>CM018047.1:4526072-5116072 GCA_008638375.1 Nyssa sinensis
CTTTATGTCTCTTCTGCTTACATCCATGGCCATATCACTGAATTTGGAAGAGAATAGCTTCTTGAAACAGTATGCAGATCAAGAAGTCATGCTCATGCAAGCAAGGGTTATATCCTTTACCCACCTTGTTTGAGACCTGATCAAGTATTTGTCCTCAAAGCTCATTTGGATGGTTACGGATCGCGGTTTTATTGCAAGACAAAGAAGTGAAAGGTTTTCTAGTTTTCAAAGATGATAAAAGGGTTAAGAGTCCTCATAATTCCTCATGTGCTTATTTTGTCAATCTGGGTGTGCAAATGCAGGTACAAATCTAAACTGCACAACAGCATACTAAAAATGTGTCTGAATGAGAGCATTCTGGTTCTGTTTAGCCAATGTAGCATGTGAAATTAATGATTTGTCTGTCACATTACTCATTGTCAATGTAAGAAAGAAAAAAAAGTGTTGTCATTTGAAATGAAATTAATCTGTATTGCAATGGCTGGAGAATGCTACACTAAACACCCTGATTGCTTTTATATGACACAGTATGCAAATAATTGAGTAATGGGATTTTCAAGAGCCCAGAAAAAAAGAACAGAACCCGAAACAGAAACAGAAAAGAAAAAAAAATAGGTAGCTTTTTTACTATGAAAGCTTTCAGGAAGGGACGGTAGCACTTTTGATACTATGAAAATTTGATTTCTCAATCACTCGTAATCCATCTGATTTATTCCCAATTTGGAATCACTGAAACCAAAATCCTACTGCATGTGTCATGGATAATGTTATTCGGCCAAATCAATGGATAACATTAAATGGTTATTTGTACAAAATTCTGAATCTAAATGGACATTCCAAATTGAATAACGAGTATTTCTTGATCTAATTCTACAATTCATATTTGGGAGGTCAACCTGAATTGATCAGTTTTCACTAAATTTACAATGCATCTTCAAACAATGGCCATGACTTCTTCTAATCAGTCCAGTCATGAAATGAGCTCCAACCAAAAAAATGCAACTGATATGACATCAATAAAATGAAACCAGAGAATGTTTGCATTCATTATCTTTTGAATCAACAAGCTCAAACATCACACATCTGCCACCAATCACAAAGTAAATGTAGTCTTTTATTATGCATAATCAATCACATCACACCCAAACCACAGGAGAAGAACAAATGAAATTGTCCCAACAGAATAATCACATTCTGTCGTAGTCGTCCCATGAAATTTCTGGCCTCCCTGGATCAGCTGAAGAAGCAAATGAGTCAAAATTATGCGTCATAAACAATAAAGTTTAAGGGATAAAAAAAGCTATAAAAATTGACTAGGTTGAAATAAAATAAAAAATTACAAAAAAAATACTAAAATGTTTCTAAAATAATTTTTTCAATTCAAAAAATTTATGACATTTTTTGTATTTAAAAAATTTAAAAAAGAAACTTTTAATACAAAAAAGTCCTATTATTAACTTTCATCTTAACACCGTTAAAAAATATTATTGATTAAACTAAAATAACCTTCAAGATACATTTTTTTTAAAAAAAATACTAAAAATATATAAAATAACTTTTTCAATCCAAAAAAATTATAACATTTTATGAAGTGAAAATTTATTTTTTAGGTCTTCTAAATAAATAAAAAATGCTATTGTTTTTTTTTTATTAAATAATTACATTATGAACTATTTAATATTTTTTAAAATGTATCTTGAAGATTATTTTTGTCTAATCACTAATATTTTTTAACGATGTTAAGATAAAAGTTTAAAGTTAAACTTTTTTGTAATAAAAATTTATTGGAATAATTACACTTACTTTCCCAAAAGTTTTTGACAATTGTAGTTTTTGAAATATTTCTCTTTTGGTTCCAATAATTCCAATGTCAATAATAGATTCTCTCTTGTTGTCGGTGACCATTAGTTGACCAAGCAGGATTTGACGATGTAAGCAATTTTTTTGTCTAAATGCCAATTTTGTTCTTGAAGAGTATGAAAAGACAATATGATCCCTAAAGACTATTGTAAAAGTATAATATTGACCTTATTTGAATATGTGGGCTTTTCAAATATATTTCTTAAATTAATTTCTCTTTACAAAATTTTCTTTAAAATTATATTCCATCTCTCTCTAAAATACTCTCTCTTCAAATTTATCTCTCTCAAATCTTATCTCAATATTTTTTAAATTAATTTTACTCTATAAATTTTTCTAAAATTATCTCTCTCTCTCTCATCTCTCTCTCTCTCTCTCCTCTCTCCTCTCTCTCTCTCGCTCTCTCTCTCTCTCTCAATAAATTAGTACTAAATATATGAGTATTTATCTCTCTAACTGTGTTTAAATTAATTATTTTTGAAAAATTATCTAAATTTATTTATCTCCCTCCAAAATTAGTCTTAAGTATATGAGTCCGCCTATCTTTCTAAGACCTTATCAAATATATTTTTTATATTAATTTCTCTTTCTAAATTTTTTAAAAATTTATTTTTTAAACAATTATATACCATCTCTCTTCTAAAATTGTCACTTTTTAAAAATGTTCTCTCCAAATTTATCTCTCTAATATCTTATCTAAATATTTTTTAATTAAAATGATAGGTCATTTCTTTTTATAACAAGCATGAAAAATTTTATTCCCAATGAGAAAGGCAAATGCCCCAAGGACTACAGCTAGAAAACATGGAAAGACATAATCTGAGTCAATCAAAGGTTAAAAAAAAAAAAAAAAAAAGCCATCAAAGTAAAAAAAAAATCCCCAAGTAAAAAATAAATAAACCCATGCTTTTCTGCTAAAATCATCAATAAAAGTAATAAAGTACCTACTGCTACCATTAGAAGGTACCTCCACTGAGCACAAATCTGAGTGTATTAACTCCAAAGGCCTCTTGGCTCTCCATGAATTTTCTGTAGGAAAAGCATTTCTATGTTTCTTTCCGATTACACAAGTTTCACAAACTCTATTTGGGATATCAATAACAGGCAAACCAGAAACCCAATGTTTTCTAGCAAGAAAATTAAGACTGCCAAAATTTACATGCCCAAACCGCATATGCCATAACCAACTATCATCATCAATCATAGAACTAAAGCAAGGTAAATTCTCACATTTAATACTCAATGGAAATAAACGATTTTGAGTCATATTTACCTTTGCTATTAGCCCCCAAACGGTCATCATTAATTGTGCAAACTCCATGGTGGATTCGCATATCATAACCTCTTTCTGAAAGTTGCCCCATACTTAACAAATTTTGTTTCAAACCTGGTACATAAAACACATCTGAAATATACTTGTGAGACCCATTCTTCAATCTGATTGCTATTTTGCCTTTACCCATCACAGGTATCTTTGAATTGTTTCCAAACTTTACCTCTGATCGAACGGACTCATCCAAATCAGAAAACATGTCTTTCTCACCACACATGTGATTACTACAACCAGTGTCTAAATACCACTTAGCACCATCATCATTATCCACAACATTACAAGCCAACAACACGGTTTCTACTTCATTATTACCACCAGGATTATTTTCAGCAACATTAGCTTGATGATCTCTATTATTTGGCCTTTTAGATCTGCACTCAGACTTTTTATGCCCAAACTTGCCACAATTAAAACATTGAATATTAGATTTATGAGGTTGTGGATTAGAATTGTTACCATCCCCTCTTCCTTAGACTGGTCTGTGCTGCCAATTATTATTTTGCCACTGATTGTTGTTCTGCCACTGGTTGCCTCTGCCTCTTCCTCCACCAAATCTGTTTTGCCCATTATTGCCTCTGCCTCCTCTATTATTGTGATTCTGCCCTCTATTCTGGTAGCCTTGAAAACGTTGATTAATTACCTCCATTATTCTGAGACTCGCCTTTTTTCATTCTTCAAATTTAATTGAGCTTGCAAAGCTTCCTCCACAGAATTTTTTGATCTCTCATTCAAGCGTTGTTCATGAACTATCAACGAACCTTGTAATTCATCCACTGTCATGGACTCCAAGTTAGCCGACTCTTCAATAGCTGTCACTTTATATTCAAACCGCAGTGTCAAGCTTCGAAGAATTTTTTCAACAATTTGACGGTCTGTTATTTGTTCACCATTAGTCCTCATCTCATTAACAAGTGCCGTGGTCCGCGAAAAATACTCAGAAATAGTTTCTGATTTTTCCATCTGCAACAACTCAAAATCTCTATGCAATTTTTGTAATCTAGCCTTTTTCACCTTATCAACACCAACATATATTTTTGTAAGAATATCCCATGCTTGTTTCGCAGACTGAACATGAGAGATTTTACTAAGAACAGAAATATCTAAAGCTTGATGAATACAATTTAAAGTTTTGAAGTGTACTTGCCTTGTTGCCTCATCTGCATCTGCTGCAAGCTCTTCCTTAATGAATTTCATCGTCAAACCACTTGAACCAAAAAAAGTCATCATCGTATTCTCCCAAATATAAAAAGGAGATTTTCCATCAAATTTATATACCGTACAAATAATTGAAGTCATCTTCACGAATCGAAAAAAAATAACCAAGCTCGGATACCAATTGTTGGACCCAAAAATACCCTCAAATATAAATTATTGGAATAAAAGGAATACGAAAGGACCGTTTTTGTTGAATGATGGAGCAGAAACCAATTCTTCACATAAAGGAACTCAAAGTAATGAAAGAGAATAAGACAAAGAACAAATAGTATTCTCTTGAAACAATCAAATACATTGGTTGCAAAACCTCACAAATTTACTTTATTAAAAGAAACCTTCACCAAGAAAATCACCCACCTTTTGACAGTGCCATTCTTACGGCAGAGCACTCTAACAATATTTTCTTTTGGCTTGCGACATACAGCGCACAGCACACACACCTTGGCACTCTCTACCACACGGCTACACACCTATATATATAATTATGTAAGCCTAATCCTAATACAATTAGGATTTCTAAGTCTAATTGAATTAAAATACTACTCCCACTAGGACAAGGACTCCTAGTCTCATTAGGATTAAAATAAATCAAATCCTACTACTACCATAACTCAACTTTAAAAATCCTATTAAAATATAACTTGGTTTAATTGGCTCACAAAGCCTATCAAAATAAGACCCTCACAAAGACTCTCCAAAGAACATAATCCCAAGGCCACCAAAGCTTGATGAAGCCACACTCCAAATCTCACTATTGCAACGACATAATCACCACAAGTTGAAAAGGCCAAGGGGGACATGTTATGCATGCATATGATTAAGTACTGATTTGTATATATATATTGTATCATTTTGGCTTATAAACATATCAGATTTAGAAGTAAACTATGTAACATGAATGAATAGGATAAGGGTATTAACTTGGCAGATGGTGAATGAAATGAAATAGGATGGCTTTATATAATTGAAGACTTAAAGCGATAATTTTTATATTAATATAATTTTTTAGTTTGTTTTATATATATATATTATATTTATTTTTGTATTATAAAATTTAATTATTTTTCAACAAGAAAGAGGTATATATTAAATGAAATTTTAATAATAAAATTTATATATATAATTTTATCTAAATAGATAGTAATAAAATATTATAACATAGTATGAATAAAACTCTATTAATAGAATCAAATTTTTATTTTATTGAGTTTTTATGTTTTTTTTTTAATCTTTGTTTTATGATAGGGCCAATCAGAATGAAAACATCTGAAATAATCAAAACAATGGTTCAGAAAAATGATGACTAACCTGCCCACGTTGTTATGCTTCTGAACCTCTCCGGAACCATCTTCAGCTTTGGACAAGCAACGATCCTTAACTTGTTGAGTCTTGGCATTCCTCCTTCCTCCACTATTAGCTCCTCTAACGAAAATAAGCAACGAATTACCAATTCTTCAAGTTGGATAAAGTTATGATCAGCTAAACCTCCAGAACAAACCATCCTCGTCCCATTGTAGGAACCGAAACTCAAAATGAGGATCTTTAATTTAGGTAGCTTTTTTAGCGTCTCCATTGGGTCGTCATATGGAAAATTGGCTTCGAGGGTGAGCTTGGTGAGATTTGGGGGCAATTTATCAGGGCTAGGCAACTTGTTCACTAAACCTGTCAGACCCAACTTACAAAGATTCCGATAGCGACACAAATTCAATGTTAAAAGATCAGCTCGGCCAGAACGCCAAATGAACTCCAACTTCTCTAGCTTCTCGGATACAGGCATTGGACCTGATAATTCCCTCATGATTCCCTCGGGAGAATCCCAAATACGTAGTTTTCTTAAGCTGGTAAATTTGTGCAACCAAATGGGATTCAAATCGCAACTTCTCACTTTTAATGTTTGGAGATTTGGTAAAGAAATTTCAATTGGATACCACCGTTCCATTTTCTGCTCACTCATTTCATAATTTTCTCCAAGGTAAATATGTCTTAATTGTTTCATCTTCCAAATGAAATCAGGAAGGGATTTGAGAGCTGAGCAAACAGGAAAATCCAATGTCAGTAAATATTTGAGTTTGCTGATAGTACGAGGAAGTTTTTCAAGTCCGTCTCCACGTAATCTAAGGTAACTCAAGAGGCTCAAATTACCAATTTCACTCAGAAAAGAGGATGGAAACGTTGTCACTTCAATTCTTAGCACTCGAAGGAATCTGACTCCAGTAATACTTTTAAGATCTTTCCTACATATACTACCATCATTGTTGAAGCATAGTAGAGCACGAAGCTTTGGAGTATGATATCTCGAAGCAATGTGCTCCCTAATTTTACTGCGATGGACAGTAACTCTACGCACAGGATTAGAGGTTACATTTTGAAGAGTGTTAAAGAAGTTGCTCTTTTCTGCCACCTTAATGCACAGCTCGTGGAGAAGATCATGAATGCGACAGCTTTTAATCCTTCCATCGAATTTCTTTCGAGCAACTTGAATCAAGTTTCTTGCAATCAAGTTGTTTAGGTAATCTTCACCTACTTCCTCCACCTCTTGCTCTCCTCTACCTTGTATAAATCCTTCAGCCGCCCATAAATTAATTAATTCGACTGCAGAAATTTCATAGTCCTCTGGAAAGACTCCGAAATATAAAAAAACATGGTTTCAAATCGGTGGGTAAATCTTTGTAACTCAAAGCCAAGATTTTCGAACATTCATCTCTTGACCTTTTCCCATACTCGCAAGTACCCCCTCCCATGCTTGCTTAGTCTTCTCTTTCAACAACAACAGACCTGCTGTGAGCACAATAGCAAGTGGCACACCACCACATTTATGTAACATTTTCTCACCAAGCTCCTCCAACTGGAAGGGGTCAATTGTTTCATTAGTGTTTTCTTGAGGGACCATGACCAATTTAAAGAAGAGTTTTTTACTGTTTTCCCAGTTCATGGGTTGTAATGTATGCAGAGAGCTTTGCCCACCTATGTGGATGCCCACATCTGTTTTACGTGAGGTGATAATGATTCTACTGGGATATTCAGAAGTTTTAGGGATGCCATTGCTTAGAGCATCCCATGTTGGTGTGTCCCATATGTCGTCAATAACAATGACATACCTTTTTTGCATTAGAAAGTTGAACAGATTGGCCTCCAGCTGCTCCTCACGCTTCTTCTTCTCCAAGCCCACTTGTCCTGCTATGTCTTGCAGAAGCTCTTGAATTGTTGGTTTTTGAGAAACAAAAACCCAAGCTGAACATTCAAATTCATGTCGAACAGAATTATAAATTTTCTTAGCAAGAGTGGTCTTACCGAGGCCTGGCATACCAACAATTGAGATCACATTTTGTTGTACATGTGAATCCCTACCTAGCAATTTGGCCTTCAATTTGTCAATGTGCTCTTCAAAACCAACAACATTTGGCTCTTCAACATGAGGGTAAGATCTTCTTGCATTCCATGTATCACTGCCAGTGTTGCCACCATTTTCAGTGATGCCATAAGTTGTCCTGGCTTCATTAATATCTTTAACCCTTTCTCTTATCTGCTCAATCTCCACAGAAAAATTGTGAGCAACATACCAATCAGAGAAGATGCAAGCAGCAAACTTTAGCCAACCAAGGAACCCCTTCCTCCTGCGTTGTGATACTACCTCGGGGAAGTATGTGTCCATAATGTCTCCCACATCATAAGCAAGGTCTCTCATGTCATTAACAACGTTTGCCAACCCTTCACTTTCGGTTTCATCTTGCTTGGCATCTGCATCTTTCAAGAAAGCCTGAATTCTTCTCATCTCTCTTTCGATCCAGCTAATGTCTTTCCGCAACCAACACAAGCGAGTACATTCTTCACTAATTAGATTGGTGGCTATGTCTGCAGCCTTCTGGATAACTGCAGAAAGAACAATTTCTGCCATTTTTGCTCTCTTTTTGGCCACAATTCAACACAAAAGAATTTTCAAGAGAACAACTTTAGATTGGCCTAACAAAGAGAGCATTGGAAACCTTCTTAAATATCAATATCAATATCAAGATTCTTTTCTTCCAATTAAAAATTTAATTTTTTTTTACTTTCATTTTCTTCAATAGGAAGACAACAACCCAATCTCACCAAGCTCACCCTCGAGAAGAACATAGCATTTATTCTTTACCTGCATGGAGTTGGATTCAATTCCTAACCCAATCTAATTCTGACTACTTTTAAAAGAGGGAAAGGGTGACCTTCTGGTGCAAGAAATGCACAACGTTGAATTAATTATTCTTTGTTTTGTAAACTAATATAACCAAGGTATATATGCCTTTACTGTAATCACAATGCAAGTAATTCCAGTTGCCTACAGCAAATTCTCTGTTAATACAACTCTTGATTAAACTTTCTTTTTTTTTTTCTTCTTTAGATTGACAACATGATAATTGAATCTTAACCCCATTTCCCTGATCTCTTGAATGTTGTGAGCATTTTTATTATTGCACTACCATGGCTTTGGCTAGCTATCTAATATATATCTGTTTGAGAATTGTGTACCAAACTGATGTTCAGTGTAATTTCTTTGTTATGAGAATGAACAGAAAGAAGAAATGGTGCGGAGAACATGGGGATAACATAAGGTTTCATACACCGTACACCATGAACATAAGCTATAATTATGTCTCTAATCATCCTTAATTAAGGTTATGATGAACACCTAACATAAACCTAATACAAGTTTCTGAGTTCAGAAGATACCTCCTCATTAGAAGAGTGCTACAATGTTTTTATAGTTCTATAATAGACATTGTTCACATCCGATGTGGGATGCCAACAACCCCACCTCGGTGTAGGCACAACTTTGAAACTGATACCATGTAAGACGCCCAAGTATTACTTGTTTTAGTCTATTAGTCCACTAATAAGATTAAGCTTTCAGTCCAACAGTAAACTTTCTTGGATTTGTCACCCTAAACCCTGAGCCCAAAACTTATAAATGTGAGATGCCGACAGCTTAATTATACTTCAATAGTTCAATACCTTTCCGGTAGATGACCATCAAGAACAGCAATACCACAGTTGACATGTCATGTATGCATAATCAATCTTGTTGAGATTTGAAAATTGTGAAATGATTTCTCTTTGATCTGTGTTGAATTATATAATAAAATATATAAACAATCCCATGACTTTTCTTTGAAACGTGTTGATCCAGATTGCAGATTTATCATGGCCTAGAAAAAATTTCATGTTACCAAGGCACAGAAGACATTCACCTGGTAGTGCTTGTCATGGAGCAAAAGAATATATACACATGCATACATATATATACACGCACACACACACGCACACACACACGCACACACATATATATATATAAATATATATAGATGAAGATTTGTTGGCCTGGCCAGTGTTAAAGTTTGACCTAGTTCTAAGAAAAACCCAAGCATGCATCCATAAGACCATAACTATATAATAAATAAATAAAAAACAAAATTGTATAAAACAGGCACATTGACTCAGAAATGCAGTATGCAGACCACTCCAGCTTTGCTTCCATCATCTTCCCAAATTCATTACAATTGCAACCCATTACATAAAAAGTTTTCTCTACTATAACCTACCTTTACTTCAACAGCACCCAACTTGAAGACCTGAACAGCTGCCGCCGGCGACACCATGGCCGGACCTTCCCCTTCTGCCGTGGTAGAACCACTATCCAAGCCTGTCCAAGAGCTGACCCTCGACGGCGATGAACTGCCACAGAGATATGTCTATAAAGGGGGCGATGGAGTGATTGATGCTTCCTTCCCACAGCTTGAGGTTCCAGTTATAGATGTTGGATACCTCATATCTTCATCAAACATCAGTGGAGAAGAACTTGAAAAACTTCAATCGGCTCTCAGCACACGTGATTGCTTTCAGGTCTGATTTTTTTTAAGACCTCTTTAATCTTTGATCTTCAACAAATTAAACCCAGCATTTTCATATCAACAATTCAACCTAACTGATTGTTTCTTTGAGACTAAATAAAATAAATACAACATGGTAAAATGATTGTTCATGTTAAGTTTATTCCGTTTGGAGTTGCTTATAATTCATGAAACGAAGTAATTGTGAATTATAAATTAGGACAAAAATGACTGTCAATTAATTTAATATTCAGATTATATATATTGTAATTGTATTCCAATAAGAAAGATGAAGATGTTAAATAATAATAATAAGTACTTACATAATCAAACAATATTGGGCAATAAAAGATTGAAAATAGAACTTTAATAATGGAATTTACAAAAATATAAACTAGGTAGTTCAAAAGTAATATTCACATTATTCTTATGTAAGCATATAGTAGTAGAAAATGACAATAATTCAAATTAGGACTCTACTAATATAATTGAATTTTTTGCCTGGAGTGTTTACTAACTGAGATTAGACTTTTATGAATTTTAAACTTCTAGTTTGAGTTATACAATAAACACATGATAGAAGTTTCATATTTGTGTGGTAGATTCGCGCTTTTAAAGCTACAAACATATAAATAACTGTTGCTATATGATACCTGCAGATAATGAGTAATGGAATGTTCAAGAGCCCAGTGTGCAGGGTGGTGACGAACTCAGAAAGGGAAAAGGTCACCCTGGCTGTGTTTTGTATTCCGGAATCTGAAAAGGAGATTGAACCAGTGGAAGAGCTCATCAATGAGAAAAGGCCAAGGTTATACAAGAAGCTGAAAATTTATGTTGATATCTATTTTCAAAACTACCAGTAGGGTAAGAGACCAATTGAAGCAGCAAAGATATAATTTTTAGTATTTTCAAATAGTATGGATTGTATGCAGATATGATAAAGCTATAAGTTCCACCCTCTTGGATTCTATGTCAAATGTAGTTAAATGGTTTTATGCAGTGGTGGATTCAGAAATTGTAACTAAGAGACCAAAGTACATGCATTAGAATTTTTGGAAAGATTCTTATAAAACGGTTTTTTTTTTTTAACAAAATGGAGAGGAATCCTAATTTTTAATATTTTTCAGCAAAATATCAATAGAAAAATTAGAGTTTTCAAATCTTTGGGGGGCCATGGCCCTCCTTGCCAACTCTGGATCTGCCATTGATTTTCAGTGCTTGTTATAATCCTAAAAGCATGTTTTGATGCATATTTTCACAGAGGGACTATTAATGAACTATATAAATTCATTCCAATTCATCAAATTCAAAATAAATTTTATAGAGTCAAATTATGTTCAAGAACACACAAAATAATTAGCAATTCAATAGAAAGAGAAAATTGGGGCAAGTGTTTTTATGACCCAGGAATCAATCCAATTCATCCTCTCAATTATTTTTCTGCAGCAGGGAAATTGTGTCCAGTTATAGGATTTGCATAGGACAATTGGTATGCTTTCATTCTGCATTTTGTCAGCCATGTGGGGAAGTCAAAACACAATAATGAGCCTAAGAGGAGTGTGGGAGGAGTGACTTCATGACGTGATATGACGGTCACATTTAATTTCTTCAAGAGGAGGCAAGCAAACACACAAAACAGAAAATTGTACAATCAAGGCTAGATTGATTTGAACTAGCAAATGAATAGAATAAATAAATAAATTAAACTTAGCTCCTCCTCTCCCATGAAACAACACAGTGGGCCATGCATGTATAGTACGTGCAAAACATGGGTCTTGAGAAAATTGGATAACAAAGACTGAGGATTATTATTAAGTCTCCAAAGCAGTTTTGCCACTAATGCAAGACTGGAAAAGTTCTTAGATTTAGAAAACCCAAGCCACCCTCTCATCACGAACTGCACATCTAATCAACAACTAACCCACAGAATTATTCTTAAAAACTATTGTGATTTTTTAAGCGAGGCCTATTCGTGCTCCCCAAAAAGCTTGTGGGCTCCAACTCTTTTTTTTATTCTTTTTTATTTCTGTTGTTTTGTTTTTATCTCCAACTCGTTTAAATAGGAGCAGCTTCAAGTAATTTGAGGCATCAAGCAACATTTCTAAATGATACATTTTTAGTTTTTAATATTAATTTAATTTTTTCATTTAAAATTTATTCTTCTCATTTTTATTATTTATTAGAATTTGATCATTTTTTATTAAGATTTTGATCCCCTATGCAAATTGAACTTAAAGATGTGAAAAGACTGGCTGAAGTTCGCTTTTTCCACCGGTCACCCGGGTCGTGGTTGACTTTTAACTGTTGGCACCTTGTGTAAACAAGAGAGGAAGTAATAGATTAGATATCTCAAGTTCCAACACCATCTGATCTAATCTGGATGGTTGCCGCTTGGCGCAACAATGGCTGAAATTCTCCCTCCTGCCAAAGCAGAGACAATATTAGTATCCCAGCCTGTCCAAGAACTGGTCATCGACGGTGATCAACTGCCAGAAAGATATATCTGTAAAGAAAATGATCGTGGCATCATAGATGCCTCTGTTCCATTGATAGAGATTCCAGTTATTGATCTTAGCCTCCTAACAAATTCATCATCCACCGGCCGACAAGAACTTGATAAGCTTCAATCAGCTCTGAGCTCCTGGGGTTGCTTTCAGGTCAGATTTCTCAGATCACCTGCTGTATAGCATGCAGAACTCATCATTCTTAATTCCATAGTTGACTTCCTAGCTAGTCAGCTAGACATTATATATTGTTTGGGGTACCATCGATGGATCAGCAGAGTAGATGTAAATAGCAAAGTTCTAAAGCTTGTTAATCAACTCAAGAACTCATTCACTAAAACACACAAACAACACACATATGACCAACAAATTCTTAGGATACCAACAGATCAGTTTATTAGTGTTTTTTCCATAGAGTTAAAGACATGAAGTTTATCACACAATGAAAGTATTTGGTGCAGGCTTAATAATCTTTAATAATTTTTAGGAACTAATTTATTCTATAGTAAATAATTAATAATTGAATGATTTTCAAAGAATTTTTTTATAATTTTAATTATTAAAATAAAAATAATTGTAGATATAGGTATACATTATATTAAGATTATTATTCATATTAACTTTTTAGGTATAATAGAGGAGATTAAGAGTTTTTCCATAACTAAAATTAGATATAGAATATATTTTCCTACATATATTTATGCACGTCGTATTTTTATGTTGAAAATTATATAGTAATAAAAATTGTGAAGAAAATTCTTCATTAATAAAAATCATGGTTAAATGTAATAACTAATAACTTTTGGATCTCCTAAGATTATTAATTATTAGAAAGTTGACTATAACTAATTGCATGTGACTTTAGAAACCCAAAAATTTACCAATATTTGAAAAATGATGATAATAATTGAATAAAGATATCTTTTCCCAAAACAATTATTGATATTGTTACATAAGTAAGCTACTCTTTTTCATTATGTTTTCTCCTTATTTCAACTATATTAGATCTTTCACTAGCCCAAGAACTGGTTTTGGAATTTCAGGCAGTAAACCATGGAATGGCAAGTTCATTGCTAGACGAAGTGCGTGAAGTTACCAAACAATTCTTTGCACTCCCAGTGGAAGAGAAGCAGAAATACTCCAGAGCAGCTGATGATATTGAAGGATATGGGAATGACATGGTTCTTTCAGAGCACCAAACCCTTGATTGGACCGACCGTGTGTATCTTCTAGTAAATCCAGAAGAACAGCGAAAACTCAAATATTGGCCTGAAAATCCCAAAACTTTTAGGTACCTACATAAAAAATAACACATGAGCAAATTATCAGTATTTTGTCCAAAGAACTATTGTGCTTTTGCACCTTGCTCCTGCTTCATGCTATCAAAAATTTCACATTGTATCCTAAAGCATGAATTGATGTTGGAAATTTGTGGTTAGCATTATTTTTATATTGTCCTATTACCTGCAAAATAAAGAACACGAGCAAAATCATCACTATTTTGTCCAAAGAACTATTGTGCTATTGCACCTTGCTGCTCCTGCTTCATGCTATAAAAAATATCACATTGTAATAATCATGACCAACACAATAACAGGGAAGCACTCCTAGAGCATGAATTGATGTTAAAAATTATGGTTAACACCGTTTGCTACCAACACTACAGGGACATATTACATGAATATTCCACAAAGTTACGACTGATAACTGAACTCCTCCTCAAGGCCATGGCAAGGTCATTGAACTTGGAGGAGGAAAGCTTTTTGAAGCAGTATGGACAGCAAGCGAAAGTTTATGCAAGATTCAACTTCTACCCTCAGTGTCCAAGACCTGATCTTGTTCTTGGCCTCAAACCACATGCAGATGGATCTGCAATTACCATTCTCCTGCAAGACAAAGAAGTTGAAGGCCTTCAAATCCTAAAAGATGATCAATGGGTTAGAGTCCCCATCGTTCCCCATGCTCTTCTTGTTAATGTTGGCGATCAAGTAGAGGTAATGATAATAATCATTTAGCTATTTGATTGAGCTCAAAATTTTCTGCTGGATTGTTACAATCATGTTAGACACTTTCCATCTATAAAATTTTATAATACCAAATTCTGCAATGGACAAATAAATAAAGTTCTGTTAAGTACATTTCAAGCCACAACCTACAAAGAAAGATTGATAATTCATGATGGAATTCACAAACAAAGATTGATAATTCATGATGGAATTCCATAACTGGTTCTATGTGACGTCTGCAGATAATGAGTAACGGAATTTACAAAAGTCCAGTGCACAGGGTTTTGACAAACTCAGAAAGGGAGAGGATCAGTGTGGCTATGTTCTGCTCTCCAGATCCAGAAAAGGAGATTGAACCGGTGGGGGAGCTCGTGAATGACAATAGACCACAGTTATACAAGAAAGTGAAAAATTATGTTGCAGCCTATTTCCAGTACTACCAGCAATGGAAGAGACCAATTGATGCTGTGAAAATATAATTCTCAAGATTTTCTCCTCTTGTGGTATGTATGCACATGAGATATTTAAAGCTATCAAATTTTATTGGCATACTGACACCAGTTTGATGTACTCCTAGTTATATTTTCAGAAGATGTATGAGAAAATTCCTGAGTAGTGTTTTACTTTGCACTAAAATGATGTACTAGAGATGTGTGAATTATCAGAACTTCCCTATCTGCAGATATTGCTATTCTCATAATTTTTCTAGCAGATGTATATGAAGTGGTTTGTTGTGCTTTTAATACTGAAAGAAGCATCTTTGGAGACGAACTTTTCATGAGCTATGAAACTACCAGAACAAAAATAATGTGCTATTGTTATCGATAGTGGGATGCAATTTTCGTGTTGCTAAACAGAACAGATCCATCTAGTAGAGACTGAGATGTCGTGTGTGTGTGTGTTTGTGTGTTTTCCTTGTTCAAACTATGTTAGGTCTTTCATTGATCTGACAACATATTCAGTATATTTTTGGAATTCCAGGCAATAAATCGTGGCATAATAAGTTCTTTCTTAGACAAAGTGTGTGGAGTTGCAAAACAATTCTTTGCCTCCAATGGAAGAGAAGCGGAAATAGTCCAGAATAGTTAACGACATTGAAGGGTATGGAAATGATACAGTTCTTTCAGAGCATCAAATTCTCAGTTGGATTGACCAGTTGTGTCTTGTTGTAAACCCAGAACAGATTGAATAAAACTGATTAAAACATATTGAATAATTTCTGTTTTCTTTGTCAAACTACTGTATGTAAGCAATTTTACAAAACAGATTGAATTACAACAATTTTACAAAACAGATTACTTTTCAGTTTTACAAAACAGAATAGTCCCGGTTTTTTGTAGTTTTCTGTGTCTTTTTCCAGTTTCTGCAGTGTTTAGAAATTTAAAAATTGATCTAAACTGCTAAAACAGTATTAAAAAAACATACTACATCAAGCAGGATTTCAGTTTCAATATTCCAGAGTCTATTTCTGCAAATATGTTTTTTTTTCCAGTTTCTATTGTGCTATTTTTAGTACTACAGGCTATCTTCTATTTTTCTCCCATATACTGTATCTAAGCCCAAAGGCAAAACATGGATAGATGAGTATAAAACAATGACCAAACTGAGCAACTGGACAAAACTATATCAAAGTTCAACTAAAGCAACACTTTATAAGGGTTATATGTATATAATAATTCTAAAGCCACAAACTACAAACTCAGGATGTGCAAGCAATTGTCCAGAGTTAGAATGTGATTATGTGCAAGAATAAAATCAAAGAGATAATAATATCAAACAGGTTATGTGCATTAGAGGCAAACACACAGAGTTGCTTTAGAATGTTAGAATCAGTGTATTCAGTCAGTAAATATCAAAGAAACTTGCAACATATAATTAAAACAGCATGAACTAAATGAAAAAAAATAAAAAAATAAACAATTATACAATAAGAGAAATAGAGTAGCGTGTGATATCGAGCTGAGCTAGGTTGAGCGGCACGTGTGGTGTTACCTCCCAAAGAGACTTTAACCATTCAAGTTGCCCAACACAAGAAAGTGTATATAAACCCAAGAAAACTTCCCTTTCTTTCCAATGTGGGACAAGTGAATTTTATTTATTTATTTATGTTTTTTGGATAAGTAAATCAAACACACATGCACACTTTGTCCCTAAAGAGACTTGAACCCTCAACCTCTCACATAAGGAGGTGGAAGAGGTACCAACCAAGCTAGAGCTTATTCGTGGGACAAGTGAAACTTTAAAACTTCGAAGAATTTAAGAACAACCAAGTGGTTTTTCAACTTCTCTTTTAAATCTCTCATGTATAACCACAAATTCCAACAAAATTAACATTATCTTTTTTTGTTTCCACCCTTTGGTTCCAATTAGTGGAGCCATTGTTCAGGAAGCTAAATGGCTTCTCAGGGTCCAAACAGCACCTTATTCCATACTGTTCACAAACCCTATAGAGTATAGACTGATCAAGAAAACAGAATAGGCAAAAGAAACGCAGTAAAGATTATTAGACCTGCACAAAAAATAAGCAAATTTCATCTCATTTAATTTCAATCGAGGGATAGGATGAAAACAAACTTGGGTGGCAGAGCTCCCCCTAACAACGTAATGGAGTTATACTACATAGTACATACTAAGGCTGCTCGTACAAATTAATAAAGCCCCTAGAACACGGCTGTGAACAAAAAATGGGGGAAACATTAAAAAAAACAAAGAAAGAAAGAATCTACAAAATTGAAGGCTAAGAAACTATTTTACTGCTACAGGAGAGTAAACAGGGGAGTTTGAGCCCCACCAGATTGTCTTCGTAACCATTGGCTCCATTCAGCCGAAAAGATCAAGTTATCATTGCACTACAGAACCTGGCAGCACCTTCAGAAAAAATAACACACCTCGTCAATCAAATGTGTAATAATAAAAAAAAATAATTAAAAAAACTAATATATATATGTGCACTCATAAAAAAATTAATGTTATTTGAATTTCTTTGTGATGTTGCATTTACAAATGTAGGAGGTGAGTATTTTATGGAAAAAAAAAAAATTAAACAAACAAAATGGAAGTTCCAGAATATGTCCTCAATGTGTAAATAATCAATTTGGATCATCTCAAAGTAGTTTATCGACCAGGTTAAGGTATTCTAAGGTGATACACCCGCAATCTTTTTTTCTTGATAAGTAAGACACCCTTTGTCCCATTTGAGAAGACACCGTTTGTCCCATTTGAGACTCGAACCCTCAACATTCTCTTTGGGGGGTGGAGGACATACCAATCAAGCTAATGCTTGGTGGTCATTCTTTATTAAAATGGTCATAGCTTGCGCAGACACATAATCAAGAATCAGATCTAAAGGTAAGTTGAAGTCGGAAACATAGCGGGATTGCTAGTAAACTGCGAAGAAGCATGGGTGGAAACTAATATTCACATGTTTCTATCAAAATTAAATTATTTCAATTATCACATGTTAGATTTTACATTATGTTTCTATGCATTTCCACATTTTCCCTCATTTTCATAGTTTCAAGATCGTTTCTGTAACATTTTCATTCCCAAGCTAATTAAAATGGCATATGGAGACAAAATTTTGATCCTTGCACAATCACAAAAGCAGATCAGCACAAATTTTACAACTGAACAGACTCTGTCAATTTCCATAATTTTGCTCAATTACTAATCATGCCCATACAATAGGATGCCAAGTTCACATCATTGAGAAAGCATTTCTACTTTCTAGTATATGATGGTAAAGCCAAGGATATTTATGATGCATTCAACTATGTTATGATCTAAGTAGAACATTCTAGATCACTAGATGAAAATAAGAATAAGCCCAAAAATAACAAAAGGCAAACCCAAATCACTTAGCAAAAAAATTATATCTAATTATTCTGGGCTCTCACAGTCTCGGAAGGAGGAGGCAATGTAGCCCCATTTTTAGGCAGTTTTGACAACATAGGTCTTTTCTCCGGAGCATCCAACCCCTCTGCCTTCCCAAACAATTGCTTCCTCAGAACATCATGCAAGTGCCCAAACAACTCTTTCTTCAGGGACTCAAATGCCAAGTCCAACCGTTCCAACTGCTCCATTGCATTCTTATTGTACATAAACAACCCATAATACAAATCAAAGCTGTCACTTGCTGTATTTTTTACCAAATTCAACAAAGTCTCGTACCCCTTTGTATTGATAGGCGTTGGCTCCAACCTCAACTTCTCTAAAACCCTCCCCATTGTATGAGTTATAAACTGTGACCCAGCGGCATGTCGATCATGCTCTGCACAAGTCATTTCCATCATTCTACACCCTTCTTTCGCAAAGATATCAAGAAATCTCTCACACCGTGAAACTCTCGACTCATCACTCCCAATCCGAACCATATCGTACACAAATGGGAGCCTATTCCAATCATCTTTTCCACTTTCAGGTCCAAACATCGGATGTGTACACAAAATGTCAAAATCTAATGGCAATATTTGCAAAAACAAATTTCTGGGAAACTCTTTTACTGACAATACATCGACAAATAGTGTACTTCGCTTTAACCTTTGTAGTGGCAATGAGCGAAGGACTTTCTCAGTTGACATAATTGAGGTACAAAGTAGCATTACCTCCGGGTGTTCTTCGCAGAGATCGTTGGCGTCCGCGAAGAACGAGATGCCGAGTTTAGTGGCGATGTCGCTGTGGTTGGATCGAGAGTGGGCCAGTACGGTATGGCCTTGGCAGACTAGGGTTTTGGCGAGGAATTGACCAAAGTTGCCGAAGCCAATAATGGCAATTTTAAGCTTGGTGAATTTGGCGAAGCGGTGGGAGATTTGGGACTCGTAGTCGTAGGGTTGGGCGGCGTCGAGAGAGCGTATTCGGAAGTGGGGGTAGCGTTGAGGTATTGAGGGGGTGACGGGAAGCTGTTGTGGCGGCGGAGGAAAGACGGAGAGGCGGTGACGGGGAGTTCGGTGTATATCGGAAATGAGTGACGAGCGGGAGTGGGTACAATGTTGGGGAGAGTTGAGAGAAAGCATTGCGATGTGTGTGTCAATGGTTAAGCCGTGAAGGACACAAACTCCTGACTGAAATGGGAAGCTGGTGGTGGGACTGGGAGTTTCCGTTTTTTGCAGGGCGGGGAAATGATAGTTATAAAGGGGTTGTTTGGTAACAAAGATACGTGGAGAGCTGGTAAACATAAACGATTTTCTCCTCTCATTTTTTTTTTTTTTTTAAATTTTTCAATCCTACGAATACCAAATTAAGTTTATTATTTTTTAAGTGTTAAGTGTTAACAATTGATGCAAACTCAAGAAGTTTGAATTTTTTTTCAACATTCTTATCGCTTTACCACACCAAATTTTTTTTACATAAGTGTTTTCTGTTACGGGAGTAAGGATCTGTTTGAAAAAAATTAAAATTTATTCTGTAGAATACAAATGAATTGGTTTTAAATTTTTTTTACTATATAATAAATATCTCTTAACAGTATATTGATTCATATCTGATCTAAAAAATACTTAAAACCTAAATAAAGTCAGACCACAAAAAAATTAATTTTTTTAAAAATTAAATAATTTAATGAGAGTGATTCCGATATGATTTGATTTAAACATTTGTTAAATAGTTCTTATTTCTTAGACTCTAGAAAAAATAAGTATAAAAAATTAATATTAACCAATAATATTTTTTTGATAAAAATATAAAATAATTTATAAATTAAATAAGAAATTCAATCCAAAAAAAGATTATATATAAATTGATAAAATATTATTAAAGAGATCAAATTAAAATTATAATAAAAATAAAGTACGAAAAAAGTTTTAAATTTAAAAGGGACAAAAACATAATTGAAAAGTTATATTTCAAAGAGAATAAAAAAAATTATAAATAAAAATAATTGAAAAGGACAATTGACCTCCCTCAGCCTTCATTGGCTCGTTCATGCATTTAAACTATCATTTTTTTCACAGTTTTAAAAATTTATAAATAAAAATAATTGAAAAGGACAATTGATCTCCCTCAGCCTTCATTGGCTCGTTCATGCATGTAAACTATTTATGCCTCACATGATTCTCTTTATTCTTCACTAATTGAAGTGAACTACTATATATATATAGAAAAGGTATCCAATAATGCTGCAGCTGAACCAATGGTCCACACCAGTACATATTTACCATGTGCCATAAAGTATTTGGAAAAAACTAGTATGAGACTCAAATTTAAATTTATGTAAAATATTCTTCTAATTTTTAAATTTAAATTTATATTAAATTTATTTTTACTCAAACTTAAATTCAAATTTATTGTAAACTTAAATTAAATTCAAATTTGACTGCAACTTAATTTGAGTTAGACCATTAGAAAGTATAAAATTCAAATTCAACTTTTATTCAAATTCTAAGTAAAATTTAGGTTTGAATTTGAATCACCACTGAAGATAAGCCTGTCAAGGTCTGGATAGACCTTCTAAGATCCAAACTCGGACCTTTCAAATTTAAACGAGTTTAGACCCGAACCTGGACTCAGATCCAGTAGATCTGAATATCTAATTCAAAAACCCGACCCGTTTGAAAAAAAAAAAAGTGAGAAGAAAAAAGAATGAATGAAATGTGGTGTAAACTAACAGCTTATACCAATAATTGCATATGAAATTTAGTTAATCAGAGATATTTTAGTGATTTTTTTTTTTTTACTTGAGGGAACAAATGCATATGCAAAAGCATTGTTTTTTATAAAAGACAAAGTCCAAAAGCACAAGCAACGAGCATGAGTGCTTCTAGCAACAAGGTTTCTTTATCCTAATCAAAGGCTTCTCATTTCAACCCCAAACACCAAGTTATATGTTGTGCAACCAAAATTCTACTCTTCAAATTTCAAGCTTTCTTGGAGGGTTATAGAAATTGCAGCAACCTCATAGTATAGTAGTATGAATCAATTCAGAAAAGTAAATTAATTACCAAAATTGGTATTCGCAACCTTGTTAATCAATATACAGTGTTGCATTGGGATACTTTATTTATAATATAGGTTTGTTTTGTATATAACCATATACATTGACTTGAAATGTGGGTGTAAACCAAATGCAGTCATGTGATGTTCAAGTGTAGTAAATGTATGAAATTATAACAACTTTGAATGGTACGTTTTGAAGAGAAGTAAAACAGATGTAGTGTAATGCAATGGTGTGATCTTTAACTGCTTGACGATAAACTTTTTATTTATCAATGGAAGACGGTGTTAGAAGATTGAAGACAACTTCTTCACTGATACTCTCTCTCTAACTTTTATGTATGTATCTATATATATAGTAACTTTGTTGAGAGGTTAAATTCACCAGTTTCAATATTGTATTAGAGAGAAAGAGCTTGTTAATAATTTAGCACGTCACGTTGGGTTGGGTCTTTAATGGGTCTTATTTGATAGATTTATACCAGGTCAGTTTAATTAGTTTTAACAGGTTCAAATCAAGTCTCTTTAACGAGTTCTGGTCTTGTTAACGTAAATGGGTCCAGGTCCGGTTCAGATCCAGCCCATTTACAAGCCTAACGGGGATGACCTAATGGCCTATATTCATTGGCAGAAGTGTGCCAGAAACAATAAATACTCTCTTTCAAAGCTACCATTCATATGTTATGCATATGACATGTCAAATGAGCTTTTACTGCTATGTCTTCCAGTTGCTGTGCAAACTCCATGTGTGTTCTTTTACACTAGCTCCTGCATATCTCGGCAGACTATGTTTTCCATAAGATGTTAATCAACATTGATAAACAGAGTTGTTCTTTCTTAAAAACGAAAACAAAAACAAAAACAAAAAACCCATGCTTTTGACATCCCTAAGCAATATTGAACTTATTTGACAATCTCAAGTAGAAAGTAGAAACACAAAGACAAGCCTTTTATGCTAACTCTAAAAGGCATTTTAGACATGCATTTGTCTCCCCAGTTTGTCAAGTAAGTTCAAACCTACTTGATAAATGAGTCTTCTGGGCGAATAACAGTGCATCTATAGGCACAAACAGGGAAAATTGACAAAGAAAATAGAAGACTTAGTTAATAATGTCAAAAATATTTCCAAATAAATAGTGAAAATGTAATGGACAACGGAAAAGAACCAATTTTTTTACTTGGAGAAATCATAACAAAGCTGTCCCAATTCCCAACTCTTCCCAAGATTGACCATTATCATCATCATTAACCCGAGGCAAAATTTTCTCTCTGCCGACTCAAACCATTCAAATTCGTGAAATTTTTTTTTTGGGGGGTAAGCCAAACTCTAAAATTTAACCACCACCAAAAACTGAAATATGCTTGAGATAAAGTTAGAAGAAGATGCAGAAGAAGAAGAAGAAGAAGGAAATGAAAAAATTGGGGTAAGAGACAGTCAGAACAACACATCAGAGAGAAATTGGCAATGAATACCCAGCAGTACAACTCATTCCTCTTATTCTAAAAATCTTGAAAAGCAGGCCACCATGTGTAGCGAAAAAGGGTGCGAACACAAGCGATTCAACTGCCATTAGCTTGATGAGGATGTTCAGTGATGGTCCAGATGTGTCCTTGAGTGGGTCCCCAATGGTATCACCAATCACAGCTGCCTTGTGTGGATCAGATCCTTTTGGGCCAAGGGTCCTTGCATGCTCCGAAGCACCAGCCTATCATCCCACAATCAATTCCAATCACAAGTCACATGATAATACAAGATCATTGAAGCATAAGATCATAAGAGTATATGTAGAGTCCAATGCAAACACACTTTACCTCAATATATTTCTTGGCATTATCCCAAGCACCACCAGTATTGGATGCAGAGATAGCAATCTGCAATTTATAAACAGGACAGATACATGTCAGAGCAAGCTTTGCATAGGGATTTATGTGATCAACTCTTGGAAGTATTCAGCAGTCTAGATTAGAGAACCATAGCCCCCTAAATCTAAACAACACTATATGAGAATCAAACTTATATTGGCCGTTATTTCAAAAATTTTACTATTTGTAACATTTTGATATCACCTACCATAAGTTTATTACTAAACTGGCCCAACACGGATATACAGGGGGCTACCTCCCCCCCCCCCCCCCAAAAAAAAAAAAACCCATATTTTTATAGGAGACCTCTTAAATTTTTAATTTTAAAAATTTTGCCCCATGTTTATGGTCTAGATCTGCCACTGTATAGCAAGGATGAGTAGAAAACATAATATAATTAGGGTAGCATTGAAGAAAAAACAAAACAGAACCCGTGCGGGTGCCTCCGGGGTCGTGTTGGTCATAGGTCAGAGGATAAACAAATCATAGGTCACCTAATCAGAGATTTTATCAAGTAACCACTTTGCATTACCTGTACACCAGAAACAAGGGATCCAGCAAGAACACCAGATAGTGTTTCCACGCCAAAAAAGATCCCAACAATGAGGGGTGTGAGCATGACAAGAGCACCAGGTGGGATCATCTCTTTGATGGAGGCATCCGTTGAAATCTTGACACAGGTGGCATAATCAGGCTTGGCAGTGCCTTCCATGAGTCCAGGAATAGTGTTGAATTGCCTGCGCACTTCCTCAACCATTTTAAGAGCTGCACTTCCCACACTCTTCATTGTCATGGCAGAGAACCAGTAAGGAAGCATTGCACCAACAATCAAACCAATGAAAACTTTAGGTGTCAAGACATCTACAGTCGAAATTTCTGCCCGGCTCACAAAGGCACCAAAGAGAGCCAGGGACACGAGAGCTGCAGACCCAATCGCAAAACCCTAAAAACAGTAGCACAAAAAAAATTATTGGGGGGGTTTATTAGAAACTGTGGCTTTAAATGCTATTGCAGGAATATGTTAGTCTTGAACAAGTTCTTTACATGGACTTAAGAAAGAAGATTTCTTTATTAGGTCATTTTCTTAAAACAGAGGATGTTTCACTACTAATAAACCTAGGCTTCATTGAGAATAAAATAAAAGAATGTTTCACTAGTAATATATTAAACCTAGGCTTCATTGAGAATGAACTTCATGTCTCTCACAAATTTTCAATATTCAGAAGTAACTGCCTACATTGGGTTTTTTGCCTTTATACAGAATAAAGCCTGAAATATTTTATAGGTAAAATTGTATATTACCCATTTGAATGAAGGGTGAAAAAAACATTTCTATAACCAATAGTCCTACAGATATTCTATGATTTCACGAGACTAAGAATGAAGACAATCTAAAGAGACACTATCCACTGGAAAAATGTGATATGGAACAAAGCAGAAATTATTCCTGGGAGCAGACTGCCCCTTCCTCTTTAATGATGTGCCTGCCACTTGACTTTGGTCCCATTCAATTAGTCAACAGTGTTAACATTTTTTTTCTTTTTTTCTTTTAATATGTTTCTGATAAGTAAGACAGCAAAATAAATCGACTGTACGGTATACACCCCAAAGACCACCACACAAATTTACAGTATCAACTAAGGTAGAAAAGAAGGTGGCTCCAGCTTAGCTAAAAAGTAATTATATACCTTTCCAATAGCTGCCGTGGTGTTGCCTGCAGCATCAAGGGCATCAGTTCTCTCTCGAATTCTGTGGCTCATGCCAGCCATCTCAGCAATACCTCCAGCATTATCACTGATGGGACCATATGCATCAATTGCCAATCCAGTAGCTATGGTGCTGAGCATACCGAGGGCGGCTACTGCAATACCATACATAGCAGCAAAGCTAAAACTAACAAAAATGCTGATTGCAATGGCAAAAATGGGAATAATGACAGATTTATATCCCAATGCAAGGCCAAAAATAACATTTGTAGCAGCTCCAGTACGGCAGGAATCAGCAACATCTTGCACAGGGCTGAAAAAACAATGTGAATCTAGAGTCAGAACTAGCAATTGTCAGGAAAATTTACCAAAGACAAAACATAAACGCTTCCAAAACCAGCTACCTGTATGCATTGCTGGTATAGTACTCAGTTACAAACCCAATAATAAGCCCAGCCCACAAACCAACACAAACACATAAGAACAGCTGCCTGCACACCCAAATTAGTGTCAGATTCTTGAAGAATTCCCACCAAAAATTAGTATGCATCATTGATATCAAAAGGATTCAAGTTGTGGGATGAAGTCAATTTCTTATGCAATAAGTCTATTCTGAAAGAAGGATTTGCACCATCAGATGCTATGGAAAACAACATCAGCCCACCTCCTAATTTAATGCAAACAAAACATTAAAAAAAATGTAGCTAGCTAATTATAATGATTGCTGTCTAATAGGACTAAATATAATGATCATATCTCCCAAAAGTAGCAGCAATGATGGAGCTTACCAATTCGTAACTTGTTTCTGGACTCCAAAATTAAAGATGGTGAAGGAAGATGGAAGTGCAATCCAGCTAACAATTGCAATACCAACAGTCATCAGTACAGTGGAGATAATGAGTTGCTTCTTCAATGCTGGTTCAATTTCCTTAACAGCCTTTATTTCAAAGAAATCGGTTGCAAATAAGGTGGTGAGCAAACAAACAAGGATGCCCATGGAACTGATGAGGAGAGGATAACACATTGCAGTGAAGTCGTGATTGATCCCGAAAGAGGAGATGGAAGCAACAACGAGGGCTGCACAGGATGACTCCGCATATGAGCCAAAAAGATCAGACCCCATACCAGCAATATCCCCAACATTGTCACCAACATTGTCAGCTATCACCTGAAAAAATAGAAACAAATTGATATACTACAAGCCCAAGAAGTAAAGAATTTATATATACTTCAATTTTCAAAAGCATATTGTATCCTACTGCTGGATTTCTGGGGTCATCCTC
Organism: Nyssa sinensis; assembly: GCA_008638375.1. NCBI lineage: Eukaryota > Viridiplantae > Streptophyta > Magnoliopsida > Cornales > Nyssaceae > Nyssa > Nyssa sinensis. The sequence continues at coordinate 4,552,631 of CM018047.1, forward strand.
AGGGATGTTCCTCTCAACCTTGCCCACAAGATCAGCACCAACATCAGCAGCTTTTGTATAGATACCTCCACCAACTCTGCCAAAGAGGGCCATGGAAGATCCACCAAGGCCATAACCTGTTATAGCCTCAAAAAGGCCTTCCCAGTCATCACCATAGTACAGCTTGAAGAGGTTGATGGCAATGTACAGCACCAAAAGACCATTTGCAGCAAGGAGGAAACCCATGACTGCACCAGATCTAAATGCAGTGATAAAAGCCTTTCCGACACCTTTTCTTGCCTCCAAGGTGGTTCTGGCATTTGCATAGGTAGCAATTTTCATTCCAAGGAAACCAGAAACCACTGAAGTGAAAGCACCAAGCAAAAAGGATATCGTGCTGAAGACAGCAGTAGCAAGAGCGGGCTTGCACATCCTGGTGCTGTCATAGGTACAAGGCTGGCTCTTTGTGCTGAATCCCTCCACAGAGCCAAGGAAAAGGAAGATCAAAATGGCAAAAGCGACCATGAAAACACCGACATACTGATATTCAGTAAAAAGGAAGGAAGTTGCTCCTGTAACATCCATGCATCCCAAAATTAGAAAACCCCAAAGCCCTCCACACAAGATGGAGACATAAATTAGAAATAAATTATGAGGATAAATTTCAAGAAATGAGAAAATCCAAATACAAATGTGTACATTTTACCATCAAATAAAAACTAATAGCCAAAAATGACATTAGAAATGGACAGTAACACATCATATGAATTAGTTATCTAGCAGTTGCACTTTAACACGAAATAAGATTTAAATCACCTGAAACCCAACACTAAGTCAACTTCACCATTTACAATCAGTAACATTATAGAAAAGGTAACAACTTGTATTATTCTTGTCCTAAACAGAGGTCCACCAGGCACATTTGGTGGCACCAAGAATTGGCCACTATTTATACTTCTTTGGAATTTGGGTTTTTTTTCTCCGTTCCAGCTCAGGAGTGTCCTTCATGAGAATTGATGCCACATTTTTATTATACTTTTTTAAATAAGTGAATAGTATTCCTTTTTTTCTACCAACAAGAGAAGGGAGGAGGAGGAGGATCGAATCAACACCTTTTGCATGGGGAGTGATCATGCAACCAATTCGGATAGGACCTTGGACGTTCTAAGTAAATATTATTCACGTGCCAAAACGGGGATGCAAACCATGTACATAGCAACTAAAGTTACTTACACATCCTCCAAAATGGGCCATTTATAAATTAAAAAAAAATTGGAGCTATTGCCACAACTGATGGTATGGGACTGGTTTCAGATTTTGTGAAATGCGGCCATTTTAAACTCTCATCTTCATGGCTTTTATCTTTTCCAATGGCCCCATTAAACTATTAAAGATGATAACCCCATGCATAGAAGTATATATTGAACACAATGGGGCGATTCAGCTTCGAGGGATGCACAGAACCAGCATTGAGATACTTGATTTGTTTGAACACCATATCTGGTACATAAAACGGGGCCACCAGTAAAATCATTCCGAGAAGATTGTGGGATAGCTGACTGAACAAAAACCCAGTCAAGCCCACACGATCATGACTTCTGAAATCTAGCATAACAACAGTGACACCGACAACAGGTGGCTGACCAGTACCAAAAAAAGAGTCACTGGAAATATTTTTGTTTAAATATGGCAGGTCCCACAAGTTGGTGACTAATTGGTAGGAAAAAAAATTTGGTGATTGCATACTGGGTAAAATTACAATAAGTTATGCAACAAATATCAATAGGAAAGTTAAAAATTCAAACCTGTCTGCATACACGTGTCAATAAGAAATAAATATTATAATTAACAACATCAACCAAAAAACAAAAGAAGAGGCTAGATCTCAAGTCTAAACAAAAACGTTAGGTAACAATATGAAATAATGATGATTCTATCATATAATAACAATTGAAACATACATCTTGAATATTCTCTAATTCTCCAACTCAGACTACAATAACCTTTAGAAGAAAAACAAATAAATCCAATATATATATTAAACACCAGTTGTATACAAGCTTTAAAAAAAAAAAAAAACTATACCTCATAGACATAAGGGCATAATTATAAGCCATCATTATTCACAATACATACCCATATATATATACATAACTTCTTGTATATATATGGTCATAAATACATACGTCTTGAATATTCTCTAATTCTCCAACTCAGACTTAAGGGTGTTAATTTTTAACACGACGCGACAACATGACTCGAACACGACACGAAATTAACGGGTTTGGGTTTAGCATAAATAGGTTTGGGTCATAAACAGGTTGACACATATAACACGATTAATAAACAGGTCGGGTTTGGGTTTTACTAGTGTCAACCCGTTTAACACGGCTTAACACGTTTAATTATAAAATATATTATGAGTTAAGGTAATTCATCTCACATCAAATATTTATCAAGGTTTTGAGATTTTTTATTTATAAAAGAGGTTTTTACTTTGATTTGGCCCATATCCAAAGTTACTAAACTTGAAAATTATCTATACATATTAAAAGATAGGTAAATTTTTTTATTTAAAAAATAAAAAAATTAAAATAAACGGGTTAAGTGTGTCGACACGTGTAACCTGTTTAATAAATGGGTTGGGTTTGGGTTTTGAAATTTGACACGATTAGTTAATAGTGTCGGGTTTGGGTTCACACATATTTTCGAATATATATGCCTTTATACGACCCGAATACGACACGATAACACGAATTGATACCCTCAGACTACAATAACCTTTAGAAGAAAAACAAATAAATCCAATATATATATATATATATATATATATATATATAAAACACCAGTTGTATACAAGCTTTAAAAAAAAAAAAAACTATACCTCATAGACATAAGAACATAATTATAAGCCCTCATTAAATACAAAACATACCCATATATATACACATAACTTCTTGTATATATATGGTCATAAATACATACATCTTGAATATTCTCTAATTCTCCAACTCAGACTACAATAACCTTTAGAAGAAAAACAAATAAATCCAATATATATATATATATATATATATATATATATTAAACACCAGTTGTATCCAAGCTTTAAAAAAAAAAAAAACTATACCTCATAGACATAAGAACATAATTATAAGCCGTCATTAATTACAATACATACCCATAGATATACACATAACTTCTTGTATATATATGGTCATAAATACATTTATAGAAAGAGAAGAAGAGTCGCGCAAATACATGTAAACACCAATGCAACACCAGTGCACGAATTCGTCTGAAAACCGAAATAATATCAACGAAAGCAAGCAAATTTATGCAAAAGACAAGGTTAATAACCAAAGCAACAAAATTCACCATTAGATCTACCAAAAAAAAAGTTTAAAAACTGACTAAAACATCAAGATCTAAGCTAAAGGTTTCAACTTTCACCTTCAGCGATAGCAGTCTGAATTTCGGCGCATTTGTGGACGACGTTGTGGTCGTTGAGACCTTCTTCCTCCTCAATCAATGACTCGCTAAAGCCATTCTTGGCCGAAGGCTGCTTTTCCAGCGATAGCTTCACTCGCGAGACCAGGAGCCACTGGACCAGAGAGAATGCTATCCCAATAACGGCGCACACCGGAATGAATATCTCAGTCCCGAGATCTGACAGAATCGCCGCCCCCATGGCCGGAGTTTTCTTGGCACACGGTGGAGCTCCGTACGAGCCTGGCCGGAAAATCAAAAGAAATGAAGGAAAGAAGGCGCTTGTGCGATGGGCTTTGAGGTTCACACTTCTTCGGTGGTTATGGTGGTTCAGCAACGGGAAGCTATATAAAGTCTATATATATATAGGAGGGATTAGTATTGATTGGTGAGAGACAAGAGAGGGCGAGATCATAAATTCTCATTAATAAGATAAATAAATAAATAAAAACAGAACTACTATTACCAAGGCAAATCGGTTGACTCCAAGGGTATTTTAAGTGAAAATTTAAAAATATTCAACAAAGTGTGTTAGTAGTAGCCATGACAGCTTGGAAATAACATAAGCAGTTCATTAATTTTTTATTTTAGGAATAATATTATAACAATTCAATAAAATTTTATTCTAATTATTTGAAATAGCTTACTTAAAATAGCTTACATACAATATGATTAGATTTTATATTGACTGTTAACTACCTCACTTAACTCTCTTTCTTTTTTAGAAGTTGAAATATATATATATATGTGTATATCTTTATTTATTTATATAAGTTGTAATTATTTCTTTTTTCAACAAAGATAAAATTAAAAGAAGGAGAGAAGTGTACTTCAATACTAGTAATTTGTAAATACAAAGAATAAAACTTTGTCATTATGTCAGTTAACAATTGTTGTAATTTAATATTTTAATAACCATATAAAATTTTAATTATGATTTTTAAAATGATCATTACTTTAATATTTTTTATAAAAAATAAATTTGAATGAATGACTTGAGTTAATTAAAAATAAATATATTGAAAATTTTAAATGTCCATAAATAATTATAAAATTGGTTTTGTAACAATTTTACTTCAAACATAGGATTGTTCACATACTACAAATGTTGACTCTCTATGCAGATTGCATAAAAAGAAATGTAAAAAAAAATTAAATTGAATCAACCGATTAATTATCAACAATTACTTTGTGGATTAAAATTTAATGTCTTATCACATGTTATTGATGTTGCCAATGACAGTGAAAACATGAAAACAGCCGCAGTTACATTTTTTTACTATTGTCAAATTTAACGATTTTAAGTGTAATTATCCGACGCCGTTTGGCGAGGTGGCATATTCGAATAAGTCTAAGAGCGTACTTCAAACGCACACTTTTGTGCGGGAATCAAGTGTCCCATTTCATCGGCGTTTTATTGGTGGATAGAATTTCATTGTCATACATTGCATGCTGTACCAAACCATGCAATCTAGGCATGACACGTCAAATCAGGAATAGTTTGGGAAATCAGAACCGTTCATTCAATGGCCTAATAATTTAGAGCATATTTATGTTGGACCCACTAGGAAACTACTTGATTGGAATTTATTCACAAAAATCCAAAATCTTTTTACTTGAATTGATGTTATAATTACTAAAATTTAAAATTTAATTGACTTTTATGGGCTTATTTCATCCTTCCATGAATTGATTTCAACAAAAATAATTTAATTGACTTTGATGTTATATTTTTTAAATTTTTTTTCCTAATACACAAATAATAACAAAAAAATAATCAAAAACATATATGACAGGATATTTTCAAAAAAATTAAAAATAGTTTATTTTAAGAAATTATTAAGAGTAATTTTTTATAATTTTTACAAATTCAAATTTATTTGAAAATGAAAACAGGCTATAACACGTTATTATTAAAGTTTTTTTTTTCTTTTTACTATAAAAATATTAAAAAATGAAATGATAGAATAAAAATAATAGAAACAAAAACATATTTATATTAGAGTTTTAAAAGCCAATTAGGGCAATTTACCAAAGAAACTTAAAATTGAACAAGAAAGTATTTCCTTTGGCACGAGTTATTAATCTTTTGAATTGAAATTATCTTTATTTTAACATAATTAAATGAGATTTATTATTCTTTCTACAAGTGATTCTCATAATTTAGAATTATAATTATTTTCATATAATAAGAGGGTGGTTCCTTCATATTAGCCTTTGTTTTCCTCAACAAGAAAAAGTATTTATTTATAAATATAATTTATAAACAAATTTAATTCATTACTAAGAAATTAATTATATTATCAACAAATTCAGTCCATGTTTCGAAACTTTAATTTTTTTTTAAGAAAAAATATGAGATATCATTTTGCCATTAAAGATTTCGGGATTCTTTCATATTAGTCAAAGAATTTTTATCATTTTTTAAAAAATACTAACATTAACAGTGAATAATCGTCATTTATCATATGTCACTATCATCTTTTTTAATATAATAATGAAAGAAAGAGAAATTGTTTTTTAATATGTGTGCACTAATGCGTTAAGTCTCAAACGCAAACTATATGTGTACAAAGTGATAGACTTTTTTTTTTTTTAATCTCAAATGAGAATTCAGCCAGAAAGAATCTTGATTGTTGACCACGGAAATACTGATACACACCCTCAAAACATAGATACATTCTCTGATTTTATATGTATATATATATATATAAACATACAGCGTATATTTTATGTTTACAGATACTGAGGAGATTTATAAACCCCTTGAGAGGCTCACAATGCTTGTTGGGTACATTGAGAGGTGTGCAACTGTCCTGCAAAGATAATAGATAAATAAATATAATTTTAATTATATGTATATACACATATATTTACATATTCTGGCTGGGTTTTGTATTTTCTTTTATTATTAATTTGGATTCTGCGGTCGGAATCGTATTAAGGAAGAAGAGACAACAGACTGGTTGGGTGCGTGAAGGTTGGGACTGTGCTATCATTTCTGCTCAGTGGTCAGCGTGGGACCCTAACCCATGTTCCCTGGGCTCAACCCCACAACCATTCCCAGATCTCACCTTTTGTTCTGTTCTGTTGTGACTTGTGAAAAACAACTAGACAGACCTAGCCAGATAGGATTTCTATTTTCCATACATTTTCCCTGCAAAAATTTTGGCATATTCCTGAGCATTATTCCTAATAGTTGAATCATATGTCACATATTTTTACCTTTTTTTTTTTTTTTTTAATATGATTGGCACACTAATTTTATAGTATAATTTTTTTTAATGATGTCATATCAAATGCATTATATCTATTTTTTTAATAAATTATAATATATATGATAGAATATTAATAAAAAAATACTAATAGATCGAGTTTAAGACGAAAACTTCTTCAAACTTACTCTACTAAATTCATTGAAATATGGACATATCACAGTCTCATTACGATAAATGAAACTTATAATTGAACGAATTAAATCGCGATATAAGCAAACATATCGAAAACCAATTAAGAAAACTTATAAGCATTTATAGGTATATTGTCATAATACAATATGGTTTTATGAAACTATAGTGAAGCCATTATTATTGTGTTTATGGAGAACGAAATGTCATGATTCCAATTCCATGGGCTATCTATAAATTTTAGGAAAAATACTAAAAGGTCTTTAAAATAATCTTTTTAATTCAAAAAGTTTATAATATTTTTTTTTATCTAAAAAATCCAAAAAAAAAAAAATTTAATACAAAGAAGTCTATTTTTTAATTTTCATCTCAACACTGTTAAAAAATAATATTGCTTAAACTAAAATAACCTTCAAGATATATTTTAAAAAATACTAAATAATAGATACAACAAATTTTTTAATCCAAAAAAATCATAAATTTTTTTATTTATCTAAAATACCTAAAAAATAAATTTTTATTCTATAAAATGTTATAATTTTTGGGGATTAAAAATTTTATTTTATATATATTTTAGTATATTTTTTAAAATATATCTTAAAAATCATTTTAGTATAATCAGTAATATTTTTTAATGGTGTTAAAATGAAAGTTAATAATTAGAATATTTTGTATTAAAATTTTTTAAAAAACTTTTTAAATAAAATATATATATATCATATATTTTTTTAATTAAAAAAATTATTTTAAAAACTTTTTAACTTTTAATTTAAACAATAAGTCTAACTTTAAACTAATCAAGGACGTGTTTGAATTTAAAATTTGCTTTTGAAAATAACAATATCCCATCTTAGAAAAGCAATTCATTGCATCACCATTTTTGTTTTAGATACATCACGAAAACTTGGTTATGGTATGCCACGTGTGTCAATCAGTGCAGGATGAAAAATATAGTCATGCAAAACATAATTATTGATGAGAAACACAAATGAAAGGATAATAAAAGTCCTCGCATACTCTAATCCACATATTTAATGGCATCAGAGTACAGTGATGTGATGCCTCATTTTTATATGTCTCTATCATGACAAACGGAAAATACTATGAATACGTAAGTGATGGAGTAACAATTTGTATATCTTTACGAGATATGTCACGATTTTGAGTCTTTTTAATTGAGAATATATGGTGACTCATATATTTATTTTTTAGTAATCGATGTAACTTGTGGTTTTTTTTTTGGATAGGAGTGATGAGTATTATAATTTAAGTATTACAAATAATTAAATAGTTATAAAGTAATTGATAATAACAAAAATTTCTCAAATATAATTTATACACAGTTAACTCAATAACGTCTATGATTGAGTAAAAATAAATATTCACATCACTGAGTACCTAAGATTCTTATATGCTTAGAAACTACACTGTTTTCCGTCAATAATTATAACTATTAGGTAAACATTTCTTTCACCAACAAGTTTATGTAAATACAAATCTTGTAACCACAAATTTAATTTTGTAATATAATATTTTATTTTAAGTAAAAAGGGTAAATTATACTGACTTCTCTTAAAATTTTTTACAATTATACTAACGTTCTCTGAAGTTTCTAAAATTGTACTAACATTTCTATTTTACATAATTATATACAGATACTTCCCTCCAGTCAACTTTTTTATTCAAAACGAAAAAATTACCATTTTCATGTTTTTTTTAAAAAAAAATTAAATTTTAACGATTTTTTTTTCATTTTCTAAATAAATATTGATAAAAATCTTAAATTTATTTTTATGTAAAATAAAAATAAGTTATTTACCTTAAATTTATTTACATATAAAATCATATTAAAATCTTTAAAAAAAAGTTAGAAAAATTTAGTCAAATTAAAAAAATAATAATAATAAATAAATAAAATGACAATTTTATCATTATGAAAGAAAAATTTGACTGGAATGAGATATTTATATATTATTATGTAAAGTAGGAGATGTCAGTATAATTATAAGAAACTTTAGAAAAAGTCAATGTAATTTACCCTAATTAAAATATATATGCCACCAAGTAGTGTCCAGTATAGGCTTGTCAACGGGCCGGGTCTAGATAGGCCCACTAAGATACGAACCCGAACCCGAACCCGTCAACTTTAAACGGGTGTAGATCTAGACTTGCTAAGTCCCGTCTCAACTAGACCTAGACTCGAATCCAACAGATCCGAGTATCCAACTCGAAAACCCAACCCGTTTGCAAATAAAAAATAAAATTGGGTACTAAAGTTTTCTATTTGGAATAGTACAATTTGGTTTTACAAATAAAAGATTTTATTGTCAACGGGTCAGGTCTAGATAGGCCCACTAAGATACGAACCCGAACCCGAACCCGTCAACTTTAAACGGGTGTAGATCTAGACTTGCTAAGTCCCGTCTCAACTAGACCTAGACTCGAATCCAACAGATCCGGGTATCCAACTCGAAAACCCGACCCGTTTGCAAATAAAAAATAAAATTGGGTACTAAAGTTTTCTATTTGGAATAGTACAATTTGGTTTTACAAATAAAAGATTTTATTGTCAACGGGCCGGGTCTAGATAGGCCCACTAAGATACGAACCCGAACCCGTCAACTTTAAACGGGTGTAGATCTAGACTTGCTAAGTCCCGTCTCAACTAGACCTAGACTCGAATCCAGCAGATCCGGGTATCCAACTCGAAAACTCGACCCGTTTGCAAATAAAAAATAAAATTAGGTACTAAAGTTTTCTATTTGGAATAGTACAATTTGGTTTTACAAATAAAAGATTTTATTGGCCCTAATTTTGTCATTATTGATTGAAATTGTTTCATGTGATAGTCACTATTATTTGAATATTTTGTTCTTACAATCGGACACATGATGAATGATAAAATGAGAATAATTGTCATCTATAAATTTTTTAAATTTTATTAAAAATTTAGGCCTATAAAATATTGCCTTACTCCCTAATATAATAAGAAATTGAATGAAATGACATAAAATGAAAATGTCATAGAATGAAATAAAAATTACTCATTTAAGACAAAAGAATGCTTATAATAATTTTTGAATGGAATGTTCATTCAATAGAATCGGATATTGATAGTTAGATTCATGAAACAATTAAATAAAGTGATTTTCAAAGTATTTTTATAGCACAAGACGGTATTAGAAGGTTGAAGACGATAACTTCATTGAGACTCTTTCTCTCTCCCTCTCTAACTTTTATATATGTATCTATATATATAATAATTTTGTTGGGAGGTTAAATACTCTAATTTCAATATTGTATTAAAGAGAGAGTGTTTGTTAATGATTTAGCAGGTCGAGTCTTTAACGGATATTATCCGACAGATCTATTCTTGACTCATTTAATTAGTTGTTAACGGGTCTAGATCATGTCTTATTAACGAATCTTGTTAACAAGTCCGAGTCTTATATAAATGGGTGCGGATTCTAGTCCGACTATATCGGATCTGGGCTCATTTACCGGCTTAGTCCAGTTCAAGTGCATACTTTTTTAGTGGTTAGTGTAGCTTCCCAATCATTGTATAAAATGGGGAAAAAAAAGTAGTGTCCGGTGCTACCGAATACCTTATTAACCCAAACAAGAGTGGAAGGGTTCCCTTGTTGGTTTTATACTAATGGAAATGCAAGATCGCAACAACATTTGAAGAAGAAAGGAAACAAAGTGAACCAGAAATGACATAAAAGAAAGAGTGCATATAAGAAGTACAATGCTGTTTTTAATTGGTTTGCTTTTGAAGATGTGCCTTGTCTTTGTCAAATGCAACAATGATTAATAAGAATTTGAAAAAGTGGAAGACAAAGGAAAAGCTCTCTTGTTCAATCATATATCTACATATGTATATATATATATATATATATATATATATGGAGGATGCTTGGGAATTTTGGCTTTGGTTATACATAATTTAGGTTATATGTACCTGGGGTGCGTGGGAAATTGGGAATATTGGTAGGACAAACCAAAAAAAAGAAAAAGAAATTAGGTAAACTTAACACGCCTTTGAAGTAGGCATTTGCTCAAAGAGGCAACAACACCACATTTATATATATTAAAATGATATTAACAAATTAGCACCTAAACATACTTGAGTTAAAGTTTTGATTAGGGTTTCACTTGGTTATTCTCTTTACCAATGTACACTAATCTTTGTTGCTATTATTTATTAAATTAAATAACATGCTTAATGTATAACCTATTGCAACAGGTTTTAAGAGGTTTAAATTGAGGTTAGAACAACTTTATGGAAAAGAGATAAACATAACATATGTAGAAGGTAGCCATCTGCTTGAAGACGAAACACCATCATGTTTATATAATTAGATTATTAAAATAACCTTGATAAATTAGCACCTAACCATTTTTATGTTTTTAGTTTTATTTAGGGTTTCACTTTGTTACTCTCTTTACCAACTCACCCTAACTCTAAGATTTGTTAAGGCATCATCTTCTCTTAAGATTAAAGATTGTTACTTCTACCTTAAGCTTGTTAAGGCATGTATTTACCATTTTGATTCAAATTTTAAATTATTTCATGAAAGAAAATTTGATGTGTTTGCTTTCTTTGATTTTATACAATAAAAAAGTTCATCCACCCATATACTTAAGTGATTTATGACTTTAATTTATTCATTAATAAATATATTTAGTCAAAAAATATTGTGCCATAAACCAATTGAGACTTGCCTTAGGAATGGTGACGAAGTGGGGACCCATTTCCCAACCCCACCATGTTTAAAAATAGTCATCTCCGTTCTCATCGTCACCCTACTCCACTAATCATGTCCCCCGTCCCCGTCCCCGTCCCCATCCCCATCTCCCCAAACCCCATCCCCACTCCTCTCTCAACATGTCCTATTTAAAAATAACATTTTTCATTCCCGTCCTACCTTCCTAATCATGTCCCCCCATCCTCGTCCCCGCCTTGCCACTTTATCGTCCCTGTCTAAAAATTAATTTATTAACTAACTAATCAACTTATTATATTACAAATACTAATTTATATATACATACATATACAAAATGTATATACACACACCTTATATACATATTTAGATCTATATATGACAATGTTTAAAATAATATGAGAATGTTTGAAAAAAATTTATATAATTTAAAGGATGAGACAGAACAACTCCACCCCATTTTCCTAACCTCGTCCTATTAAGGACATGGCGGGACATTTTGCCATATCAAGGTTAGCCTAATCGGTCACATGTCTCCTCCCAAAGGTGAGGTCAACAAAATCTCTCAAGGAGATGTGGAATTAGTCTGTCCCTTTCATTCATGGAATTGGGTTGGACTTGTATGTCCCAAGTAAGGATGACAATTTAACTCGTCTTGTTGAAAACTCGTCAACCTCGCGTCTAATGGGATAGGTTTGGGGAAAGTTTTTTTCACCTCATTAGAGTTTGAAGAGAAGACACTCTGTCTCGATTATATAAAATAAAATAATAAATGAGTTTTGTGCTATATAATCAATATTTATAATGAAATTTTTTAATCATTTATTAAAAGTTTATATAAATTTTATAGAGTTTTATGTTTGAAAAAAATATATAATGTCATTTTAATTATCTATTAATATGCATATTTTTTATTTTAACACTTGTAACGTTTTGTTTAAAATATGTTAATTATAATTAATTTAATAAAATAAGTAGAATAAAAAATAAAAATTTAAAAATAAATGGGAACCTACTCCTACTTATCATGGGATTTAAACAACTTTAAGGAGAAACTTTTTTTCGTAAGAAGGGATTGAAGAAGGAGTTCAGCTCCAAACTCACTCCGTTGTCATTCCTAATCCCAAGATCCATATTACAGTAGCATCAATGATACTACTAAGGTTACAAATTTAATTCATATCCCAAAATTTTATCCAATAAATAAGGTGTGAATCCCTACATATATTTGTGGGAATTATTCTTAGGCCGAAAGGAGGGGAGACACGTCTTTTTCGCCAAAATTATAAAATTATAAACACATGCACATAAAAAAATTTAAATAATAATAGCTAATTACACAATAAATTTTCAAATAAAAAATGAACTAATAGTTAAATAATTATATTTTCAATTATCCATTATTTAGCACATGAGTTAAATTGTCAATTTTTCGTTAATTATTAGAGATTATCAATTTTTTTAATGTTAATTATAGAAGGTAGATTGTATCCTATTACGCGACACCATCAACTAATCAAGAATAGCATTTACCCAATAAATGAAGTACAATTTACTGTAATTGGTTTCTAGAGGTTTAAATTGAGGTTAGGACAACATTAGGGGAAATAGGTAAATTTTACACGTGTTTGAGGTAGGCATTTGCTTGAAGAGACAACACCACCTCATTTATATAATAAAATTACTAAAATAACCTTAATAAAATCAACTTATAACCATATTAACCATATGTATATATAGGTTTTGTTTAGTGTTTCTCTTTGTAACTCTCTTTGCCACCTCATAAATCAAGCAACCTATTTAATGTACAACCTACAAAAATAGGTTCTTACAGAAAAAAGGTTAAGTGTTTTTTTTTTACGAGAAAAGAAAATAAAATTTATTGATGAAGAGATGTACAAGATATACACTTCACGACGTTAATAAAGTTCTTAGTTCGAAGTAACTTAACACACGTTTGAAGCAGGCATTTGTTCGAAGAGGAAAACCACCGCATTTATATAATTAAATTACCAAAATAACCTTAATAAATTAGCAGCTAACCATATTTATGTATAAGTTTAGTTTAGGTTTTCACTTGGTTACTCTCTTCTAACTCACCGTAACCCTAATATTTGTCATCGATTAGCGTTGCCGTCATCTATCTGAATCGAAGATCGATGCTTTTACCTTAAGCTTGTTGAGGTACGTGTATACCATTGTGTTTCAAATTTGAAAGTAGCTCTAGAAAAGAAATTTGATGTGTTTGCTTTCTTTGGTTTTACACTACAAAAAAAAGGAAATGAATTTAGTTTAGTTTATCTACTAGTAGAGATTTATCGATTCTGATTTAGCTATTATTATTAAGAATTATAAATGCATTGTGAGTTCGTTTCTCTCCCTAATCCAAAATATGATTGGATTAAGATTTTGCATCTCATTTGTATTTATTTGTGCCTTTATAATTTTATTTAAAATCTTTTAGGTCTCTATTTCATTTAAATATTACATTATTTATACTTTCAAAAATAGGTATTACAATTTTGGGGTACAAAATTTTGGAGTAGGATTAGAGGAGTATTTTGGATTGAGGATGGAACAAAAAGATAAGGTCACAAGTATGGGATGGGGATGAGGTCGGCTCATTTTTAGCACGGTGTCGTAAGGTTGGGAAAGGCTAATCAAAACCTAGTTTTTATTATATTTAAATTACCAAAAAAGAACTCCTAAAATAAAATGTCTAAATTACCATCATTCATATTTAAGTTAATTGTTTAGGATTCCACTAACATATTGTTTACTCTTATCACCTCATTGAAGATTCCATTGACATTATGTGATTTATCTTCATTGAAAATCATTGCCTTTGTCAAAGCTCAACAAGATAGAGTATGGTCAAAGAGGACCTAACGTATATCGATCCATTAATATTTTAAATGAGTTTTTCATCGAGTCAACCACGAGTCAAGCTCTGATTTTTAATATAACATTAGAGTACTTGTTACCTTATTGAGCCGAACATGTGATAACTTAATTAGTTTTAAAATATGTTCAAGCTTCATTTGTTTTTCTCCCAAGCCAATCTCGAATGAGCTGTTAATCAAGACAATCAATGAGTTTAAGTAGATTGGTTTTATAAGTAGTGTCATTGTTAGCTGAATATGTTTTTTAGTTGTCGTCTCCACAACAACCCATTTTAACCACGATCTGACTGCCTGCAACTTTACACAATCCGTGCAATAGTTTTAGAAGTGTTCTAAGAACTTCTCTTTGCAAAAATCTTCACAATTACTTCTGTAAAGCATAGACTATATTGGTTCCTAACTCTAGAGTCTAGATTTGATGCTTTAATCACAAGGATTCAAGAGAATGTCGAAGTATTCTATATGGATGCAAGGGAAGCCGTATAGAATGCAAAACTTGCTATTCATATTCAAAGATCTTCGTCACTTTGTTATTATAGGCTAACCTAAACCTAACTTTATTTGGATTAGCACAACTAATAAGTCTTTTCAAAATTCTTCACTCATTCGAACGACCAGGGTGCTTCGTTCGGATAACCATATTCAAACAGTTTAGGTACTTGTTTTGTACGTTTTTTACAGTTTCAAATTATAACATGAGTTCAAAACCAATAAGTATCAGGGGGATATACTTAGATATATTTTAGCATATTTTTAAGTTTATAGTTAAAACTAAAAATGTGTCTAACCTATGTATTATTAAAACATAAGCTTCGTAGAGAATCAAAATACTGAAAAACTAAATGCACACACATCTTACAAATGCACTTAACATAAATGCATGACGTGCATGTGTGTTTATACATTTCATGTAACAATTATGAAGTAATAAGATGTTAATATTCTTCATCTTCAGAGATGTGTAATTATAATTTAGTCTGGCTTGATTAAGTCTTTAAGGAAGTGATTAACTAACATTGTAATAATAACGAGATGAGACTTAATCTAATACTTACAGACTCAATATAAACTTTTTGAATGAATTGCTAACATTCAAACTTGATAAGGAAAATTTGACAATAAACTTGTTACATATTTTATTCACAAACAATTATAAGAACAACAAGTAATCGTTGTTGTGTAGTGATAATATTCAAATGGTATCTAAAGGAAAAGGGTGTTGTTAATGATTTAATTCTATTCTAAATGCTAACAATTACAGTTTGTTTGAATTGCGAGATTTGGATAGAAAAAAAAAAAAGAAGACTAAAGTTGAATTATACATAAAGATCTTGTTTAAATTTTTAAGTATGAAAGAAAATAAAAAATTTGGAGAGAATTAGAAAGAAAGACGAAGTGATAAAAATCACTTCTTCAATCTCTCTAAAAGTGAAGAGATTTGAAGAGAAAATAAACATTTTTTTTATGAATTTTTTAAAATATTAAATATACTCTTAAATATTTTTGTTACAAAGTATGGTTATTATAATAAAATAGATTTAATTATTAAATAATTTATACAATTTCTTTTCGTTTCTCTCTTGCTAACAATTCAAACTCAAAATCAAACTCAACTCATAACTTATTGAGAATAAATGTTCACATTCACTTAGTAAAACTTGAATTCATGACCTCTTCTTTTGAAAGAGACATGAATGACTAATTGGGCTAGTCCCAATTAATTTCATGACCACACATTATGTACATAATTTGATTTTGAAAGAAATTTTCTATTAATTTTTGTTGGTAGGTATAGTATTATTCGGAAAGAAAATTACAAAAGTAGCAAGACATTTTTTTTTTTTTTTGTAAATATACCTTATTATTATTATTTGTTAGCCTGAGAAACCTCTATTTTCATATTTCAAAAGTTTAATATTTATTTTAATTGTGATTTTGGTGATTTATTTTATCCCAAAAAAAAAAAAAAGAGGAGAGAAAAAGTGGCGGTGGATCAAGATCATGGAACTGTTCAGCAGTTTGGGGCTAACAAAGAGTTTGACTAGTTTGTTTGACTTCCGTCGCACGTGTCGATGATTTATTGGAGGTGACGTGGACGGGAGTTGAAAGCCATGTCTTCGCCATTTCTTTTCCTCACGTGTCGGTGCTTTTCGTTTTCGTTTCCTCATCTCACCCCAACGAACTGCTGACACCTCCCTCCCTCTCCCTCTCCCTCTCCCTCACTCTCTCTCTCTCTCTCTCTCGGTTTTATGACTGTACGTCCGCTGTCCACTGCTTTATCACCGCAAGGCCACACAGACACTTCTACCCTAAAGAGCCCAGCTGAAGAACCCTAGAATTTGGCGGCTTTCTAGCCGTTAAAACTCAAACTTTGTAGATATAATTCTTATTTCTTATATTTACATATCTATCTATCTATATATATAATGGGGAAGAGAAAGCGAAGAGCTGATCAGAACAAGAACCCTCCTGCTTCGGGTATGCTTCTTTCCACTGATTCTCCAATACTTCCATTAGGGTTTTATTTCTTTCTCTAGACCCTTTATTTTTCATTTTGTTTGGCTTCATATCTGTTAGTTTATTCATCTTTGTGGTTATAATATTGTAATGTAAATATTGTTGGAGAATTATATACCGATACAGTTTGAGGACAATGAATTAAAGCCAAAAAAAGTACCTTTCTGTGTTTTGGGAGACATTGAATTGAATGACACCATAGTTGTTAGTGTTGATTGATAAATATGGTTATTGTAAATGTTTTTTTTTTTTGATAACTCAGTAACCGCACCTTCCAACCGCAACCTTTAGTAGCATGACCAGGCATAAATGTTTTATAGAAGGAACCCAATGAAATTAAAAATCATAATGGCGAGAAGATAGAGGGCATTGACGTTTGTTTTGTGTTTGTGGTAATGTGATAGTGGGATATTGTGCATTATAATATAATATAGGAATTTAAGATCAATTTAATTAGACAATTGCGTCTGATTAGTTGTGTTTGAGTACAAAGAGGAACAAAAGATTGGGTTCTACTGGGTTCAAAATAATTGATAATTTTGTTAGTTTTGGCAAGTTGCAACCTAATAATGTTTTTGAAATTTGGTTTGGCCCTTTTTTTTGGTTAATGCTTAATCTTTATTTTCTTTGAACTCTATTGAATTTGCTAGCAGATTCGCCCTATGGAAGTGACATTATAAACTGAGATGTGAACCACAATGATATGCAATAGTCTGAAGTGATTCCATAAGTAATTCCTCTTGATTTGTGGGCTCGGGGACTTGCCCCTGTTGCCTCAAGAGCTTTAAAAATCACAGAATGACATTGTCTGGAATTTCTTCTCTAGCCAAAGCAACCCACATTTTAGTTGCATGTACTTTCAGTAACATGGCCATCTAATACTGGATGCATCTTTTTTCTTCATTTAAACTAGAACTATATTGTTAACCTAAAGAGAACCATACCCATCTTGCAATAGTCTTGTTCCTAATGAATTCATTATTCATTAGACACTTTCTTTTTTGTTGGCATTCACTGTTCTCATTACTCTTCCAATGTTGAATCGAACATATAACAATATTTCTAGAATCAACTTAAAAAACCTAGATTGGATTATCCATGTTTAGTTGTTTGGTCTTTTGCCCCTTCCACACCTCGGTGTGAAACCCCTTATCATACTATTGAAGATGTCTTCGTTGGCTATCCTACTCTTGGAGTGCAGGGGTTTTTGTTTCTTTCCCAGTTTGAGTAATCTTGTAAATTTTTCTTCATTATGGTTTAGCAAATCACACTTTAACTTGGGTTGTACATTCACCCATCCTTTAGATCTTTTCATATTTCTAGAATCAACTTAAAAAACCTGAATTGATTATCCCTGTTTGGTTATTTGGTTATTTGGTTTTTTGCCCCTTCCACACCTTTGTGCAAAACCCCTTTTTAGACATAATTGCTCCAAAAGTTTAAGATATTGGAGAATGGGCCAACAATGTATATTAAGCACTCAACACTTTCCCTCATGTACGACCTCGGACTCGCACATGTAGAGCAAAGAAACCACAAAAGTGTAATTTTTCACAAACAAACTAAACGGAAAATAAATGTAAATGAAAAGACTTGAATCCAAGACTGCTCATAACTGAGGCTCTGATAATTAGACAACCAATTGCTCCAAAAACTTAAGCTTCTATAGAATGAGCCAACGATACATACCAAGCACTCAATACCCTGAATCGTACCGTCAAAGATGCCATTGTTGGCTATCCTGCTCTTGGACTGTAGGGATTTTTGTTCATTTCTCAGTTTGAGTAATCTTGTAAATCTTCCTTGATCATGGTTAAGCTAACCACTCCAACAAAGTGGTTGAGCATGTCAGGTCTGCCTTTTTCTTTGTTTATCTCCCGATGTAACTGAAGATAACTGATTTTATTAAAGAAAATTTTGTAGCATAAATAGTTGAATTGTGACTGATCATAATGTGTTTTGTGAATATTGCAGACAGAATACCATATTTCTCTAGAATGGATTTGCTGTCAAAAGAGGTTCATTATTTGCCCCCTTTATCCTAGTTTTTACTTCTCTGTTCTGTGTTATTTTTTATTTTGGTTTGTAATAGCCTAAGAAAAATAAATAATAGGAAAGGATCAGTACAAATAATGAGATCAACATGAATAGGTTTGTGTGGTTCAATGCTTTTACATTTTTCATTTCATTGTCATAAATTTTCACAAGTATATCTACATCTTATAAATTTCAGTAACATTAATTCTCATTATTCATTTTTAGGGGAAAAGAAGAAAACACTCTTACAATTAGACTTACCCATTCGTGTTCTACCTATGTTTGATACAAGTTTCTATTTTTCTATTTCTAGCCATTCTTTGGCAACCTACTCTCTGTCTCCAAAATAAATATATCTTCCCCTTTTATGTCAGAAGTCTTCACATTCAGTTGACAGTAGTGCACTAAGGCCTTTCTCATCTATTATGGATATAATGGATAATTCTGAGGAGCTATCTAATGCCCAACAACATCACAATCTTAGCCATGCGATACTACTGAAACATCCTCGTCATTACTATGGCCGGCAATATTCTCGGCGAAAGTCAGCCAACAATCCCGATGCATCAACTTCTCATGGCAAGAGTACTCCTTTACACGATGAGAAACTCTCCTTCAAGCTGGCTATTCAATGCAACTCCAATTCCGGAGGCCATACAGGTACTTTTTTTTACCGTGTATAATTATTTTTAATGCTCTGGTTTCACTGAAAGTAAGTTCTGGGAAAGAGTATATCCATGTTATTGTTTGAGGCATCTATCAATATTGATAATGATGGTATGATATAAAAGTAATGCAAATATGTGGCTCTATGGCCATCTTTCTTCTAATTAACTTCTTCTGACAGAAAACTGAAGTTCTGTTTTTGTGGGATAAATATAGACCTTGTCTCATATAGCATACTTCTAGAAAGATTCCAAGAAGATTGAAGTAACCTATATACTTTTGTGATTGATTATAGTATACCTTGATTGTGTTTAAAATCTTCTTTATTTTATTTTTTGGTGGGTGGTAATATCTGGACCTGTTTCCTGGATCTTTTTTTCGCTGGATAGAATGTCAATGCAGCCTAATATATAGTTTTTGTCCTTGCTTGCGTTCTCATGTGAATTTTGTCTTTCCACTTGATGTGTTTTTCAGAGGATAGGGAAAAAGCTTGTTGCAAACCAGAAAGAATTAGGTCCAGTTCCTTGGCAATAAATGCAGTATCTGCTGATTTGGTGAAGATTGAATGTGGGATATGTCAGAAGCCGTTGAGGAGGAAACCTTATATTCTTGGGAACACACTGTCTTCTAGTGATCTCTCTGTCATTGCAGTTTTAGTTTGTGGTCATGTTTATCACGCTGACTGTTTGGAACAGAGAACATCCCATGATGACAGACACGATCCACCATGCCCATCATGTGTGGGCCTGCTCTCTCAGGTTGACACCGGAAGAGGACAGTAGTTATTGTACAAATGTTGATTATGTACCTCGAAGAAGGTCAATAATGTAGTGAAGACTGCGCAAAATTAGATGGAACAGTTGATATATTTCAAGCAGACTTTTACATGCTAGGATTTTGACTTTGCATTCCTTTGCAAGGTTTTTCCATTTTAGTGTGAAAGGCATACTATTCAGGAAACATCTTCAAGTGAAGATAAGAAGGGTGTCCGAGTTTGTGTTTTTATGCTAGTTCTGGTAACGTTTTGGTGCCATCAATTACATCAGTTTCATCTTTTATTTTGTTTAGTTTTTTATTTTTGCAATACATAACATGCTATATATCTCTGTATAAAAGAGACATGGATCGACACTGGTGTTAAACTCATATTTAGTTTCTGAATCCTGATACTGATACTCTCAAGAGTATTAATTTGTGACATGGGTGTGGAGGTCTAAGTTGATGTTAGACACACTTGTTTTGGACCTTTTGGTGTGTTGGAATGGAGAAAATGCTTCATGCGTTGTTTATTCTACTCTTGTCTAATTTGATGCATTGGTGTTGATATCATGACTTAACATCTCACTCTGGTTATTGCAAAACACACATATATACATACACACACATGTACATCTTAATTTTAACTTGCAGATTTCTCTCTCCTGTTATCTTTGATTGATTGCAAAAAGGCAAAGAGGCTAAGCTAATCAGTATTACTCACCATGTGGTGTGCAGAAGGTCAACATACTCCTGATTTGGATTTGCATAAAGCTTTTGTTAGTGTGTTTCTTATTTGAGCTTCCGTAATATATCTACATATGAATACCCCATTGCATCTGTTATCATCGAGCTCTGTGTCTGCTTGTGTCTTTGGTGTTGGACCATAACTCCAACAGAAAGGTGTTATGTAATTTCTCGTTTCGAGTCTTCACATATATATATATATATATATACACACACACACACATGTATATATACACAAACATACATACAAAAAAACACACGTATATGTATATCTATAGATACATAGATGTATAAGTAAGTATAAAATGAGTTATAACTATGTGACTTGCATTGTTTTTTGACTCTCAATTTTTTTTAACTGGGATGGGCTTTGCTGCTGTCAAGAACTATGCAAGTATGCAATTAGACCATCTCTTATGGGAAATAGTATATGTGGGTAAAACATGTCATTTGTTAGGCTAAATGCAAATTTTATTTTATTTTTTTAAATTTGACACTCTCGTGGAAGTAACAAACTTTTTTCATAATGGTTTTTTTACCTATTATGATCATTTATACACCTTTATAATTATTTATGACCGTTTACATAAATTTTGAATTTTAGACTTTTTTGGTTTTTTAACTATCATGGCAATTTATGACATTTGCAATTCAAAATTTGAATTTTATTTCTTTAATTTATAAATTCAACCACTTAAATTTGTTACCCAATTTGCTTTATGCCCTGGGAGATGGTATGATGTCCATCAGTTTATTTTTTGTCATGTGGCAATTTTTTTTCAAGAAAAATAAAAATTAGAGCCAATCACAGGATGGATCACTGGTAGGTGGATTGGGCGGACATTGTCAAAGAACTACAACCGTTCAAATTAATCAATTTCATTGTTTAAAATAATATGGTTATGAACTTAGGAGTATACATACACATATATATATATATACACACACATATATATAATGACTAAATGAATGAAATTAATCATCCAACCCATCACCAATTTCAACCACTAGACTCATTATGTCATTCTTATATCATAGTACAAACTTGGAAGACCGTGCTAATTTGTCATATTGTCACAAAAACATATGATATATATATATGGATTCCAATTCATAAATGGATTTTTGTTTCATAGCTTGTCAAATGTCATGACCTAAGGAGCCGGCACACACACCTATGGTTAGTGAGAAGTGATGGTGACTATGTGACCATCCAACCCATCACAATCACGCTATCAAAAGAGTACAACTTCTACCAATGTTCTTTTTTGGCCACCAACTATTGAGCTTGAAGACTTATTGTGTCAATTGCTATCAAGCTAAGTTGTTATATTGTCATAAATATATGGATAAACTGTGTGCAAAGCTTGTACTGAATTAGGTCTATTCCTTTGGTACAAGGACGTAGTTCACACACAAGCATAATGAAACACTAAACATGAATTATAAGTAGGAATGTCAACAGAGCGGGTTTGGGGTGGAGTGACTCTTCCTTAATTTTGACTCTATTTATATTTTTCACTCCCGACCCCACCCACGCCGTTTAGAGGTTTACTCCGACCTCGACTTTATTTATATTCCTCGACTTCACCCCGCCCTGCTCCAAATCCTGATATATATATATATTATTTTTTTTAAGTAAGTTAAAACTTTTATTTTGATAAGTAAATTAATTATTTTTGTCAAAATAACTAATACAAAAATATTTATATGAGTATGATATGAAAAATCTTAGAACTAATTTTATATAGTGTTATTTATTAATAAATATAGTATATATAAAAATAAATAAAAAAACTTAATATATAAACGTGACGGGATCGAGGCGGGATGACCATCCCCCAAACTCGTCCCGAACTCAACGAGGTTTTAAAAATCATACCCCGACCCCGTCTCGACCTTGTTTATGAGTATCTCATACCCGTCCTATTAGAGGCAAGACAGGACGAGTCTCTACAGGACGGGACAAATTACTATCCTTAATTATAAGGTGTTGTGTCCAATAATTATATTACAACAAATATGCTTCATTTATAAGTTTATCATAAATACGATTCGATCAATTTGACGCCTCTAACTAAAAGAGAGATACTCGTTATATGTATTAAGTTCAATAATGGATAGTTTGGTAATTTTAAAACACTGGTGGATGGAGAGTGTGTAGCACCATTCCTTTACTTGTAATGCATTGGCATCAATCCAATTATTATGTGACTTCCACAAAGCGACAGGCTGACTTGGTCTTTTCGCCAGCTCAATTTGTGCCAAACAAGCCTATGAGAAAGCAGTGCCAGTCACAACACCTGGGGTCCCACTTACCACTAAATGAAAGACTTAAGAGATTTTGCTACGTTGCCCCTCTCTTTTTTAATAAATATTTTGTCCATGACGCTAGAGTTGACAAAGTAGTTTACATTTTGTTGTTGTTTTAAGAATGGGCAAACTTTATAAATTAAAAAACAAAATGTACTATGCTTTTGTCCCGATTGATACTCAATAAATTTTTTTTTTCCGAATGAAAGGTGTATTATATATTCATCAATTATTATTTTATAAGTTTTTAAAAGTCTTTTAATTTTAAAAAAATTAACAATAAAAATAAAATCCAATTCAAAATTAGAAGAAAGAAATTAAATAAACTACACATATTTTTTTAGTGAAAAGAGTGAGAGTAGAACTCATGACTTTTTTTCATGAGTTACAAATCAAACCAGTCTCAATTGACAATATTCTCTACAATTGAGGATGTTGTATTTTTTACAATAATATATTTTATATAGTATACTTAGGAATTAATGTAAATTTTTTCAAAATAAAATAATAATTTGTTCCAAAAAACATATATAAAATATCTCAATTATAGAAAAACTATTGTACAAGATATCAACTCATTTAGTTTGTTTCTTCAAAAAAACGAGTATAAATATAATTTGATTTACAAAATTGATAGTAATTCATTTCCACACGACATCATTTTAAATTAGTTTTTTTTTTCTTTGAGTCATTTTCGTCTCATTAACAAAGATTAGGTCTAAACTTAAAATATTTGGTTCAAATAAAAAAGATTGATGCTTAGGCAATTCATTTATATATAAATACACACACAAATGAATTTTTGAATGTTTGATAACAATTATATAATTAAAATTTATGCATAAGTAATGTATTCATCAAATGTTAAGAGAGGGAGAGGGAGAGAGAAATAATAATGGTATCAATGAAGAAATGGAGAACTATAATAAGATAAATGAAATATTCATCATCATATGCTTTACAACCTCTAAGTCAATTAACAAAAAAAAAAAGTAAAAAATAGTAGAAACAAACTTGTACGGATGGCCTAGGAGTTATGATCATATATATATATATATATATTCGAGATTTATCAAATTATATAAAACTATTGTGTCAAAGAAGAAATAAAGAAGTATAATAAGGCAAACAACATACTCATCACATATATCCAAGTAGGAAATTGCATAACAAGGAGTAAAAGAAAATATAGCCTAAAATAAAGGGCATTAGACCAAAAAGAAAAGTGAAACCTCATCCACAAAAGATAAAAGAAAGTCAAATTTCTGTTCATAGTCCATTTATATTCGAAAAAGATTCGAATCTACCCATCAGAACATTCCGACCCAAAATGGGAATCCGACGGCTGTAAATATCCTTCCCTCTAGCCAACAAAAAAAATTCGGAGCATCATTCGAGTATCTAAAAACAAGCACCCCCATCCTCTCTCTCTCTCTCTCTCTCTCTCTCTCACCACTCTTGTAACAGAAAACAACCAATTTGTCCAACTCATCCCTCTCTCTCTTCCCTCCCTGACCGGCACCACCTCTCTCTCTCTCTCTCTCTCTCTCTCTCTCTCTAAATTGGGAACCTATTTGCAGGCTTTAAAGGTGATTATACCGTTGGGTTTTCTTGGGATTTTGAATTCATTTGGGGATAGGTGTCCGTGCAGTCAGTCATACATATCTATATATACATATTTGTATATATAGGTATGGTGACGACGGTGGTGGCATCGCCGAGGAAATCGATCAATACGGTGTTTCAGAGAGTTGGGGTTTCTGGTTTCGGGGGGAGCAACCAGAAGAGGTGTAAGTATGACATTGATGATGAAGAAGAGGCAGATGGGACGATGGAGATGGTGCAGATTGGTGCAGAGAGGACCAAGAATGTACTGATATTGATGAGTGATACGGGTGGTGGTCATCGGGCTTCGGCCGAGGCGATTAGGGACGCTTTTAAATTGGAATTTGGGGACGAATACCAGGTAATTGAATTGAACCTCTTCTAGCTTTTGATGGGTCATGTTTCCTTCAGTTATATTTATGCATATTCTAGTTTAAATGATTTTGGTGTTCAAATGTTCGTTGTGTGGCCAAAGAGCTTATTTTAAGGGCATTTTCTGTAACTGCAAATGGAAATTTGGGGATGATCATAGGGTGATTGAATTTATCTATTCTGGGTTTTGATGGGGTTTTTTATTGACAATTTTTTTTTTTTTTTGAATATTAAACATTTCTTTCCTTGGAGTTTCTTTTGGTTGATCTCTCATGATGATTTGGGTCTTCCTTTGTATCAATTTTAGCCCCTTCTCAATGTTCTTGATATTGACAATCACTTGTATCTTTTGCCGCTTCCAGATCTGCCATGTTTAAATTCCCCTGTCCCTTTGATTGCTTTTAATGAATTTCACCCTGATTTAGCTAATCTTTTTTTAGTTCTTTCTGGAAACAATAAAAATCTCATCATGTTTTGGTGATTTTGTTAGATTTCTCCATATTTGATGGATTTACCCTTTCCATTTTCTTTGCTTGCACGGTGATGCTTTATGTTTTTGCTTGAACTCCTCTGCAATACCAATAAATTTTTAAGTTTTCCTGAAACATTTAACACGAAACTCTTAATTCTCTTCTCAGGCGTGTCTATGTCATGGATTCATATATAATTTGGAGCTCTAATTAGAGTGTAGCTGCTGTGGTCTTGATTATTAGATTTCAACGTGCCTTGCTTTAATTATATTTTCGTCTAAAACTCTAACACGTCTTCTGATGGCAGATTTTTGTGAAAGATGTTTGGAAGGAGTACACCGGCTGGCCTTTGAACAACATGGAGAGTTCGTACAAGTTCATGGTGAAACATGTGCAGCTTTGGAATGTTGCTTTTCATAGTACCTCTCCTCGATGGATACACTCCGTCTATCTTGCTGCTATTGCTGCTTTTTATGCCAAGTATATTTCTTTTTCATGTTAACCATTTTCACCATCAGTCTAAACCTAGATATATTCTAGTACGGTTTATGCCTTCAAGTTGATTTTAGTTTTTTATA
Source organism: Nyssa sinensis (assembly GCA_008638375.1). Classification (NCBI taxonomy): domain Eukaryota; kingdom Viridiplantae; phylum Streptophyta; class Magnoliopsida; order Cornales; family Nyssaceae; genus Nyssa; species Nyssa sinensis. The sequence goes on from CM018047.1 coordinate 4,579,194, forward strand.
TGATTCTCATCTTATATGCCTTTATATTTTAGTTTGGTCACCTTACTGTGGGAAAGATCTGACATAACTATAAAATATTGTGAATTCTCTTGCCTTCATGATTCTTTCACCAATTTCACCTTGGTCTCTGCTTTTTGATATTTTCTTTCCAAAATGATGCTTCGTCACAACCCACTTGTCATTTAATCAATTGTCAGATGTTAAAAATGATTGTTAACATGGTTGCTTCCTTTTTATGTGAAAATGAATTATATCTCCTGCTGGAAACTTTATTGGATTACTTTATTTGTTAAAAAAGTAGTGGATTTATATTATCACGTATAAACTTTATGGAGTTTTCTAATTTCTATTGCACTGTTTGATTGAAGGGAGGTCGAGGCTGGTCTAATGGAGTACAAGCCAGACATTATCATTAGTGTCCATCCTCTAATGCAACATATCCCTTTGTGGGTTCTTAAATGGCAGGGCCTACAGAAGAAAGTTATTTTTGTCACAGTTATTACAGACCTCAATACCTGTCATCCCACATGGTCAGTTAGTAATCCCATTTTTTGATTTATGCCCATTAATCTTAATTTATGTTGCATTTTTTTGAAAAAAATAAAAATAGGACTCATTTATATATGTAGGTTTCACCCTGGGGTAAACCGATGCTACTGCCCCTCAGAGGAGGTAGCAAAGAGAGCTCTGCTTGATGGCCTAGAAGAATCTCAAATCCGTGTTTTTGGCTTGCCCATCCGGCCCTCATTTTGCCGTGCAGTTCTCTCCAAGGTGAGTCTTTTTTTTTTTATTTATTACTTTCATTTTATGTTTATGTATTTAATTTTTTATATTTTCCTCCATTGGATGAAAGTTTAATTTTATGTTGCTTTGGTTTGTTTGTAATATCTTTTCATAGGATGATTTAAGAGTAGAGCTTGAGATGGATCCGAACTTGCCGGCAGTTCTGTTGATGGGTGGTGGTGAAGGAATGGGCCCAGTGAAGAAAACTGCAAAGGCTCTTGGAGAATCCCTATTTGATGAAGGACTGGGGAAACCAATTGGACAATTGATAATCATATGTGGTCGTAATAAAGTCCTAGCCTCTACACTAGAATCAATTGAATGGAAGATCCCGGTTAAGGTAATCACATTTGCTTCACGGATCAATGTCATAGAAATGCAATAAAAGTGTGCCTTGACATGAGTCAGATCACATTCTCCGGCAGGCAACCTTATTAAACTTTCAATTTTTTCCCTTTTATTGTAGATCAGGGGGTTCGAGACCCAGATGGAGAAATGGATGGGTGCTTGTGACTGCATTATTACCAAGGTATTTTCCCTAATCCGATATTCCCTTTTAAAGTATCTCCGTTATGTATTGTCTAGCGTCTCGAACTCATGGTTGTATGGGTTTTTGGATTTTTGCAGGCAGGACCTGGTACAATTGCAGAGGCTTTGATCAGAGGGCTTCCTATCATTCTCAATGACTACATTCCTGGACAAGTAAGTGAATATGAGCTGTTGATTTCTCACTTCCATCTCTTGTTGTAAGTTAATGCATTTGCTTTCAGGACAGCATTAACCTCATTACTGATTTCCCCCTTCATTTGGCATTTCCAGGAAAAGGGAAATGTTCCTTATGTAGTAAACAATGGGGCTGGTGTCTTCAGCCGAAGCTCAAAGGAAACAGCCAGGCTTGTAGCTGAATGGTTCAGCACCAAAACAGATGAACTCAAGAGAATGTCAGAGAATGCGCTCAACCTAGCACAACCAGATGCTGTGTTTGACATCGTTAAGGACATTCATGAACTCGCATGCCAACGGGGTCCCCTAGCCAACATCCCCTATATGTTGACATCATCATTCTCAAGCCTAATTTAACCAATCACATTCACATCTTTCTTTGGAACTAAGGTTTGCCTCACTGAAATGTCGTGTATAGGTGTAGCTTTGATTTTGATAATATCATTCTTTGGCCCCAGAGGCTCGGTGGTAAATTTAAGCTAGACAAGCTCTGATATGTGGAAGGGTTGGGATTTTGTTTTTTTTTTTTTTTTTTTTTTAGGGTGTTTGGGTGGGTGGGAAAAAAGAAAAGAAAATTCTCGCGTTGATTTTTAACTTCCTATGTTTTAGTGTTGAATTCAATTGATTTTAGTTTGTTGCTTATCAAATATATTATCTTTGCTTTGATTATAATATCTTCTGCTTGATGACTCTTCAAATGTAAGTTCTGAACTTTACTTGTCTTAGATGAGCTCCACTATGATGTTGCTTCAAAGTTTAGAGAAGAAATCCATCCGAGTTCAAATCAAGAGATTGTCGCTGATAAATTGGTTTAGAAAGAAAAAAAAGTCAAGAGTGACTCTCTCTTTATCATAATAGCAAGTGTTTGACTTCTATTCTTTTGGACACCTGAAACTGTTACAGGCTTACAGCAAGTGTTTGATATGAGGTTAAGCAGGAAAGGAGGTTATCAAAAAGGAAGCAAGTTGCAGTCATGTGTGTGTTCTCGGGGTTTAAGTTATACATAGTTATTTGAATGGCTAGTCCCACTTGAAAGAAGGATAGGCATTCTTTGTCTGCAGTTGAAAAAAAGTTTATGGTAAGGTAGAATGAAAGAATTTCATGATGGGTGGCATACATATTTTGACATGTAACATATATTTTATATTAGAACATGAACATGACCGTGACCATGACATTATTTATGCTACATGTTTCAATCTGATGTTAACAATTTTTTTTTTTCATTCATTTTAATCAGCACTGATATAATGCCAGATTGTCATTCCCATAATGAAAGGATTGATTCCCAAACAAAGGTGGTCCCACTCAATTCTTTGTAAAGAATTCATAGTCAATCACATGGGATGGGAGGAACCTGCGGCTGCGAGTCATGAGAGAAGGACAATTGCATAATCTTGCTGGCTCTGCGAGCCATCACCAGACAAACCCACCTGAGATAACGTAATCTGTGGAGTTAAAAAGGACACCACAGGCCCTCTAAGTCTCTCGATCAACTAAGAAACTGTTCATCTCAATGTGTGTCAAAGGTTGTCTTCATCAACTGTAATCATAAATACTTACTTGACTTAACAACAACAACATGGCGCATTATTAATCTAATGTTACTATTTAAAAAGTGTTAATTATAATTAATTTAATAAAATAAATAAATAAATAATTAAAAATTTAAAAATAAACGGAACCACTCTCCATTCATCACGAAGCTTAAACAGATTTAAAAAAAAAAAATCGCAGAACATGATTGGAGAACGAATCCCCACCCTTGCCATCCCTAGTGCTCACTTAGTACCCACCCTTTTTACATGATATGAAATTCATTCATGGGCCTCATAAATATTGAATCCCACATTATATGAGAAGCAGATGAGCATACTCTGGTGTACATTAAAACATTTTACATAAGCTGGCTGAAAAACAAACCAAAAGTTGGATCGGAAACTGGTCCCGCCCAAAAGTTCAAGCAATGCTCGGCCTGGGCCCTGGTCCCACGGAACGAAATTCCAACATGCCAAGCCTGTGAAACGATCCATCTTCCACACGGCGTCGTATTTGCAGTATAATAATAATTATTATTTTTTCCTTATATTATTAGCTCCAGCCTCCACTCCACCCACCAACACGTCAGAACAATCTTCTCAACATCTCCGATCTGATCGACATCGAAACATTCTCACATTCTCCGACTGACAATTCAGGTACTTTTCTTTTTGCCTTCTCATTTCAACTCTTTAATCTATATACTATATATATATATACACACACACACACACACACACACACGCATTAGGGATTTGATTTCTGTTTTCATGTTTTTAGGATTGTTCATATGTAACGGAATGATTGTAATGCTTTGTGTGTGATGATAAAATGAAATGTGGTTAAAGCAATCGAGTTTGAAAATAAAGTCAAGACTGAATTACGATTACTCTTGCTTTACGCGTGAAAGCAAAAGAAAATATGTAAAATGGGGTTGCAGAGCAATTCGGAAAGCAGTCATTTTGCGTTGTGAAATCTAAATTTGATTTGATTTTTGGTAGAAATGCATTCATATTTCCAACCAATACCTTTGTAGATATGAGAAATTGTGATTGCTCAACTCAACAATCAAATATATGTAATACCAAAAAATCATATGCAAGATGCATGTAGAGAAGTAATAAGATTTCAAAAAAAAATTACATTAAAAACTTGGACAAAACACTTCATTAGATGCTCGTGGGATCCTGGTTCAAACCAAACCTAAACCAAAATACCTCGTTGGATACTTGTAGAACCCGAATGAAGTTTTTTTTTTATTTTTTTCACTTCCCTTGCATTTCAAAGGGTTAATTGAGTATGACCTCATAGGGAACATATAAATGAATTACTTTTACAGAATTATACCCTTGCAGGGTCTCCTAATCACTAAGTTTACTCATAAACACATAATAAAATCCTACAATTAAGAGAAAGAATGTTGAAAATAAGTTCACTCTCGTTTCTTTAGGGCTCGGGGCGTGACATTTGGTTTGAACCAAACCTGAGTAAAGTTGTTTTTCTCACTTCCCTTGGATTTAAAAGGGGTAACTGAGTATGACTTAGTAAGGGAACATATAAATGAGTTACTTATTAAGAACTATGCCGTTGTAGGGTCCTCCTAATCACTAAGTTGACACATAATAAAATTCTACAATTAAGAGAAGGAATGTTGAAAAATGAAAATGAGTTCACCCTTGAGTCTTTGGGACTCGGAGCGTGACAATTTGGCCTTCCTCTTTCCCCTTTTGCACCTTTAAGTTGGTCAAACCAATTAATAGTACCAATGCATAAATTGGTCTATGTTGTGCATGGAAAAATAATCTCAAACGTCTTTCTCTCACCTTATCTTCAATCAGTGCCACTTTTAACTTCCCACGATTGCATTTATTTCTTATTTTATCTTTTCTTTAATGTCACTTATCCATCTCAACTAAGTCAATTTTTTGGAACATAGGTATTCATTCCTTGTTATTTTTTATATCTGACTCAAACTCTTAGGTGGAATGTTGAATACTAATGCTTTTGGTTTCCATCTCCCATAAAAACTGTCTTTTGTCTCATATAAGTCATTAATTTTTGTTCTATGCATTATGGTTTTGAAACTAGTATAATATGCTGATTAACTCTCTGTCAATAACTGTTATCAGCTGCAATTAAATATTCTGCTGGTGATTTCTGAAGAGAATTTTGCTTGCTCAGTGAAATAATCTGATCATTGAGGTTGAAATCCTTTCGTGATAAGAAAAAGTTGTGTGTGGAATTAGCATGGTAAGGGAATGAGCTCCACTTAGTATTAAGTTTCATTCTAATTTCTCTTCATTTTATTTGGACTGCTTGGATAATATTTTAAATCATGCTGCAAAAATGTTTCGATGCTTATATGGGTCATGGCCAGGAGTTTGGATGGTCTAGGTTGTTGAACATAGATACTTAGAGGGAATTTCTTTGATATTAATACAAAGGTTCAATAAGTAGGTATTGAAAGCCCAAGCTTTAAGTATGAAGGAGTTTTTGTTACTAAACTTTTTTCCCTTTTAAAAATTTTATAGTCATGCACTTTTGGAGGATGACTAGTTTGGACTATTCTTTTTATACATATCATGCATTTTGATATGATTTTCCTATTATTGCTTGATGAAACTCAAAATTTTTCTTTGCAATCTCTGCATAAGCATATATGGTGTGTGTGTGTGGGTTGTAGTCAGGGACAAAGGCAAGAATTCTTTCTTTGGGGGGAAAACTTTGATTTTAATGTTTGATCATAAATTTATAAATTAAAATATAAAGATAATATTGATTGATAATATTTTTAAAAAGTAATTTATTGATATAAAGGAACTTACAAATTAGACAAGAAGTCCAACCAAAGAAAGAGATCCTTAACAAACTTTAGGCTAAACAAAAAGACTCCAAAAAATTGATAAAAGTCCTATTGAGGGGGGATCAATTGAAATTACGATAAGAGTAGTGAAGAACTTTAAACCTAATGGGGGCAAAAAACATAAATTAAAGGGGTACATTTGAATTTTTTTTTTTTTTTTTTGAAATGTATAGGAAATTTCAAATAAAAAATTGGAAGGGGGGAGTTGACCCCTATCTCCATCCCTGGTACTTACAGTAGGTGGGTTCCTATGTGTTTGGAAAGATTGGAAGCTATAAGGAGCTGGAGGCATGCTAGTTAATTCTTTATAAGACCTAGTATTATATATGCATGCAGCATGCCTTTCTTTAAAAATCATATTATTTCAGGTAAGGCACCTACCTCAATTGGTTAAAAATATAGTCGTGGGGAGTTGCTGTTGAATCGTTTGGTTATGGAAAAGAAGCTTTGTTTTTTTTTACTCTTTAATGTTTACCATTGCAATGAAATTTCCATGACTAACTTTTGACCTAATGCAATGTTATGGATAAAGGAAACCAAATTTTACATGAGTATGAAGTGTTGGGCAAACTCTAGCCAAGGATACACACATTAAAAAGTCAACTCCAAGCAAACTATTTTTGTAGTTGGTAACCAACAGACCAAGGACAAATGGACATTATCTTTTATTATATTTTGCTGGAAGCCTTAAATTTTCTTGGTGTAGGGCTTTTGCTATTGATAGATACACTATTATCTTTAAAGGTTATGTTTTCTATGAGAAAGGAAACATTTTTGGTTGGTTTATGGATTTTTCAGAAACATATTTTACAGAGTAAGTGATCTTGATGGGTGCCCGAGCAAGCAGAGATAATCTTGATTTTGATGGAATAGTAAAATTGGAAAGTTGAAATGGCATGCTGACCATTTGTGCAGTTAGTTTTCAGTGAGGAGAGGGAGGGAGGGGGGGGGGGGGAGTTTTCTTATGGAATTCTGTCCATTATTTTTGCTTGCTTTGCCTTTTAGATGTCTCAAGTGTAATCATTCTTTTTCCTGCATTAAAACTTAGAGATGGTTGTCATTGCAGGTTTACCACTCAAGTTTTGTTGATGAGGAAGGAATTACTAAAGCTTGTGGGTGCCCTCTACTTCCTCTAAAAAGCCATATAAAGGGTCCTGCCCCAGTTTCAAATCAAGGTTAGACTACATTCTTTAATCTGTTTTAACATAATGCTCCAACATTTTTTTTTTTTGCAATGTGTGACACTTGCATAGATTGATTGCAGATAGAACTGATATTGTTGATGAAGCAATCACATTCTTTCGCGCCAATGTCTTCTTCAGAAACTTTGATATAAAAAGCTCAGCTGATAAGTTACTTATCTATCTGACTTTCTATATCAACGTGGCTCTGAAGAGGCTTGAGGGCTGCAGAACGTTGGCTGAAGGAACCAAGGCAATCATTAACTTGGGTCTGGAAAAGGTTCCTGTGCCTGGAGAGTCAGGTTTTCCCTTTCCAGGCCTCTTTGCCCTGCCTCAGTCTCATAAAGAAGCAGGTAAAAGTTTCTTTCCATCTTTGTTTTAATTAGTACCATACTACATTTATGAAGTAGTCACTCTCACATCTTAAGTATGTGGAAAAATGTTATTTTTAGGCAATATTTTTGAGTTGTAATCTTCATTTTTTTGTCCAAGTGACTACTTTTCTCCTTCGTGTCTGACTACTTTTATATCATTTTCAGGAGAGTATGTGTTATATGTTGGATACTGTTACTACTTGATAATTTATGAAGAAATCCATATTGTTGCTTTATCCCTTTTTTGGCTTCATAGTGTCAAAACTTTTGAGATATGTCCAGTTTAGACAGATAAGCCACTCTAATGAAGAAAGTTTACTGTTTTTGTGCTAGAAGTGCCCTTAGTGCCTCTCAATTTTAATGTTATAAAGAGGATAGTAGTTTGAATTAAATTTTTAACCAATTTGTAATTAAACTATCTAGAAGATTCTGGATTGATTGGGAAAACTCAGCAAACAATTTCCTTTCTTTCAGGGTTCACATTCAGACGAAGTTCATTATTTTTTCTTTGAGTATGTTTAGTGGTGAGTGAACAAAGTTCATTTCTTTCTGTGCATTGGTCGTTAGAAACCTTAAAATCATCAAGCCTAGCATATAAATTCAATACAAGGAATGTAAAGCTTTCTTTTGCCAATGTGTGTGTGTGTGTCGTGAGATAAAGATGTAGTTAAGTGTATAAACACCGACTGCCATATTCATCAAATTAATATTTAAGCTTGCTTCGGTATATTTGGTACCCATTTCCTAGGTTACATGTTATTACAAATGTTTTGGATTCTGAATATTGAATTATTATCTAATGCTGTTCCTATCAAATACTGAAAGAAAAATCTAAAAACGTTTAAATAATTTGATAAAAAAATTGGATGTCCATCATGAATTAGGGGCTAGGTTTTATATGCTTCATCCTTCATAATAATTGACCATTTGGCCTCATTTTCCAGATCAGGAAGACTTCGATTAGTCTTTCCCATATTAATTTCAATTCTCTTGACAAAAGTGTAGCTTGCCAGCTAATACTACAATAAACACTGTTATTGTAATGTAATTATACACAATAAATTAGAATCAAATGAAAATCTTTTACTTCAAAAATCAATGTGCAAAATCTCTCTCTCTCTCTCTCTCTCTCACACACACACACACACCCACACCCACACACACACACATTCACAGGCTTCTTTGCAAGTCTTGGGTTTATTTTCTCAACAAGTCAATCCTAGACTTCAGTAAAACCAACTCAATTGATGTTGCAACACAAGTACACAACTATATTAGGAATTAAGCTTTACCTTGAATGCTTTTATTCACTTGCTTGGCTTACAAAATTAAAACAGACAAGTGGAAGGGGGGGAAAAAAAAGGACCTATAACTCATTCACAAAAGAGTCATAAGTTTTGAACTCATTCGTTTAGCAAGGCAAGTGGAGATTTCTTCATAGGAATGTGTGGTCCCCTTGAGAGAGGTCAAATTTAGCTTTCTTACCATGTGATAAAGTGTGTGCATAATATAACATGTCAAGCATACATAAATTAAACATGTTGAGATTTTAGGCAAGTTGACCTTGTGGGAGTTAACATGCAACAAAATTTTGCGGTGGTAATGGTTTATGTTACGCCAAGTTAAGTAGTTTGATTTGTGCCATTAATTTTTATAGCAAGATTCGAGGGTTATGGACTTAGGTGCTTTGCTGCTGCCTCTCTCTCTCTCTCTCTCTCTCTCTCTCCACCCCGTATCTTTCTACTCTGAATCAAACTCTCAGCTCTTCTGCCACATATTGATGCCTTGTTAATTGAGTTGGTTACCACTTATCCATTGTTGAACCCTGCATAGGAAATTTCTTTTATGTTAATTTAAATCCTTTTGTTCTTTGATTATTTCATAATTCTTTCGACCCCAAGTTAATTAGTTTGGTTTGTGCCATTCATTTTTATAACTCTCTCTCTCTCTCCATCCCATATCTTTCTACTCAGATCAAACTCTCTGCTCTTCTGCAATATATTGATGCTTTTGACCCCAAGTTAATTAGTTTGATTTGTGCCATTAATTTTTATAACAAGTTTCTAGGTTATGGACTTAGTTTTGTTTTTTATCAGTCTAGAGTTATGGACTTAGTGCCTCTCTCTCAGAATCAAACTTTCAGCTCTTCTGCAACTTACTTATGCTTATTAATTGAGATGGTAACCACTGAACCATTGTATGGACCCTGCAAAGTAAGTTTCTTTTGCATTAATTTTAAATCTTTTTGTTCCCTATGATTATTTCATAATTCTTTTGACCTAAATTAATTTCCTTTTTATGAATAAAATCTATAAATTGTTGAATTTAGTGATCATATGGATGTTAAGTATGTTATTATATAGTCGGAGCCGTTAAATGTTTGATTATGCTGCATGACCACCCCAAGTCTATCTATCATCTTTGAGTATTTGAGTGGTTCATAATTTAAACTTCCTTTTTTTCTTTTTTCCCTTGACTTCGTAATTATCACTGCAGAGCTATTCAGGAACTATCTGAGGCAGATAAGGGAGGAAACAAGTGGGAGATTGCTAAGCGTTGCTTACAGACCCAACGGAACTCCAAATAAATGGTGGTTGGCATTTGCCAAGAGAAAATTCATGAACATTATTGTTCCTTAAACAGTTCATTGTTAGGGCCACTCAAAAGAATTTTGGCACCTGTTGAGCTTAACTGGTTTATTAACAGTGCCTGCTTCATATTGTCTGTAATAATATAATCTGTAGAGCGAATGAAGAAAATGTGAGTGCTGTGAGTGCTTGTTTGGAAGGCCGAATAAGAGGAAGGAGGGTTTACTTGTTTGTGTCATTGTGTTTTCACTCCTTGCATTGCCTTATTTTTCTATATGAAGAAACTTGTACTGATGATTGAACTTGGTACATAATGCAGCCACATGTAAATGCAAGTATACAAAAATAAGCACCTCATATTGCAGTTGGGTTTAAAGTGGGCTTGAAGAGGCTGCGGAGGTAAGGCTCTTCATAACTTTGAGGCTCAATGTTGCTTTTTGTTGCTATTTTTGTTATTATTATTTGGATGAAGGAGACCTGCTAACCACAAGTCTTTTGGACACGTAGTTGTCGGAGCCAACTCTTTATATACGATCCCACTCCCAAGAATCACATATGGTGTAAGATGAGGCATGCTTTTGACGTGACTTAGAACTGGGGATTACTTGGGACCATAATCTTTGACTTAAAAAAATAAAAGAAAAAAGCCGGAGATTGGGAACCTTTCTATCTGGTGCTAGTTGATCTGGCATTTATGGCATCCTAAGGTTCTGTTTGATTCTCCGATTTGGTGGAAAAGAAAAAGAAGGAAAAAAGTTCTATTTTTCTCGTACTTATAGTTAAAAACTAAGGGTTTTTTTTTGTTTGTGAATTTTAGTAAGGAAAAGGAAAAGACATTGAGCAATTTTTTTTTTTTCACTTCACTGAATTCGCGAACCAAACGAAACTTGAGTTTTATTTAAGCTGATAGTGTTTGCACTATTGGTAGTTTGGTGCACTATTTATGCCTAATTTAAGACGACTGCAGTGTGCTCCTCCAAGTCTAAATGTATCATCATATGATCATATCCTGTAGAAGGGTTGTCCCATATTTGTAGCACCAGCTAGTTTGGTACTTTGGGGGGTTTGAAAAGATGTCTTATTGGCATTATATGGTACCTTTGTTTTTTATATATCTAATATGAGCACATGTATGGTGAGTTGTTGTGTCAATTAGTACATGTAGCAGTAAAAGAAATTCATTTTGTGAAGTGCTTTGATGCTTTACCCTAAAAATGACACTAACAGCTCATGGGACTGGGGTCCTACCGAGATGGCCAAAGTCCTCTCCCCCCACACGGCAGGCACAGGTCAAGCCTCAGCCAGAGCACCTAACACTCTGCTAAGTTAGATATCCCCGTCCTCTCATCGAGGTATATCAAAAAAAATGGTGTCCACTCGTGACCGCTCATTTTGGGAAGAGTCATGGCTGGCCAATTAGGTTAGCCCAGTTGTTTTACATCCTAATTGATGCATTAGTAAAGATTAGACTCAACTTAAACAAAGATAGGAATATCATGATGCAATTAAGCAAATAATTTTTTGTTTACTTTATTAAAGTTTATTTTACAAATTTGAAACCTTATTTACTTCAAAGAAAAAATTTAAAGGGGGAAAAAATAACATATTTCCAAAGAAAAGACCTTTTTTTCTATGTTAATAGCTACAAAAATGATTTTATTGGGACAAAAATATCATCTAAAAAAAAAAGGGGAGATCATAACAGGGAAATTCCAACCTTGAAGCAGCAGACGAGCATAAATAAAACGTCTAGGATGACTCTAAAATGTGTGGTTGATGGAGTCAAATGGTTTACCTATTCTTGCCTTTTCAGTCAAAGACAGATAAGGAATCAAAATTATGAACTGTAAGTTATTATACAGGAGGTTGGTTACTGATAATATAGTTTTCTTACAGCTTAAGCAGGTGAAAAGAATGTGTCTGTGTGTATACATTAAGGGGGGCCAGTTTTCATTTGCCAAAATATGTATGTGTCTTTGTGTATATATATGATGATGAGATAAAAGTTTGTACTTTGAGTGAACAAATACCAAACTGTAAATGCTTTGAGATTTGTTTCATTATAATTCGAAGGTTATGAGAGTTTAAGTCATAAAAATAGTCTCCTTTTTTGTAAGAATAATATTGCACACATCTAAACAGTGCACTTAAAATAATTCTAAAGAATGTGTTGATTTATGCATAAAAAATGGTATTCTCATATCAATTTTGACTCGAGAGTAATACATGTAACTGTTGCCAAATTTGATAGAAAAACTTGAAAGTTCAAAAATAATCTGATAAAAAATTAGGGAGTCCTTATTCTTATTCGTACTCTTCTTTGTGTTAACATGCTCATTTAATAATTTAATGAATCTCACGTAATAAGATTATAAGTATTTTAATATTATATAAAAAAATTAAATAACTCTTAACTTAACGCATGATTTATTTAATTATAAACTCATTTTAAATAAATTTAAAATATAAATTATTTAAATTTAAAATCCGTGGATTTTAAGGAATTAACTATGAGCGATCCAAATATTTTAACAATCAGACTTGAGAAATTCCCGACTTGATTTGACTCGTTGGAGTTAACTCTTATATATATATATATATATATAATATAATATAATAAAATAAAAACAATTAACATAATCACGGCCCTTCAAAATATGATAAATCTGGTGGGGGCATCTGCAAAAGTTCACCCAACTTGCTGCTAAATCCGACGGCCCACATTATTACTGCATTACATTTTAATAGCCTTTTTTAAAACATCACTTTTGCTCTTTCACTGTGCTTCATACACAAAACAAAACAACCAGAACTGAGTTAGTCCTAGTTCTGACTCAGTGTTCTCAACCATTTTGCAGAAGCAGAAGCCAAACAAACACACTTTTTTCTCTCAAATCTCTTCTCTCTTTTTGGATCAAAATCCATCAAAAATAGCAAGATTTCATACCCAAATTAATAAAGAAAATCATTATTTTCCCCAATTTTTTTTATATTTCTTAAAACAATTAAAGAAATGAAGATAGATCTGAAGTGAAGAAACCCAAATCTGAATCTCTCATCAACCCTTGCATTTGCATTTCTTTGATCTTGATTGTTGGCCATGGTTTCTCAGCTATCGGATTACTGATTCGATCAACCGATGAAGCTTTGCCTGCATACTTTTAGGGCTAATACCGAAGATCATTTTATATAAACATATTGCTCCTATATCTTGAAGCTTTTGTTGTATAGCTATGTCGAAGACGGAACTATTTCATCATCATCATCAACAGCAACGGAACGGCTCGGTTCTTCCGCAGCAGTGTCCACACTTATCGGAATTCCGATCTCGACACGGGACGAAGCCGTTCCGCGCCTTGCAGGAGTGCCTCCGGGTGCGGCCCCTTGGTCGCGCAGCGATCCGTCGGGATCCCAACGAGGTTCCCCGTTGCAGCGCGTGCAGCGAGGCTGCCCGGCCGCGGCTGTACGCATGCGTAGCTTGCGCCGCCGTCTCCTGCCACGCCCACGCGGCGGTGCACGCAGAGTCGATGCCGCCGGGGCACGAGATCGCCGTCGACGTCGACCGCGCCGAACTGTTCTGCTGCAGGTGCCGCGACCAGGTATATGATCGGGACTTCGACGACGCCATCGTCCTCGCCCAGACCGTCGCTTCCACTCTCGGCGGATCGATCCAATCTCCACCTCCGGAAAATCTGCGCAAGCGGCGGCGAGTGGATTACCGGCTATGGACGCCCGATCTAAACGAGCGCGTATTAGTTAGAAGAAATTCTAGTCCGTTACAGCGAACGGATGGCAACTCATCTTCGGACCTACCGTGGGGATTGCGTGGGCTTAACAATCTGGGAAACACGTGCTTTATGAATTCGGTGTTGCAGGCATTGCTTCATACGCCGCCATTGAGGAACTATTTCTTGAGCGATCGGCACAATCGGTATTTTTGTCAACAAAAGAACAGTGTCAAGAAGACTGTTGCGAACTATGATTCCAATAACAATAAGAATTTAAAGTTATGTTTGGCATGCGACATGGATGCAATGTTTTCGGCTGTGTTTTCTGGACCTCGGACACCATATAGCCCTGCAAAATTTCTATACAGGTCTGCATCGGCCTCATGTCTCGTTATAAGTGTGGTTGCTCAAACTGGGACCTCTTGGAAACATAATCCTTTATTCTCGAGGTCTTCTCAGCTTATGCCTTAGCAGCTGAGCTAACCCCAGTTGGTTTATGTGTAGTTGGTTATGTCTAAATATCTTTTTTTACCTAATTTTCCAGTAGTGAAACGTCAATTGAGGATGTATGTATGTGTGATTGCTGTCTTTTTTATTGCAGTTGGTGGCAACATGCAGCAAACCTAGCAAGTTATGAACAACAGGATGCTCATGAGTTTTTCATTTCCATGCTTGATGGGATTCATGAAAAAGTGGAGAAGGATAAACGCAAACCCCAGAGTCAAGGTAAATTCATCTTGGTGTGAAACTTTCAGTTAGTTGTGGTAGTCGGGTTAGATGTGTCCCCTGAATTGTGAGGTCAGAAGTGTCAAAAACTAGACCCTGAGCAATGTTAAAAAAAGTTAGTCAAGTTTATGTTGCACTTGGTGTGTGGAATGTTTCGGCTGACAGGTCCCAGTTTGTTAGTATATTCTTTGCCAGAATATTCTCTTATTGGTTTTCCATTGTGACAATCTACAAAGTGGATTGTTTGGTTCATATGCCTAATCAATATTTGGTCCAAAGAAACTTTTAGGTGGGGTCTGTCTTATAGTGGGCCCATCTGTTTTGCATGTCTTCCATGCAATCCTGCGTGTTACGCTAGCTATCTGCGATGAAATTCTAGTTTGTTATTGTTAGGCATTCATCATTTCAATGACATCAACTTTTCTAAGACATGTTAGTTTCATCAATCATAATTGTGGCATTCAAGTTCAATAGGGCCTGAATATGCTGTTTCTCTTTGATAGGTTAAACATTTTGCATATTATAGCACTTGACCAGTTATTGTGATTTGTGATATGATTGCTAACTAAGCTCTACTTTCTGATTTGGCTTCTTGTTTGGGACAATCTTATATTCCTAATTGGTTCAAAATACTCTGAACCTCACAAATTGATGATTTTAATTTAATAACTGGAGACACTGAGTACTGATTGCTATTTTCCTACTAAGCTTAGGATTTAATTTACATTTTGTCAAACCCAGTGTCTAAGTGACAGCACCAACATAACCAAGAGCTAGAAATCCTTAGTTAGCTTATGAAAATATTCTAAAATTTTATCTATTAATTCAATCACTCGAAGGATGAGTAGATTTGTCATGATTGATGAGGCATAAATGATGCTTGCTGCCATTTCGCCTAGCAAGTGATCAACTCAAATATTCTTGACAAGCACCTGATGCCATATGTTCTCTGTTCTGTTACTTTATTCTGATCAAGATGATCCAAGTACTATTAAGATTAAAAAGTAACGATGATATCCAACTGCAGGGTGTGGGTTTAGGTTTCTGTTGCCCTAGGCATTGACAAGTGCTTTCAGATTTAGGCTAATTCTCAATCTGCAGGCTTGCAATATGCTTCTCTCCAGTAAGTCTCCTTTTCCTTAGTCTACTTGGTTTCATCGTAGGAATTACTTGTGTCTCATTGATTTTCATGTTAATTCCACCTGTGCCATTATTAGGGTCTCATCGTTTGAAGCAGCTGATTCCAGGTCTGGAGAAAGTTGGAGGGTTATGATAGGTTGACAGCCAGGCCTTTTGTCAAACCTTTGTCAGATCAAGTTGTTCACAGACCAAACTTTTTTGGAACCTTCTAATTTTGGTGGAGGTAGTGGCGTATCCTTGGACTTCGTACTCTTTTCATTGATGGAGTTCTCACTCTTTGGCATTTTGCAATAAGGCGTAGTTATCTCAAATCGCAACACTTGTTCCATTTCTTGGTACTGGTGCCACACAGTGTGTCAATAAATTACTTGATCTTTCCATTGAGTGGAGAAAAGAAAAAGTTTCATTTTATCCTCTGTTAATTGGCTTATTGAAGACTGAATATGTAGCCGAGTGCTGAGATGTTTTCTCATTGCTATTGAACTCCCTGGTATATGATCTTTCAGTTGCACGTGGAAAATGACAAAAGGAGTTGCCGTTCCAAGTAGAAAACTCTAAATGTTGTCTAGGATGGTAGTAAAAGTGGGTGCTGGCTAGGAGCAATCTTATCTTACTGAGAACTTGTTAGTGAGCGAGTTATCTTGGATGCTGCTGATTATTCGTTTAAAAATGAAGTTAGAAGTTGGTGGTGCAAAGTGAAATTTTTAATAAAGTGGGATAGCTTTCAACATATGATTATAATTTCTACCAATAGCAGAAAATGAGAAATATGAGTTATAGTAATTTTTTTTAAAATAATTTTTGTGTGAATAAATGGATTTTGTACCGTGCTTCTAGAATCATTTGCACTTATCATTTGAATATGAAATGCTTACTGGAACCTTTTTATTTTATTTTATAATAAGTAAAAATTTCATTAAGAGGTCCAAAATGGGGACGTGGGGCTCAACACAAAAGACAACAGGAGAAACCAAACAAAACACTATGTGCGCAGATCACTTGAGATCTCCATAAAATTAACTAGTCACAAATGGAACACCTGCAACCCAACAATACAAACTATGTAAAAAGCTTACTGGAACATCATTCGCCCAACTCACATGCATTTGCAATTGCTTTTTAGCGGGATGGCTTTTCTAAACAAAACGCTTGTAATAATCTGTTATCAAACATCTTCAGCTGTCGGGACACGGACGGAGAGATAGAGATGATTTCTTAGTCATACGTATTTGGTTTTCCATTTTGCTCATTAAATGATTGCTTGTCCTTCCTGTGTACATTATCATCTCTCTAACATTTGTCTTCTTTTTCTATAAAAAGATGATTTCATACCATATTAAATTTTTTTGTAACTCAATTTGTTCGGTTGCACAGGTAATGGGGACTGTTGTATTGCTCATCGAGTATTCTCTGGCATCTTGCGTTCTGATGTCATGTGCACAGCTTGCGGTTTTACATCTACAACATACGATCCTTGTGTAGACATCTCGTTGGACTTGGAACCGAACCATGGGGCTTCCGGAAGGATGGCATCTTCAAAGTCCCATCATTCTTGCAATGGCGATGCAGATTCCCTGAATTCACAAAACTGTGGAATATCTACCCTGATGGGGTGTTTGGATCGTTTTACAAGACCCGAGAGATTAGGCTCTGACCAAAAATTCTTCTGTCAACAGTGTCAGGTGAGACAGGAATCTCTCAAACAGATGTCAATAAGAAAGCTTCCGTTGGTTTCTTGCTTTCACATCAAAAGATTTGAGCACTCTCCGATCCGAAAGATGTCAAGGAAGGTTGACCGCTATTTGCAGTTCCCATTTTCCTTGGACATGGCACCTTATCTCTCTTCATCTATCTTGAG
The DNA here is from genome assembly GCA_008638375.1 of Nyssa sinensis. Lineage (NCBI taxonomy): Eukaryota > Viridiplantae > Streptophyta > Magnoliopsida > Cornales > Nyssaceae > Nyssa > Nyssa sinensis. The sequence goes on from CM018047.1 coordinate 4,596,697, forward strand.
AAGCCGATTTGGAAACAGAATTTTCTCTTTTGATGGGGATGAGCCAGATGCTTCCAACAAGTTGTCTTCAGAGTTCGAGTTGTTTGCAGTCATCACTCACACAGGTAAACTAGATGCTGGTCATTATGTGACCTATTTGCGGTTAAGTAATCAATGGTACAAGTGTGATGATGCTTGGATTACTCAAGTAAATGAGAACATTGTGAGGGCTGCACAAGGTTATATGATGTTCTATGTGCAGAAGATGCTTTACTACAGAGTAAGCAAAAAACCAGTTGCCTCATGATATGCTGACTGCAATTGGGGGTTGGCTGATGAAACAAGTAGATAGGACAAAACATGGACTATCTACTGGCAGTCATGGTCGATATGCTTGCACATCACTGAAAATGTCCAGCCTTAATTAACATGGAAACCAATGTTTTTTTGAGTTGCTGACCAAGCAACTCTTTCTGTTTTCTGAGATCTTTGAGAGGGAAATTCATAAATCTCATTGGAGCATTAAGGAGCCTGATTTTTTTGTTCTATCTCCTGCATTAAAGAAAGCTCATAACATAAAGGCATGGATTCCTTATAGAAAAAAAGAAAAAGAAAAAAAGAAATCATTTTAATTTGATTTATTTTTTCCCCTGCTCAGTCAAGTATTGTTGGTGGGTTTATTCATTTTTTTGCTCATGAAAACCTCAAAAACTGAATGCTTGGACTGTACTTTACTGGTTTACTAAACTCATACATGGGATATCCATGTTCAGAATCTAATTTGAAAGTTATTGGTAACATACCTGGCATTAATTTTACTTCATTTGTGGAGTTGATGTTGATCTTGTGCAGATCTTAATTTTGCAGAATGTCATCTGCACACGAAATGAAAAATTTCAGGTTCATTTGGGGTTTATCACTCTCGCATCCATATTTACCATTTCATTGTTTGTCATTATAGTTGCTTTTTTTTTTTTCCCTCCACTGCGACATTATATTTACTGTTGGTTATGCCAGTCTCTCTCTGGAGTGTTCATCAATTGCTGTTTAAATTTAGTGTATGCAGAGTCTTTTATTTAGCCAGAAACAGAGCCATGCAGGAGAGACATTCAACAAAATAAACTAATTAATTCTTGGCAGGACTAAATGTGCTGTCTTCCTTGCATGTTCATAAATGATTAACATGACAGTTTGTGTGCTTTTTATCAGATAGGTTCTTCCAACTAGCAACTCTTTTAACATGACACTGGATCTGGATTTATATATGTGAGTAAGCACAATCAGCTCATTCCTGTTTAGTTGCAAAGACAGAGAGCTGAACCTATTTTTCCAGGGTTTTCTTTGTCTGGTGTGTGTTCTGTCTGCTATTATGTGAATTATGATTATGTTTGGCATTCATTGATCTTAATTTCTTACCGGACAATTTGTGTCAGGTTTTTAAGAATTATTTTGCTGGAGCGATACCAAACATTTTCTTGTTTCATTAATATTAATATGCTTTGGAAAAATAGTAGAATATCGAGATAGCTAGTCGATCTCAAATAATTAGAATAAAGTTTTGTTGAGTTGAGTTGAGTTATGCTAATGTGCTGTATATAGGATAAATCACTGGTTACATTTGGAATGCTGGGGGGGTCCTATTGTCATTTCCAACATTGTGTGGGGGTTCACGTAAATACTCATATATGAGCCAGCGGTGAGTACATGTTGTCTATCTATATTTTTGTCTGCATGACAAAATGACTGACCGAGTTCATTGAATGGACCCGGTTTGGAAAAAAAATTCTTCATGATATTACTGTACCATTGGACTTCTTTCTGCTGTCAAGGGAGTGTTTGATGCACTGTCTGGATGTTTTTAATGATTCCGAATGTTGTTTTCTGTCCTTGGTCTCCTCAGCAAAAACGTCTTGAAGCATTGTTTGGCTTCCGTTATTAAGTGGTAAGTATGATCTATTTTAGTGTCTTCGAGACAAGAGAACACCCTCTCTTCTAATCTATTCTATGCTCTCCCTTTCTGTCTGTTCTGTCTCGCCCCTCCCTATTACATTGTATTTATAGGCAAACCTTCACACGATTTCCTTTTCCTAGATGGACTAGGATTGCACCAACATGTCCCACGGTTTCCTTCTCCTTGACGGACTTGGATTGCACTTTCCTTTTCCTTGCCGAACTTGGATTGCGCTTTCCTTTTCCTTGCCGGATTTGGATTCCTTGTCCTAGACGGACTTGGATTCTACCAGTCACGCACTGCTGCCGCACGCGTTGTTGCTGTCACATGCGCTATTGCCTTGCACCAGCGTCGCACTCGGTCCCACCGATGCTTCCGTGTTTAGCCATTATTGCCGAACCATGCCTACTCATGGTTCGGACTTGTTTGCCGAACATTGCCACCATGTGCCGCCACCCTTGGTGATGGTGCTCGGACCACCAGCTTTCAATTGCACCATGCCTTGCCCCGAAGGTGCCAAGGCCTCAAGCCGCACGCGCACGTCGCATGGGCACCCCGCCCATGGGCGCTTCAAGGGGGTACTGCCCCCTATATATGTTTTATAAAGATTTGTCAACCTGACCGGAGTAAACACAACCCTTTGCAGAACCAATTCTTCCACCCGTGCACATTTGCCTTGTGAAAGGCAACCCATGCGTCAAACTGTTCACTGAAGGCATTGCCTTAGCACTTCGTTGCCCAAATCATGCGTCCAACTGCACCTAAGTCAGAAATCCTTCAAGACAAATCCAACCTTAGAATGTCATTCCCACTCTCGAATGCCATTCCACTCATGAATGTGATTCCTGTTCAGAATATAACTCCAAAGCATCTTAATCTTTTAGTAAGGGTGCCCATGACAAACCATCCCTACCTTGGCCTTGGCATTGGCCGAGGCTCACCAATGCCATGGCCGTGTCAACCCTTCAAGGGGCTAACAGATGGCCATTAAGGATTCAAGGGAGTGTTGAATGCACTGTCTGGATGTGAGTGATTCTGAATGTTGTTTTCTGCCCTTGGGGTCTTGGTCTCCTCGGCAATAACAATTTCTAATGCATTGGTTGGCTACTGTTACACGTGCTATGCTAAAATTATTTTACTTTTCCTTTCTTTTCTGGGACGCCAAACGGAGGTTTCTACTTTCGTAGTGATGGGGACGGCTTCGTTCATCTTGACTTTATTTGTCTTTGGTATTTATTATTTTATTTGTCTTGGACATTTCAAACTAAACAAAACATAATATAGAATTTAATATCCTGGCGAACCATTCAAAGGGAAGCCGTTGAACTAACAGATTTTTCCTATGGAAGCATATAATTAAATCCATTCTATTTTAGGTACATCTAGGTTGGTCAACTTAACTTCTCACCTCTCTTTTTCCGCTTCCTTATACTAAGGTATTCATTTTTAAAATTTTAGGTGATGTGTTTGGACGTCCAAGTTCTAATTTTCTCTCACATGGACCTAACATAAAATATATATATATATATATATATATAAATAAGTACCTATGTGAGAAACATAATGGACTGGACACTGATTTAAATGATGAAGAGCCAATGAAAATGAAGACACATGCATTTTTTCTCCCACTCTCATTTTAAATTACTGTAACCAAAATTCCTAATTGTTCTCTCAATTATTATTATTTTTTTTCCTGTAAAATTGTTTCTGAATTCTGTTAATATACCAGTGGACTATAGGGCAAGGTTTCACTGTAATTTGAATACAAGAGAAGAGGAAGATCCAAACTTTTAACAGAATTTTGACTCTTTTAACTATTAACTATTTAAGTTCGCTACAACAAACATCCTGCACCACCTCCTTTCCATTACATCTAGGGTCACATCTTTGTCAATGTAAGGTTAACAAAAACCAAACCAAGCCAAGGGAATTACATTCACAATATACTTATTTTACTTCTCTTTCGGAGGCACGAAGTACTCCATGTGCCAAGAACTAATGTTAATAAAGAAATGAACTTGTAGAAAGAATGAGGCTGCGAGAACTATTACTAATTAATTCAAGTTTTGCAATCTCAATTTTTCTGAGAACCAATCTGAGAAGTTAGCCATCACAAAACCCATGAATACCTGCAAAATATCACCAATGAACAAATAAATCGCATCCACAAGTAGCAAGAACTACGGGATATGTGTTTCAGAATGGCCACTGATCTAGTAATTTGTAGTCAGTAACATTGTTGGCTGTGAAGAGTGTTAACCCAGTCCCTCATCTAGTCCCAGTATTGTTCCATGCGACAAAATGGTGCCTAATGAAGTTCTTCTATATAGCAATGGTGATATTCATCATTTTTTTTCTTACCTGAGCTGAGCCAATAATATAAATTGTTGAATAGCGCTGGCCATGGATCACCATGTCGGCCAACATGGACAGTGGTATGGTGAGGGACACGCCTAATGCAGCCACTAGTGGCGTGGTCCAGACAACACCTAATGCCCTGCAAATACGAGAAACTCTGAACCAGGAGAACACAAACACACTTGGCTGAGAGAAACAAAGTTAAAAGGGAGTTCTTCTCCACACATACCAAAAATAGTCACAGAGAAAACTTCCAACAAAGCAGTTGGCAAAAAGAAGTCCTTCCATTTTAGCAGAGTGAGGGATTGTGAATTTAGGTTCGATACCCATCGCAGTAAGAGGCCATACTGAACTGCAGACATTAAGTGCATTTAATTAATAATCTGCAAAGGATTCTAAGGGGGAAAAATTAAAAGAAAAAGAAACAAAAAAACTCCCTATACAAAAATATATTGAATGCGATTTTGTGCCATAATCCTTGTATTTTGCACTTTGTCTATTGGAATCTTAATTCCTTTCTGTTCAATAATGAATGAGATCACCAGAGGTCTAAATTCTTAAATTTTAGTGGGGTTTCAGCCCTTGTGGCTCTACCCTTGCATACTAAATTGTCACTTTCTATAAAACATCATTATTTGAATATAACAGGGCCTTGTATTATTTCCTTGGCAAACCCATCCTTCACCTCCTATTGTCAATATCACTCACAAAAACACACATATGGTGCATGGCCTACATTGATCAGAAAATTTAGCAAGTCAAATCAGCTTTGTTTTGGGGTGAGCTTTTGAAAATGAAAGATGCAGTAGAAGTTAAATTTTCAAAGTTCAAAACAGTAGAACAAACTCAACAATCGCTAAATGTACAACAATATAGCGGTAACTCTGTAAGAACAACTAATTTTTTTTTTAACAGAATTGAGTGTCATGTCATAGAAGGAATAAAGGAACCTTAGACTTGTGAAAAAGATTACATCAAAAGCAATCACAAAGAGTTAGGGAAAGTTAATTGGAATGTTACACTTACTGAGCCACCAAAGGAAAACCAGAGTGAATAATCCAATATATCCATATAACTTTTGCATGTCTACCTTTTCTCCTTCTTCTCCCGTAAACTTTTTGAGAAGCACTACAATTTTGTAATTTTTGAAATGAATATTATCACTGATATTCCATTAAAACAGGCATAAGAAATTCTTCAAATGAAAGGTAGAAGATGCTGAACCAGTAAACAGAGCATAAGTCATAGCTGAGAGAATAGCAAATAGATCTCCGACAATTGACTGCTTCTCATTTCTGAACACAAAGCTAATCATCAGTCACTGCTCTGAAATGCACCATAAAGATCAAGCTAATTTTATAGCATCAAATGGCCAATCCATTGCTTGGAAAGATGAAAACAAACCTACGTGGATTTGCTTAATTGAGATCCACCCGTGGACCAAGTCTTCCCAAGCGTAGAAATGGCAACACCAGCCATGCTGACAATGACGGAAACTACTTTTGCCACATATATTGAGTCTTGTCCCAGAAATGCACCAATGAAAAGAGTGAAAAGTCCTGAAGTTGAGGATAATACTGTTGTACTGGCAACATTTGTTCTTGCAAGTGCAGCATTAGTTAAATACTATAGACAACCAAAAAAAAACAGTAATGAATAGTTGTGAAACCCAACAAATTGTATATTCTGTATAAAGAATTTTTAAAAAATGAATTATAGTAAGGTAAATACATTCTAGTATTTAAATTAACGATGTTCTTTGATAATCATGCCCATTGAGTGGCAGGGGAAAAGTTTATATTGATGATGTCACATACAAAGTGGCTTATGATAGTTAGCAGGTTTGCAATCATTTGAAAATTTTTAGAAGGTTGAGGATGGGGAGGAGCAATCAAATTTTGGGCAGAATTATAGTAAAATTAAAAATGTGTATGCAGAATTGCATATTGACAAAAGGATTCAGAAGAGTAAATACATTGTTTCCTCGGATACATCACCTCTGAAAATCAAATATTCTATGCCTACCTCTGTTAGAAACCAGATAGGGGCAATCAAAAAGCCTAGTGAAGCAATTTCCTTAGTGGTAAGCTTCCTATCTTCTTTTAGCCAGTCGGCATCAACTATTCGGCATCAACTATTCTTTCAGAGTATAATGCCTTTCCCCCCTCCTGTAATTTAAGGGCCATGCCATCACCTTTTCCAGTGGAAGATTCTTTATGTTCTACTTCAAAAGCTTCCTTTACCCCGTCAATCTTAACGGGAGACTCAAGTCCAACATAAGACTTGTCCATGATGTCTGCTTTGTTACTACTTTCACAGGAGTGGCATCTCATTAAATGATAAAACCAATTCTTAATGAATGCTATAGGAAGATGAAGTACCAAAAGCGAGGTTCCAAGATATGCCATTGCAAATGGATGTTTATAGTCTTCAAAGATACCCTGCAAATAAAATACTAGTCAGGTAAAAAGCTCCAGCGTGGATATGTATTCATGTTTCACAATTTTGCATATATAGGTCAAAAGAAGATTCCAATCACAAAATTTAAGAAACGACACTTCCAGGCAAATAGAAATTGACTACATGAACTGCTTCACCTAAAAATAAAGAGGTTTCCATATAAAACATCTCACATGAAAGAGATCCACAACCTTCCATGAATTCACTATAAATTTTATGAAATCTCAGATGATATCACGAGTGTGTAGAATTAAAATTTCTATGGTAATACTAATATACAACAGCTTCTAAACCCAACACTCTTAGACCAAGTAATCGGTTTGGGATACAGATTGCATTTTGTGGGCTTGCAGCCTTGTGCATCATTGGTTGCAGATTCATCAATTTAATTATAAAGTATAGCATCAAAACTATCACAATCAAGCAGGCACACTTAACATCATGATGCAATCCTGCTCCATATTTGATTTTCAGTTCAACTCTGTGATCATTATAACATTCTTTTGCATAAACCATGTAATAAAACGAGAAATGGCTGAGGACCAGATTTCTTCTATAAATAATGGTTAATATATAAATGGATAACCGAGAGGTCACTCCATGTGCTTTCCTTCTTCATGTAAGAATTTTGAAAATTTTCAGTTCAATCCCTACATGCCTTGTGCTTGCTACAGGGCACTAATTGTCAGTCGCATCACTTGTAAGAAAGCAAAATGCATTATGCAAAGGTGAAGACCAAACGTCCAAATAGAAGTTTTCATAAAAGAACTAAAAGCCCACCTACAAATTACAATACCCTTCCAAGGGAAAAGCACATAAAAAATGAATCCCAACATTTACCAAACAAAAATAATTGAAACTTGCAGTGGTAATCCAAATCATTGGATCACTAAGAACAAAATTTAGAAGAGGAATTTCTAATTAGATCACATATTGATAGGAATTCACTGGTGCTAGCATGATAGATACAGACAAAATGTGACTGGATGTCCACACTCGACCCACACCCACCCACCACAAGCAAGCCATTTTTATGACTACTTCAATCTTTTAGGTAATGCAGGCAAGTTTCAGGGCCATCTAAGTGCATTTTAACTGAGAATTCAAAGCCATAAGTATGCTTCAGATTTTGTGAAAAAGATCTAACACCAAATATATTACTAATTTCTTTTGGAGATTTTGTCAAATACAAGATTACCCACCAAATTCGAGGGTACGTCATGAACAATATAACATGTGACATGGCGATTCTCTCAAATGGGCACCAGTGTATAATAACAATTATTGTGCGCGCGCGCGCACACACATATTTTGTCTTCAAACTGTTGATAGTAATATATACAATCCACAAGACAACGGATGATTAAAAGCAAATTATCAAGAAAGAAAGATCACTGGAACTGACCTGAGTGATTTCTGCCGAGGTGACCCACATAACGAGAACAGTCATTATGAAAAACAATCCTGTCTTATATCTCCAACCCATCATGATTCAATCTGACTGCAAAAGACACAAGATATATTATTCCGAAACACGCAGAGATTGCTCTGTCTTCAGTCCCCACCGGCCTATGTATAGTGTTTGGTTCGGGGATAATAGAGTCAGGGGATTTTAATATAATTTTATAAATAATTTTTTTGAAAAAAAAACAATATTTTTATCGAAAACAATATATTAAAAAATTATATTACTAATCAATTCAAAATAATAAAATAAGCAACAATAAAAATGAGATGAATTAAATCAAATTAGATAGAAAATAGAACTGTGAGTATTAATTAAAAAAAAAAAAGGATTCCCAAAGGGCTACAACCAAATCAATGGAAGAAATACAAAGAACATTGTCGAAACCCCCAAGAAACCAAAGATTCTACACCTTCATAGACAGATTCCAACTTCATACAAAGAGCATGAGAAATGAAGAAGCCTACAATTTGTCATAACTTTTCCCAACTACAAGAAACAACACACCAATCATACCCCAGACTCATTCAAGAGGAACTAATGTACGAGTAAATTCTACGAGGTTGGTCGAGTGAAAGCACGCGGCGTGTGTAATGAACTTATTTTTGAACTTGCAAGTTCGATTTTCACGATCAATAACTTTTAGAGATATTTACGTCCTATTCCATAATAACATAGTAAAGACTGATAGGGATAAGATGATAGAAATTAGTCTCAAAGTACACGTAAGTTGAGTCAGAGACATTCTTTCTTATCAAAAAAAAAAAGAAAAAGAAAAAATTAATGTATGAAGAAGACAAAGAATAAAGATAAAATATTAAAGAAGAAGAGATGTAAGAAATTAAGCTTCATTCCATCCCAAATAGATAGTGTAATAATCTAATTCTCCTTATATAGACTTGGCCAATTAACCGTTAAATTATTAATGACCAAGTTTGTAACCAACAAGCCCCATAACTCACATATTATGGTGGGTTAATTAAGTCTATAATTTTGATAGCTACAAGCACATGAACCATTAATTTAAAATTCATAAAATATTATTAACCATCCTTATTTATTTACTTATTTTTATTTCTATAAAAAAAATATCCATCAAATAGTGACATGTTATCATGAGCATATAAATCTCATTGCGACTTCAAATATTTCATGACTAATTCTTAGACCTGAATGGCCTTGCCTTGCTCATAGAAAATGTGTGTGTGTGTGTGTGTGTGTGTGAGAGAGAGAGAGAGAGAGAGAGAGAGAGAGAGAATCCCGTTAGTTCTCTCTCTCTATCAATATGTTGCACTTGCACCAATTTAGTTGTTCAAATTTTCACAACATGTTTGTTAGTCATGCTGTCACCAATTTTCCCTCCTTTCAATTTTCTTTCCCTCCTAGCAAATCTATAATATGAGGCAATGTTTAATGATTCATGGAGTGTTGAATGAGCAGTTTTTGTTTTAGCAATGCTCTCAGTTCAGTTGTCTATAATATGATGCACAGTGGTTAAGCTTTGATCAATGGGATTGCAGGTGATTAGGTTATAATACAAACTTGATGATTTGTGACTTCCACTGATGCCAAAAAAAAAAAATTTATTTAATTTTGCATCTCATTTTATTCTGAATTCCTCTTTGACCGGTCACACACTCAAGTTTCGCCCATGCGGGATTTAAGTCGTGACACAAACCATTACCTTGTGTTTGCAAAAGCCCTGTTGATTTGGAAAGACACTCCCAATTATTTTCTACTATTCAGCACTTAAACACCATGCTATAACGGTATCGACAAATTTGAAACACACACACACACACTGTCCTGCCCTGTATATTTAACTACTTATAGTAACTGAAAAATTAAAGTCTGTTCAATTCACCATAACCACCATCACAACCACAAGAATAATTATAATATGCTATCACCACCTCTTTCACCATTCCTACCGCTGCTATCTTCAGTATCTTGTTTACATGCATTGCGCGTGTTGGGGGTTGGGGGGGCCTTGCACATTCATGCATGCCTCTACGCCCCCACTGCTACCTTGCATAACTAATATTGTCCTTGTGGTACCTGGAGAGGTTTAGTTTTTTAACATGCAAGTCTTTGTTATCAATTTAAAGCTGCTTGATAAATAGCAATTTATTTGCTAGTAGTTTTCAAGGACTAGGAACTAAATTTCCAGCCCTCATACTTGACTGTGGGTATCAACCCTGTGTAAAGATGAAGGAACATGAACACAAAAATAAGCTTCAACAAACCAACTGAGAAGACGAGGAATATCAAAACTTTTAACAGAATTTTGACTTGAGAATTTAAGGTCACTACACCACCTTTCCACTACATCTAGGATCAAATCTTTGTCAAAGTAAGGTTAACAAAAACCAAGCTGGGAGAAGGTAAAACTATGTCTTGTACTTCCAAGACTGAATTACATTCACAATATACGTCTTTTACATCTCTGTCAGAGGAACAAGTATAATATCAATAAAGAAATGACCTTGTAGAAGAATTATCACGATTAGTTCAAGATTTGCAATCTCAATTTTTGTGAGAACCAATCTGAGAAGTTAGCGATTACGAACCCCAGGAATACCTGCACAACATCATCAATCAAAAAATAAATGGCATGCACAACTAGCAAGAACTACGAGGACAAGCTTAGATATTTCGTAAACTGTCACATTGATTAATGTGTGTTTCTTAATGGTCACTGATTTAGTAATTTGCAGACAGGAACATGTTGGTGTGAAGAGTATTTACTCAAGCCTCTCATCTAGTCTCAGTATGGTTCCATGCAACAAAATGGTGATAAAATAAAGGTCTTCTATATAGCAATAGGTGATATTTGTCATTTTTTACCTGAGCTGAGCCAATAATATAAATTGTTGAATAGTGCTGGCCATGGATCACCATGTCGGCCAACATGGACAGTGGTATGGTGAGGGACACACCTAATGCAGCCACTAGTGGTGTGGTCCAGACAACACCTAAAGCCCTGCAAATATGAGAAACTCTGAACCAGGAGACACTAAGCTGAGAGAAGTAAAGTTAAAGGAGTTTTTCTTCAGACGTACCAAAAATAATCAGAGAGAAAACTTCCAACAAAGCAGTTGGCAAGAAGAACTCCTTCAAGTTTAGCAGAGCGAGGGATTGTGAATTTGGGTTCGATACCCATGGCATTCAGAGGCCATACTGAAATGCAGATGTTATGTGCATTTTATCAATAATATGCAAAGAATTCTATGGGGAAAAAACAATGAAAAAAGAGAGTAAAAGAACTCCCTATACAAATATATTGACAGTTATCTTATGATATTAACAAGTTTGCCATAATTCTTGTTTTATTGCACTTTGTTTATTGTAATCTTAATTTCTTTCTGAGAAATCATGAATGAGATCACAAAACATGCATGGTCCACCATATTGTCAAGCCATCATAGATGCAGAAACCTAAAGACAAGAAGCTGATCAACCAAGGCAGTAAAATATCAGATAATAATTGAAAGATATTCACTAAGGGCCCATTTAGACTTTAATCACCCCATTTAAGTGTTTTGTCTTTCTTTCGACTCCAATAAGTACACTGAAATATCAATTGTAATTATTAAGACAAAAATATCAAAGCCCTGAGTTTCAAAGTAGTTTCATGGCCTCAGGTAATGATGGCCTTATAATTAAATTCAAAGAGATGAGTAACCTGGTACATCCATGAAGGCTTCCAATTCTCAGTATTCAGGTCCTGGGAGCAGAGTTCATTCATGATGGCATTGCACTAAATGCTTTAACAGCTTCCATTCATTTGGAAAATGATTGTTTTCAAGAGCTTACAACTAGTGTTTGATGTTGTGGAGAAATATACCAAATCATTCGAGCTGCAGTTCAGCATCTACTGTCGTTTTCACCCTGCTAACTTATTGTCTAATTTAATACAAACAAATCTGATGTATTTTCAATGAAAATTTTCTCAAGAAATTACAGATGAATTGCTAGAGGACTAAGAGGATGCACAATATAGTTTTACAGATGAATTACAGATCAATATAGTTTTATGCAGTTATTTACATAACACCACTCTCCTTTCACCACAGTTGGGAGAGACTTAAGGACCACTAAAAATCTGAACAGAATGAGTGTCATGTCATACAAGGAGCATTTAAAGTATGCAACTTCTGAAAAAGATTATGTCATAAGCAATCACAAAGGGTTTAGGAAATTTTATTGGCATTTTACACTTACTGAGCCACCAAAGGGAAACCAGAGTGAATAATCCAATATATCCATATAACTTTTGCATGTCTACCCTTTCTCCTCCTTCTCCCGTAAACTTTTTGAGAAGCACTACAATATTGTATTTTTTAATGAAAATTATCAGGATATTCCATTAAAACAAGAATTATAAATTCTTTTAACAAAAGGAGAAGATGCCCAACCAGTAAACAGAGCATATGTCATAGCTGAGAGAATAGCAAATAGATCCCCCATAAGTGACTGCTCCCCATTTCTGAACACAAAAGCTAATCATCAGTCACATGCTCTGACATGCACCATAAAGATCAAGCTGATCTTAAAACATCAAAATGACTAATCTTTTGCTTGAAAAGAGGAAAACAAACCTACGTGGATTTGCTTAATTGAGATCCATCCGTGGACCAAGTCTTCCCAAGCGTAGTAATGGCAACACCAGCCATGCTGACGACGACGGAAACTACTTTTGCCTGCATTTATTGAGTCTTGTCCCAGAAATGCACCAATGAAAAGAGTGAAAAGTCCTGAAGTTGACGACAATAGTGTTGTACTGGCAACATTTGTTCGTGCAAGTGCGGCATTGGTTAAATACTATAGACAACAAAAAAACAGTAATGAATCCTTGTGAAACCCAACAAAATTGTATACTCTGAACAAAGCATAAAATAAATGAATTAAAGGTAAATTTGTTGTTGTATACAAATTAACTATGTTCTTAGCAGGTTTGAAATCATTTGAAATTTTTTACAAGTTTGGGGCTGGAGAGGAGTAATCAAATTTTGGGCAGAATTATGCTACAAGTTAAAATGTGTTAGCAAAATCGCAGATGGACAAAAGGATTTGGAAGAGTAAATACATTGTTTCCTCGGATACCACAAGCATTCCTACATCACCTCTGAAAAATCAAATATGCTATTCTTTAACTTCAATTCCAAGAGTTTACATGCAAACTTACATTTATAAAAAAAAAAAGTTATAGTAACAAACTATTGTCTACCTCTGTTAGAAACCAGATAGGGGCAATCAAAAAGCCTAGTGAAGCAATTTCCTTAGTGGTAAGCTTCCTATCTTCTTTTAGCCAGTCAGCATTCAGCTATCCCTACAGAGTCTAATGCCTTTCCCTCCTCCTGTAGTTTTAGGTCCATGCCATCACCTTTTCCAGGCATGAAGATCCTTTATGTTCTACTTCAAAAGCTTCCCTTACCTCATCGACCTTAACAGGAGAGTCAAGTCCAACAGAAGACTTATCCATAATTTCTTTGTTACTACTTTTACAGGGGTGGCATCTCATGAAATGATATAACCAATTCTTAATGAATGCTATAGGAAGATAGAGTACCAAAAGAGAGGTTCCAAGATATGCCATTGCAAACGGATGTTTATAGTCTTCAAAAATACCCTGCAAAGAAATATTAATCAGGTAAAAGCTCCAGCTTGGATATGTATTCATATTTCACAATTTTGCACACAGATAAAGAGAGATTCTAATTTACAGAGTTAGTCAAACAAAACTTTCAATATGAAATTAGAAACTGGCTACATTAACTGCTTCACCTACAAAGAAAGAGCTTTCCATATTAAATATTTCACGTGAAAGAGATCTGCAACCTTCCATGAGTTAACTATAAATTTGATGAAATGTCAGATAATATCACTTAGTGTGTAAAACCAAAATTTATATGATTAATATTAATCTACTAACAACTACTTCTAAACTCAACACTCCTAGACCAATCAAAATATTCAGTTCAGAACACAAATTGCATTTTGTGAGCTTGCAGCCTTGCGTGTTCCCTTCAGTAATTTTTGATTGCACGATTAAAGAGCCTCAACCCCACCCCAAAAAATAAAACTAGAATGGGTTTCACAATTAGATGTCCTGCAGAATATATATCTGTTATAAATTTCAACAAACTACACCATAGCCATTCCATTAGGATTCACACGTATCACAGAAAAGTAAACAGTGGACGATGTTCCAGAATCTTTACTACATGTCAGCTTGGGGCATAATATAATTAGTATCTACTATATATAATTCCATATATTTCCGTGATGCAAAAGCAGCCGTTCCTATGTAGTACATGTAAAGTTTCTTTCAAGAAAATAGGCTGGCCATTGGTTGCAGATTTTGCATCATTTCAATACTAAAAAATTGCATCAAAACTATCCCAATCATGCAGGCACATTTTACATCACTATGCGATCCTGCTCCATATTCAGTTAAACTCTGTGATCAGTAAAAGATATTTTGCACAAACCATATAATAAAATGAGAAATGGCAGAGGAACAGATTTCTTCAACAAATAATGGTTAATGGATAACTGAGATGCTACTCCATGTAATTGCCATGTTCAATCCCTACATGCCTTCTTCTTGCTACAGGGAACTAATTGTCTCATTACTAGCAAGAAAACAAAATGCATTAAGCAAAGTTAAAGACCAAAAGTCCAAAAAGATTTTTCATAAATAACTAAAAGACCGCCTACAATTTCCTCCTCCAAGGGAAAAAGCACATAGAAAATGAATCCCAACATTTGCAGAGCAATAATAATCGAAACTTGCAGTGGTAATCCAAATCATAAGATCAGTGGGCACAACATTTATAAGGGAATTTCTAATTAGATCACATTGATAGGAATTCAGTGGTGCTAGCATGACAGATACAGACAAAATATTATTGGATGTCCACGCTCGACCCACCCACCGCAAACTAGCCACCTTTTATGACACTATACTACAAACTTTGGGGAAAAGTTTAATAGTTTGAAAAGAAGAAACTGAATTCTCCTCTTCTCAGAAATAGCTTTTTGGCTTGTGCAAAATTCACTCCATTTTTCTGCTATGTCACACTTCTAATCCAATAGGATTCTTGCATAAATACAACTGATGGAGTGGGTATAGAAAATTTTGGAGTGGTAATGAGACAATTTCAATCTTTTAGGTAATGCAGGTAAGTTTCAGTGCCATCTATGTGCATTTCAACTGAGAATTCAAAGCCATGGGTATGCATAAGATTTTGTTAAAAAGATTTAACACCAAATATATTACTAATTTCTTTCGGAATTGTGTCAAATACAAGCTTACCCATCAATCAAGGGTCATGAGCAATTAATCTTGTGACATGCAAAACAAACACGTGACGATTCTCCCAAATGGGCCAGTCTATAATAACAATTATTGTGCAAATATGTGTGTGTGTGTGTATATATATATCTGAGTAAACTCAACCCTATTCCCTACTACTTGGTATCGATCATGTGGATCCTTTTTCTTCACTCAATTCTACGTAAAGTCATACATATATACGCACACATACATACACACATATTTTGTTAATGTAAGTATGAACGGATAACTTGAAAATCTTGACAATAATATATAATCTACGAGACAACTGATGATCAAAGAGAAATAGTCAAGAGAGAAAGATCACTGGAACTGACCTGAGTGATTTCTGCCGAGGTGACCCACAAAACAAGAACAGTCATTATGAAAAACAATCCTGTCTTATATCTCCAACACATCATGGATCAATCTGAGTGTAAAAGACAAGAGAAATGTTAATCGTAAACACGCAGAGATTGCTCTCTCTTCCCCCTCACCTCCTCAGACCTCACCCTATATATATGTATATATATAGTGCTTGGAGTGGTGTTTGGTTCGTGGTTAGTGACACGTTATCACAAGCATACAAATGTCAGTGACCACTTCTTCCAACCCGAATGGCCTTTCGTTCGTTAGAGGTGTTAAGTGGCACGGCACCGCCCCAACTTTTGAAAATTTAAGGGAGTAGTTTTTGATTGTCTCTTGCACCTTTATCCATCTTTATTTACATCTTTATTTAAATAAAAAATAATTATTAATTATTATCACATCAATTATTTTTTAAAATTATTTTATTAATTAATAATTCTCATATTAATTATATTATTTAAGTACTATATATTTTTTAATAAAAATATACGACCACATAACATTATCTAATTTAAAAGCATCAATTTCACCTTTGAATGCGACACAAACTTGATGAATTTAAATTGAATATACATAGATTTAAGTGATAATCAAATTGAAAAGTATAACATATAGTGTATTAGTTAAATAAAAAGATACTATTCACTAATTATCAAGAAACCTAGAAAAAATTAATAATTACCATTTTTTTGTCTAATGGCTTCTAATATTCTGAACACCCATGAACCTCCTTCAATAATTATGATCTTTAGAAGCCATTCCCAAACCACTCAACAAACAACTTATTGGTTTCTAATAATTTTGATCTTCCCACAAAATATGTAATCAGTATGCTGGTCTAATGGTATTATGAGAGCTACCTAATTATATGGAGCAATATAACATGGTTCAACCACCCCTACTGTCTATCAATAGAAAACAAAGCCAGTTTTTCTTTTATTTTTTTGGCAAAAGAACACAGATGTCCAAGAATCTAATTTTTCTACCGCCCAGCAAATTTTAGAAAAAGAAAAAGCGTAACTATTATAATGAAATGTAAAGAATTACTCTGCATTCTGCAAAGTGGATGTAAATATCTGCATTTTGGTGGCAGAATACCTAATTGCCAAATTCCAATTCAGTGGATTTGCTTTTTTGAGTGGTGACAGTGTTTAGATTTGGGGATGAGTTGTGTCCCTTTGAAATTCGTCACCATTGGTATGAATGCAATCATATGATTGAGGCCATTCATAAATCGTGCTTTTTAATTGAACATTGATATCAACTTCTATGCAACACCAAAACTATCTGTAGATGCAATGAATGGGATAAGAGGCACTCATTTTAGCTGTAGAAAGTTGTGCTTCTCTGCCAATATGTGTGTGTAGCAGAAAAAGGTTCAATAAAGCAATGAGGCAGAGTGCACAAGCAGATAAATACATAACAGAAGAATGTTTGGAGTTTTGGGGGTCATGTCCCCAGCAAGTCCCTCATCTGTTCCCCCTTGTATGGCAGGCAAATTAGTTTTTTTCTTTTCTTGTTCTCTTTCTTTTTGGGTGTGGGTGGAGAGGGGAGGCCTTATTGGCACGATTTGTGAGAGCAAAAATCTTATGGGTATGAGATCCCTCTCCATTTTTATGATCAAGTGGAAAATAGAATGTACTACATTAATTAGCATAAGAATTCATGGGTCCTTCCCTAATTGATTAATTAACATGCTAGCATTTTTTTGGCGGCGCGGGGAAGTGCATTTGCTTATTTCTTTCTTCGAGGGAAGGTAATATAAAATAGATGATCGCACAAGAGGTTTTGACACGGACCGGTCCATGGACCATGCCAATGACGTTTCATAAAATTTATCTAGAGTGATCATGTTGAACCTACATACGCACAGGAAAAAAAAAATGACACAGAAAGAGGCAGCTACCATGGGCAAGTTCAGATTTTAAGCCAAAATTTCCTACCATGGTAAAGGATCAAGATACAGCGAGAACTTTTTATTTGTGTTTGGTGATAGTATTTCACATATGCTCAAAGAGTTGTATTAAAACTTTAATCAAGTGTTTAAGTACATTTTTTAAATTATTTTTATAAATGCAAACAGTAAAATATAAAATTGCCACAAACAAGCCTTTAACAATTGACATCCTGGGTAATGATATTAGCAAGTAACTTTACCATTGCATTATAGATTATAGTATATGATCGATGCTTCAATCAATTTATATATATATATATATATATATATATATATAATGGAAGCAGAACATTCTAAATGCTATTATCTCATGATTAAGTCACAATATTGAAAGGAAAAAAAAAACCATTTTAAGCTATCAAATCAATTATGCATAATATAGAGATGTTAAAGGAATGTTACACTATTTAAAATTTTATTTGAAAAATATTTTCTCACATTATGTGATAAGTCTTATATTACATAAAATTATCAGAAATTAGAAAGAAGATAAATTTAATTAACCTTTAAAATTTTACATAATTTTATATATAACTTTTTCATTGGACTTACATTTTGCTACATCTAAATTGGGAAAGATGGAGAATTAGGATTACAAAAACGACGTCGCGTTATAGATGCCGATTGGGAAGACAAGACAATACCGCAGGATACGCACGGCGTCGTATAGCGAAGTATGAGATTGTTTTTACCCTCGCGATAGAAACAATGGCACATGTCAAATTGAGTCCGTCTTCCATACTTTCTCTCTCTAAAACACGCACTCTTTCTCTCTCTATTTCTTTTTTCTTTTTTTTTTAGGGCGCAGAATCATTACAGCGTCGTTTTTGTGTCTTATCTGATAAACCCAATCTTCTTCTTCTCTATTTTTCTCATACGAGAAGCGTCTTATCAATTTGGTCGTCTTTCAAGAACTGATATGATTAGGGTTTAAAAACCGTCTCAGTTATTGCTATTC
This sequence comes from Nyssa sinensis, assembly GCA_008638375.1. Lineage (NCBI taxonomy): Eukaryota > Viridiplantae > Streptophyta > Magnoliopsida > Cornales > Nyssaceae > Nyssa > Nyssa sinensis. The sequence continues at coordinate 4,615,539 of CM018047.1, forward strand.
GAATTCGAAATTGTTTTTAAGAACACTTTGTTCTGAATATTTCGATCTGCTTCTATTTTTGGATTGTAGATTAGGTTTTCTCAAAAGCAGTTTTTAAGAAAATTCTTCTGGGTGGGTTTGATTCAGAGTTGGATTGAGTTTGTAATTTTTTTTTATGGCTTTTGCCAAATTTAGTGTCTGTTTGTACGAATATGGAAAATGAAGATAGTTGCTGGAGCTAACCTTATTGTCTGTGCTCATTTATTTTTTACGGAGTTTATTTGGCTTTTGTGAAACTCAAGAGTGGGTCGCAATCGTAGTCCGGTCAGGTAAACACGCCAATTGCCATCGTTGTTGTTATTGTTGTTGTTGCATAGATGAACTTGGGGAAATGGATTAGATATGTGATTTAATTCTTGAATGGAATTAAATACTGTATGCAGTGGAATTATTGACTCACTTTTCCTTCTTGTGGTGGTTTATATATTTGTATTTACTTGTTTGGAATTTTCAAATTTTGTGGACTGTGAAGACTTAAGAGGGACACTGAATCAAATTATAGATGGAGAGGAAGGGTTTGGGGAGTGTTTGTTAGAACAAAAATTGAATATTGAAGGTTTGTTTATTCTTTTTGTGCCAAATTTAAGAGTTATATTATGAAATTTAATACAGATAAATTGAGAAATGGAAATACCTGAATGATGCGTATTTGATTTTGGCTTTGTGCTGGGAGAGAACAACCATGACTCAAGAGAACTCATGAAAATGGTTAGAGAGAAGAGGAAGACCTTCATAACGTTTTTTTCCCTTATAGTTTATTGGGCCCCTAATTGATAAAGAGATAATTCTTTTAGAAGTATCTATACAACTACATATGGGGAAGAGGCTTGGTTAATATCTCTGAAGGTCAGGTTCAACTCTCACCCCAAGGGCAATTTACCTAACAAAAAAAGAAAAAAAAAAACAAATAATTGTGATTTAGTTATAATTGCACAAGAATAAATGGAGAATGATGAGTGAATTTTCAAATTCCAATCTTAGTTAACTTACATAAGGGGCCTGAGATTGAATCTTTTTTTTTTTTTTTTCCTTTTGCCTTGTATTAATTAAAAACTAATTAACCAAACATATCTAGGAAGCTAATATTTTTAATCAGCATAGCCTCCACAACTGTAGAGGTATCGGCCAGAAGCAGCCTGGGGCTTCCATTCATATCTAGGAAGCAATTCCTTGGTTTTGATTCTTTACTTGGGTTTGTTTTTTTTAAAAAAACTGGATTATGTAAGCTCTTGGAACCATGATATATGCCTTTAGCATTGGAATAATTTGTGGCAAGCATGGTGAAGGAACAGCAAATGGAAAGTAATCGTAGGAATATTTAAGAGGTGATTAATAAAGATTGATGTCATGAGAGAGAGAAGGGAGGGGGGATATTGACGGCATGAGATACCCAAGGGTGGCCATTTGTTGTAACTTTTGTTTGGCCATTCACAAGGTGTGGGAGATGGAAGTGAATTTCACCTGTAGATTCAGAAATGGAGAAGTTATTGAACTTTTTTGAAGGGAAAGTCTGGTAATAGTGCCACAAGACTGACGGTTTTATATGGTTTAGTAAATAAATTACATGTACATAGTACGAGTGTGGTAAAAATGAGGTTTTAGAGTTATATCCTTATAACAAAAGAATATTGACATACATAATTGTCAATTGAGGAATAAGAAATAATTGCATTTTGAGAGACGATAGAAGTAGCAATAATTGAGACAATATGAAAGTATGCCTACTCAAGTGAGACGGAACTGTTGACCAGTAAAAGAGTGATGTGGTTTAGATTTAAGCAATTGCAACAAGAAGTTAATGGCCATCGTGGATGTTGTTTGCGCTAGTGAGAAATTGGATGAAAGCTTTTGATTTTATTGTAAATGTTACCCAATATAGAGTAAATTAACAAGATTTATGTATTTAACCCTTAATTGGTTTAAAATGTTATTGGAGTTGTACTGATTTTGTGGATGGGAAATTGTCCCCAGACCCTGCAATGGCAATAGCCTCGTGTGGATGGTCAAATAGTTGAATAGGCCTCCTATTACATTTTTGGCATGGGTGTTAGAGATGTTGAGGAAGTTAAGGGAGGACAATTGGGAACTTCAGTTGGCTAAGTACAGTGCCTTGCTCCTATTAGGATTGACTTGTAATATTACATTCAGGAAGCTATTCGGGAAATAAGCTACAGCCAGGAAGTCTTATAATTTCCACTACTTTCAGAGTTCAATGCTATATGTGGAGCACTGAAAGAAGCTGTAATAGAAAAGATTAAGAAAAAGGTCTTCATTCTAATTGAATACATCAGCTCTTGGTGAAGTAAATTTAACAAAAACAGATTAGCTTTGATATTCAGAGTCTTAAAAAACTTACATTAAAAGACATTTAGTTTGTAAATTTTGCTATTTGTTTGTTTGACACTTTAATTGATAAATTTAGCTGGATTTGTTGATTTGTCATTGATTCTCATTTAATTTATAGAAGATTTTGTCATCAACTCTTCAAGGCTTATCTACTAGGACATATTCTTAACTTTATGTTTTGTGAAGGCATTGAAAAATGAAATTTTCTCTATGCAATTGATCTTCGTCTTCTTCTTTTAAATTTTTATTTTTCAAGGGTGCTGGTTTAGAGCATTCAAACTATGCATCATGAGTCATGACCACCCCCCCCCCCTGCTTTTTTTTAATTGCAGGAGACATGATGGGCATTAAGGATTGGGTTTTGTCTCAGTTAGTGTCCAAGTCATTGGTCTCGTCAAGACCATTGTCAGCCAGTGATAGTTTTTTCGGTGAGGAACCTCTAAATGAAGAGTTTGGCAACCGAGGTATCATTTTGTCTTTTCCTTTGGTAGAATAGCAAGATGCATCGTTAATATTTTGAAAATGCACTTCTTTTTTTTGGTTAGCCAAAATGCACTTTGTTAAAGATGTCAATATCTACTTTTCCTAAATTTAAATGTGTGCGTGCATGCATGTGTGAAACTTTGGTTCCAAGTGCCTCACTTTCTTGCTCTCTCCGTTCTGCCCTGGTCTTCATCATTAAATTTCATGAGCGTAGATGGTGATAGTATGCACCATTTCTTTGATTGGATGTAGTATAAATTTTTTTAGAGGATGGAGGTGTAATGTTCATCCTTCATCATAGAGATGGGTACAATAATTTTTTTTCTTTTTATAAGTGTAGGGGTACAATAAGTAGACACTATGATTGAGAAGGTTTGTTACCTTATGATAGGGTAGCTAAAAGACATCAATGAAGTATACTATAGATATGACACAAGTTCTTGAAAAGGACTTGTAAAGACCTTGTTGGAAGAATTAAGGTTCCTTTTAGTTGTCTAAAAAGGTTTATAGGAAATTGAAGTGCAGAAATGGGAAAGAATTTTCTCAGGAAAATTCAACAACTTTTTGTTTCAGTGAGGAGAAATTAGTGGCAGAGATGGATGAGAACTATGCGTATTTCATTGAAGACTAGTCATTGGGAAATTTGGGGGCTATTGCTAACTGTTCTAACTGTAGAGTGTTGAGGATTTCCTCCTGTGTGTGATAGTAATGGCAAACTTTATTTGATGGTGTTGGCAAACCAACAAATCTTTTTACTGCCATCTGTTTTTAATTCCTATAATTCACTTTAAAGAAAGGGAAAGTTAATACACACACACTACATTGATAAACTAGGCTGTCATTCATACAAATGTCTGACATGTCAGTTGTTTACAAGGAGAAGTGTCCTACAAATCATAGTTGTAGCGTTGTAGGGATCACTACTTTGCTACAGTATGTAACATACTTCATATTCAAATCTAGAGTGTCGGAAGCTTGTAGACACAACTTTTTGTCTGATGCATTTGGAGTTATACAAGAGTCCAAATTGCTTATCAACTTTTTGTCGGAAGCCTGTGTGAGATTGTACAATGGCAAACTCTATTTGATGGTGTTGGCAAACCAACAAATCTTTTTACTGCCATCTGTTTTTAATTCCTATAATTCACTTTAAAGAAAGGGAAATTTAATACGCACACACACACTACATTGATAAACTACGGTGTCATTCATACAAGTGTCTAACATATCAATTGTTTACAAGGTGAAGTCTCCTACCAATCATATTTGTAGCATTGTAGGGATCGCTACTTTGCTACAGTATGTAACATACTTCATACTCAAAACTAGCATGTCAGAAGCTTGTAGACAACTTTCTGTCTGACACATTTGGTGTTATAAAAGAGTGCAAATTGCTTATCAAATAACAATAATAATAATAGTAATAATTTTTTTTGATGATAATAATAATAGGCCACCTTAATTGATCTAATAGATGTGCATACCAAAGTTTTATGCTTTTTATTTGGTTTTAGGTAGTTGATTTCCCTTATTTATTTACTTGCATTCCTATGCTACCTAAATATAGAGTGCATTCTCTTGTTGAAGTAGAGTTAAGAGTAAAAAACTCTATGGCCCACCAAAACAATCAGTCCATAAGTGGACAAAAAGGAGAAAGGAAAGGAAAGAACCTTTTACTTTTACACTTGTGTGCTTCAAACAAAATGCTTGTGTTAATATTTAAGGGTGTAATAGTAAAGTAAATTTTACACCCATTTCCTTTTGTTTCTGTCCAATCAAACGAATTGAGGGTAAGACATTATCCTTTCCTTCCCTTACCCTTTCCTTACCTCCTATTTTGTATTTCATCTCAATAATCCATCAGTCCAACCAAATGAAGTATTAGTGTTAATATAGATAAGTGATATTTGAAGCAATAAATTTTACTTCTGCTGTATAATGTACAAGGCATTGACTTTGTTTCTATGTAGAGGAGTTCTCTGCGCCCCCCCCCCCCCCCTCCTCCCCCTTTTCCCCCTCTTTTATCAAGAAAAATTTCATATTTTTTTTTATGGAACTCTTAGGTTCTACAAATTTTTATATAGAAAAGTATAAGATATGCTACATTTTGTCTTCAATTGGGTAACTGAAGGGTATTTTGTATATGGAATTGGTTCTGGTTCCAATTGTTGCCTGATAAAAAAAATAAAAAAGAAACCAATAGGAACATAGCAATGCACTACAATTGGCACTGGTGTGTGTTGTAATTTATGTTCATTTTAATATATTTCTTCTTTGTCGAAAGAGGCAAATTTAGTGATGGTTTCTCAAGAGGCATACAAACCATTTCATAATATAACTTTAACCTATTGCTTTATAATTAAATTGCTTTTTCATGTTTATTATGGAAGCTTATGTTTATTATGGAAGTTTATTTGCTTGCCACTTTTTCTTTCTTTTGTTTCACAACTATGTCATAATGAATGCTGTTTCACTCAAAATGTAAATTGCAAGCAACCAAAATGGAACTCAAATTATGATTCCCTATATGTGAAACCTGAATTTCATTATTTAAATCTAAAAGAAGCCAAGAATTGATAGATCCTAAAATCAGTATGCTGATTCCAGCTGATATTTGGCCATACTTTCATGGTGTCCATTTTTTTGGGATCCTGCAAGTTGTCAATTGTTACTGATTTGCCTGTGAATATTATTGGTCACTGCTAAAAGTCCCCAAGAAAGGGTCTTCCTTCACTTTTTTTTTTTTAATTTTTTCTTTTTATATGAAATCATCAAAACAGCCTTGTTTGATGGTCTTTATTGAATTCAAATAAAATGTGGAAGGGTCCTTACTATTATAGAACATACTTCATATTTATAAAGTATGCTTTTAGTATATTGAATTCTATGTAGTAGTAACATAGGCTATCTTGGTTCACTTTTGCCATTTGTGAATCATTAGCACAGCTAATTCCCCCACATTATCGTGGACAAGTTAACTCCACTAAGTCTCTTGTTCAAATTTTCTCATTTCCAATGTTTAAACTACTCTGTGCCTCTGGGGGGTAATTTTGATACAGAATATGCTCTCATTTGATATCATCAATGGTGTGGCCACTTTAGGAACTATTTTCCATATCATCCTGTATAAAACCTGTAAATGTAATTGCCAAGTGATGCTCGGGCATGTATAACTAATAAATTGTTTACAGGGTAGTGTGAGATTGTTAAAAGCTTGCTTCAACATTGGAAGTCAACATTTAATTTGTGGGTTGAACTTTTCCCATATTGATGCATTTTTTTATATTAAAGACCTTATTGCCATTTTATTTATTAGGGCCCGAACACACTACCAATTTGGTGGCACTGCCGGTAGCTGCTGATACATCTCACTTTTCCAATAATAATGAGGAAAATCATTATCATGCCTCCTCACATCAAGTTTTGGTTGAAAGTGCTTGTCAATCTTGTTGTAGCACTGATGAAAAGACGTTGGATCCATTGGCAAAGATCGAGGATCTCCAGATTAAGTTCTTACGTCTTCTCCAACGCCTTGGGCAGTCAAAAGACAATCTTATGGTGGCAAAAGTCTTGTATCGGATACACCTGGCAACTTTGATACGAGCAAGAGAATCAGATCTGAGAAAAGTTAATCTGAGAAGTGATAGAGCTAAAGCAATAGCAGTGGAACAAGAGGCATCAGGCCGACCTGAATTCAATTTCTCATTTAGAGTACTTGTTCTGGGGAAAACAGGGGTTGGCAAGAGTGCAACCATAAATTCTATATTTGATCAAACAAAGGCCACGACTGATGCATTTCATCCTGCCACTGACCATATCCAAGAGGTTGTGGGAACTGTTAATGGTATTAGGATAACTTTCATTGATACCCCTGGTCTGTTGCCCACGTGTGCAAGTAATGTTAGAAAAAATAAGAAGATTTTATGCTCTCTGAAGAAATTCATTAGAAAATCCCCTCCAGATATTGTTTTATATTTTGAACGGCTTGATCTGATCCACATGGGCTATAGTGACTTCCCTCTCCTGAAGCTTATAACTGATGTATTTGGTTCTGCAATTTGGTTCAATACCATCCTTGTCATGACTCATTCTTCCTCGGCTCTTCCTGAAGGGCCCAATGGGTATCCTGTCACTTTTGAGTCTTATGTGACCCAGTGCACTGATCTAGTGCAACACTACATTCACCAGGCAGTTTCTGACGCAAAACTTGAAAATCCTGTACTTCTGGTGGAGAATAATCCTCATTGTAGAATAGTTGTCACTGGGGAGAGAATTCTTCCAAATGGACAGTTTTGGAAATCTCAGTTCTTATTATTATGTATATGCACCAAAGTTCTTGGTGATGTTAATACTCTCCTGGATTTTCGAGACAGCATTGAACTGGGGCCTTTTAGTGGTACCTCGCTGCCTTCTCTTCCCCATCTGCTGTCGTCTTTTCTACGGCATCGTGCTGTACCATCCCCAAGTGGAGCAGACAATGAAACTGATGAGATTTCTCTTTCAGACACGGAGGAAGAAGATGAGTACGATCAATTACCTCCAATTCGAATTCTCACAAAATCTCAGTTTGAAAAATTGACCAAGTCTCAGAAAAAGGATTATCTTGATGAGCTGGACTATCGAGAGATCCTTTATTTGAAGAAACAGTTGAAAGAAGAGTTTCGTAGACGAAGAGGGAACAAGCATTTCGAAGATGGGAGTTCAGCCCATGATGATAATTCTGATAACCAGCAAGAGCCTCCAGAGCCTGTTTTGTTACCAGATATGGCAGTCCCTCTAAGTTTTGACTCAGATTGCCCTGTACATAGATATCGTTGCATTGTTACCAATGATAAGTGGTTTGCAAGACCTGTTCTTGATCCCCATGGATGGGATCATGATGTAGGTTTTGATGGAATAAACTTGGAGACAACTGTGGAAATAAAAAAGGATGTCATTGCCGCTATGACAGGACAGATGAGCAAGGACAAACAAGATTTCAGTATTCAATCTGAGTGTGTGGCAGCTTTCATGGATCCCAAGAGACCCACATATAGTGTTGGTCTTGATGTTCAATCTGCTGGTAAAGATTTGATCTATACAGTTCACAGCAGCACGAAGATGAAAAACTTGAAGCACAATGTAACTGAATGCGGAGTTTCTGCGTCATCTTTTGGGAACAAGTACTATTTTGGTGCCAAGCTTGAAGACAGTGTTTCGGTTGGGAAGAGACTGAAGTTTGTAATGAATGCTGGTCGAATGGCGGGTGTTGGACGAGTGGCTTATGGTGGGAGTTTGGAAGCTACTTTGAAAGGGAGAGACTACCCCGTGAGGAATGACAAAGTCAGCGTGACAATGACAGTTTTGTCCTTCAATAAAGAAACGGTATTAGGTGGAAATTTTCAGTCTGACTTCCAGTTAAATCGAGGCACAAGAATGTCAATTAATGCTAATTTAAATAGCCGGAACATGGGCCAGGTTTGTGTAAAGGCAAATAGCTCTGAGCATATGCAAATTGCTCTGATTGCAGTTGCCTCAATTTTTAGGGCCCTGTTAAGGAGAAAGGCGTCTGATGAGCTAAGCAGGGAAGTGCTGGAGACTGGATAATTCTTTATGGTTTTTGGTGCTGGGCATGTCTAGTTTAGGGAGAACTTTCATGGCAGATCAATCTGTATCCAAAACTAAGATTTGAGCAACTTCTCGGAGATTATTCTGGATTTATTAATAGAGGCCAATAGCAAGTCATCCGTGAATATTTTTGATTTGTGACCTTTGATACTACTAGTGACCTCGAGACCGTGATGACAACGAGGATCCCGGTCTAGTTGCTGGCTTTAGCCACAAAGGTTTGTATCGAGTAAATCAAGGCGATAATTGTATAGTAAATCATGGGAGATGAACTTTTTTCCCCTTGTGATTCTTGTAATAAGTAGGAATGAGAAGTAACCAAGATTCTTTTTTAATGCAATCGAAATGCTTATTGACTTTCATTTTGTTGTGTTAGATGACAATGTATAATTATACAAGATCTTTTAAAATATGCTGTGACCTTGTTCTTTCTTATTATTATTATTTTTTAAAATAAAATAAAATATTGTTTAACCAGGATATGTATTGATTGAAGAATGAAAATGGAATTTTGTGATTGTTCTGCTAGCACCCATGTTTGGTTACACTCTCAGATGTTTTCAACCCAAGAGAAAACAGCGGAGGCGTGGACTTTGCCATACCAATCCCTTGTTTGGCAACCAGGCCCCGAGGTATGTTTCATGTACTTTGGTTCTGAAACTTAACACCCTAACTTATATGCTATAGGGTGGTATATCTTGATTCTTGACAGCATATGTTACAGTGGAAATTACTGATCGCCAAAACAAATTGTGGGAAACCTAGTCTAGTTGACGATTTTTTTTCCTCGGGTAGTGTCCATACTGGGTAATGCTGTTTTCTGATTCTGATTGTCATCCTAGTTCATTAAAGAATTTGCATCATGTTAGACGATGAAGACATGATATTTATACATGCTAGTGTGTGTATGCATGTGTGCCCGTGCATGTGTGTGTGTGTGTACATATATATATATATGGATTGGCAGCATTGCATCTAGTTTTTCTAGCATGCAGTTGAGCTAAACCAGTGATGAATTCGCATTGCGAGTGAATCTTCTGATTCTACAGTCCTGATTTTAACTTCTCCCAACCGTAATGAAAACTAATAATCCCAGTGTGTGTGTGTGTGTGTGTGTGAGAGAGAGAGAGAGAGAGGGGTAAGTGGGGAAACATGGAGTTGGGGGATTTAGTGGTAGAGAGAAGTCTGCTCCTTCTTGTTAGTGTATATGTGTGTAGATATATATAAATATATATATATATAGATATATCGAGAGAAAGAGAGAGAGAAGGCTGCTCCCTGTTGTGTAATAGTGTATGTGTGTGTGTGTGGATATATATAAATATTGGGAGAGAGAGAGATCGCTTTTCTAAATTTGATTGTTAGAAAAGGATTCTTTAAGCAAAAAAAAAAATGATATTTTCACAAAACTATATTTGAATTTTTTTTTAGGTGATTCAACAGTGAAAGATGTCCATTGTGTTTTGCTTCTTTGATGGAATAAAGGATGCTAATAGAAGCACGTTCCTTCCAGTTTTTTTCCCCCTTCATAGATTTACCCCCTTTTTGTGGCCTAGTGGTTGAGCTGCAGGGACATCCATTTTAATAAACTCCAGTACTATTTAGAGATTTTAAAACTAAAATAAAATAATAGAAAAGTTATAAATATAAAAATCTCAACTCTTCTATTGTAATGAGCAAAGGCAAAAAAAAATTACATAAAATAAAATGAAAAAAAAAAACAAAAAACAGGAGAAGGAAAACAAGCCTACTTTGATTGAAGTCCTTTAATTAATGCATATGCTTTCAGGCAAACAATGATTGGTCTGGTCCCTTGCTCCACTTGCAATAGGCAAAGTTTCGTTTGGACACTTTGTTCCAATACCAACAGAATACAAAAAGTAGCACTACACATAATAATTATGTTGTCACATGTGCACACACATTGCGTGCACCATATAAAATACAAAGGATAGTTTTTAAGTTTTATGAATTAAATAAGGATGGATTAACTATTTTTATTTATTAATAGTGTTAGGTTTTTTTATTATTTTATTTATGGTGTGAGTCATTATTTATTTTTGATATATTAATAGTGAGCTTTTTTTATTTTTAAAACACAGACTTCAGAAGATCATAAAAATTAATTTATCTAATCTCATTTCAAAGCCGTCAAACAATTTATTCAAACTTGTCTTTATAATAAGTAATTAAAAAATCAATTATTTAACACTTTTTAAATGTAATTAATGAATCAATGTATGTCAATTCAAATAATCAAATAATGTAAGCTTTTATTTTTTATACAAATGACTGAGTTTCTCTACAAAAGTTCATTTGGAGTGGTAGTAACGTAAGAAAATTGTGCTCTCGATTTTGACGCATTCTGTTCACATTTTTCAACTGTCGGTCTCATCCCAAATACCTTTGTTCACGTAACAAAAGGTGATTGGAAATTTTAGGGAAACATTTCTTAAAAGCTTAATCTAGGATCAAAAAAGGTATTAAATTGTTACCAATCTCGTTTTCGATTATTTCTGCATAAACTTGAATTCTGCTAGACCCGTTTTTGTCAAATATTTAATGGATTGAATTGAAAACTTTTTATGTCCATGTATCCTAACGTGGAGAATATGATTTCTCCCAACCAATGAGACTATGCCACGAAACACACTCAACCATAATTTCATCAAATGCCCCACTTGACCCCAAGCACCCAAACCAATTTGAAAAGTCTCACTCTCACCCATCAGTTGCGTAAACAACAACCCCAAGTATCTAAGCCAGCTGTCAATTTAGAATTTTTTGGATCCTTTGTCTTGCCTTCTCCTCATAATTGGGCCACGTCCCATCAGGCCATCCTATACCCAAGTTTATATGAAGAGATAATATCATTGAAATTAATTAAGGTTTTAGAATATATGTGTGTGTATATATATATATATATAATTGCTTAAGTTTACGATTTTTATAATGATAGAAAGTTTAAAAATCTTTAACCTTCAGAAGAGTTTAGGATTTCTTAAAGTTTAGACATTAATTAGCTATATGCCAAAAGAATAACATCATCATACTTATCGAAATTTGTTTATCAAATAATGTGAAGTTATATTGATTTTATCACAAATTAATGATATGATATATATTTAGGCTGTGTTTGGATAAGCTATTTCATCATCTATTTGATTATTTTCAAGTTTTAAATAAACTTTTAAAATAAATAAATTTTTATTTATATTTTTCAAAACACTCGTTTGAATATTTTTAAAATAAAAATAGACGTATTAGAAAAACGTCAATAAATAATTTTTTTCAAATAGCTCGTTTACTTTTTCCATCCAAATGAATTCTTAGTAAATACTGTCACCTAATTTGATAAATATTGTTTGATTAATCTTTTTAGTAAGAGTAATATTCCTGAAAATGAAACTAGAAATATAATTAACATGTAATCCAATATCAAGTGGCAATAAAGTGACACCTGTAATATGGGTGCTGGGACTATCACCATAAACTGATGACACTCAAATTTCTAGAACATCAACAAGCACAACATCTAATCATCCACCCTGTCACACACTGTAGTAGATAGATGAAGTTTTCAGACAAATTTATAAGAGAGCCACCAAAATTTTCTATGAATTTATGTGAGCATTATGGAAGAAAATGAGAAATAGGCTCCAGTATCTCATGTTTCTACATAATATTGATGTTATTGACAAATTGAAAAGTTAAGTATTTGGTTAAAATGAAGAATGCTTGAATAATAATTCAGATATAATTTTTTAAAAAATATTTTTAAAAATTTTATAATTAATGTTTTAAAAATTATGAAAATATATTCAGATATAATAATCTAAATTATAAAAAATTATAAAAAATTAAAATTAATTACAAATTAAACGCGTATTTCGCGTTTTGAAATTAAAAATCTATTTTTGAAAACCTAAACAAACATAGAATTTTTCCAAAAATCACCCTAAACCCTAAATTTCAAGCCTAATGTGATCGAGTGCATTGAGGAATACATATTTTAAAAGCATTCAAAATTTACTCCACATAAACACAACAGACATTGAGAAATAAAAGAATGTACTAAGGACCCAAGGTTGTCAAGTTGAATTTGGTGCAAATTTGATCAAATCTGGTTTTGAAACCTATTTTATTTATTTATATATATTATCATAAATATATATATATATATATCTTAATTAATATTAATTTATATAATATCTTAACAATGTTGCCATATTCTCATAAAAATATTAAATCATATTATATTTTTAAAAAAATATAATCAAACTTGGATCATAAAAATAACAATTCACCTTATTCATACTAAGGTAGATAAATCACGTAACATCATCCTAATTTTAAATAAGATGACCCAAATTGGCAAAGAAGCCAAAACTCATCCCACGCCTCCTCTGCTAGCCTTTCCAATCAAAAATACCAATATGGTCACTCCATAAACAACCACCGTCTCTGATCTCTCCTCCATTGCAAAATCACAACAACCGTGGCATTGCTCATATATATGTATAATATAATTGATCAACTATCAAGTCTTGAATCAATATAATTCAATTTATGCAACAATTTCTATACAGACACTGAATACATATTACATAATTACAACAACAGCAGCAATTTTGTAACAAGAATCACTATTTCTACTTTGAAATGTATTCGTTTTAAATATTCCAACGTGTTTGTTCACTCTCTTCAATATCTCCAAGCATTTTCTTTTGTTTTTTTAAGGTGAAGAACCCCACAAAACCTCTGCAAAAATGGTGGCAGCTTCAGCGTCAGAAACAGAGGCCTCTCTCACTCTCTTCAATATCTCCATCTTGAATGCTCTTTTCTCACTCTGCCTCAACCCTTCCCCAACCTCCAACTGCACTGCAAACCTTGCAACACAGCTCGCAAATGGATGGCTCTGCAAGAACCTTCTCTCCTTACTCTCTCCCGTCCCTTTCCCCTCCGTTCCAACCCCACCAGCACTCACTCCTCTCTTCTCAGTCTCGTCATCCGACTTACCCATGTCAATCAAATCACCACCCAGTTCCGACCTCTGCAACTCTACAAGTTTCTTCACCAAATCTGCCATGATCATAGCATCGATCGCTTCTTTTCGCCCGAAATAACCAATTTCAAGAACGCAATCCATTGTCATTATGCGCAATGACAAGTCTTCTGCACTCAAAAAAATGATAATATTCGGGATTTCACCGTTTGATTCTATCTCATCCACGAGCGGACTCTTGATTGATTTAATCAGCAAGCAAAGAACTTTAAACGATGATAATGAGGCTATTGAAATTAGCGCTCGAATTGTTTTCCCCATCAACACTTGTCCTACGAACACATCTTTGTTAAATCTTATCAACTCTGCAATCGCAAAGGCCGCCTTTTCTCGAACCTCTTTCGAGAAATTCGAGCCGCAAAGAACCGATTCGAGCTCCGAAAACACTTTCGATTTGAGTATCAAATCCTGTAGCTCTCGATTGAAGCCTTGTGCAATCCTGTCAACGAATTGGTCTATTAGATCAATCAAAGTATCTTCATTGAATGACGATGATGGCGGAGACGAACGATTTAAGGTTCTGATAAGATTTTCAATGCTCTCGCGGTCGATCCAGGCTTGAATCTCGGACTCAATCGAGCCGGCCACTCGGGAAATCTCTTGTGTAGAGACTCGTCGAATCAGGAACGATCTGAGGTCGTAGTGACCCCGTGATCTCTGTAACGTGTCGATTATGGTTTTGAGGTTTGTGAGGTGGTGAGATAGGGTTAAGAGGTAAGGGTCGTTGGAGAGAATTGTGTCCGCTTCGGTCTCGAGCTCCAGCAGAACTTTAATGGCGGACGAGTTGGCGTCGGCCAAGTTGGGTCTCGGGTTGCTCTGTAACTCGTGTGAAGCTTGTTTCAGAGCTTCTAGAACTCTTAACACTTGTTGGTTCTCTTCCTTAGCAGCTGCTTCTTTCATGGCGGCTGCTCTAGAGAAAGAAAGTTTAGATTTAGAGAGAGAAAGAGGCACGTTTTGTGACTCTTAGGGCCGTCTACTCCCTCCAAATGAGCTCAACAACCAGTCTTCGTTTTGCGTACAGAGCATACCCCAAACCGACTGCCTCAAAGCCACTCGTTTTTTTTTTTAAAGGCGATTCGGATACCTATATCGATACCCGAATATTCCGGTTTATGATAATTATATTGTATTTTTTTAAAATTTTAAAATTATATTTATTTTTTATATTTTATAAAATAATATATAAATATTTTTTTCTATCTATTTTTTTTTTAAAATAACAGTTATTTATTTATTTATTTTTATATTTTTTTTAATTTTGACAAACTTATTTTAATTATTTTATTTAAAAATAAATTTAAAATTTTTATCAATATTTATTTAAAAAAGTTGGTCAAAATTTAAAAAATTTAAGAACAAAATATAAAAGAGATAGTTTTGTCATTTTGAATAAAAAAATTGATTAGAATAAAATATTTATATATTATTTTATAAAATATAAAAAATCAGTATGATATGATAAATCAAGTGTAATTTATTATTATTTTTAAATAATATTTTAAGATTCATGTATGTTTATGCATCTTTATCTAAATAAAAAATAGTCATTAATTATTATTAAATCAAACTTTTTTTAAAAAAATTATCAATGTGATCAACAAGTCTTATACTAATCACATCATTCAAACACTTTATTTCTTTTTTTTTTGACCAAACATGCATGACACGTAACATTATTTATTTTATTTAAAAAACAAAAGGATCTTGTTTTTGTGAAATAGAAAAGTGAAAAATTCAGTTGGTTCACAATCTAGATGTTTGCCATGTGTTTTACTGGCAAGAAAGTTTTAGACCATTTGATCAAATCAATGGTCCACTCTATTGTGAAGAAATTTCTGGTAAGTTTATTGAACACGTGTGATTTTTATTGTAACGCGGAGTTTGACGTAGAAAAGGCGTCCTCTTGTATCACAATGCTCTCGTCTCAATAATTGTTCTTATGGGACTTTTTTTTGTCCATTATTCTCTATTTCTATGATTTTTAGTTAATTCAAATTATTATCTTGAAATTGAAATTATCTTTCAACTAATTTCTAATCTTTCAAAAAATTGGGATGTTCTAATCTTACATTGCCAATACAATATGAATTGTTAAATAATATAAAAGTAAAATTATTATATTAGATAAGTGTATTTGAATAATGTACATGTTAATTGGAAATTAATTCATGATTTCTTATAAGGAGAAGGTTTATGAGTTCTGTTCGAGGAATGTATAATTTTATTTTTTTTCAACTTTAAAGTGAATTTTATCTTTGTATTTATTACACCTTGTTTGTTTTTTTTTTTACAAAAATAAAAAAATGTACTCAAAACCTTTAGTGAAACCAATTAAAAAAGGCAACAAAAATAATGTTCCAATTTTATTATTTTTTTTTTGTTTTAGTCAAATTTTGTATTTGAAGTGTTAAAATTTGTCTTCAATCTACTCATTATAGTATCTGTATTAACTAGATCAACACTAAATAAAAATGTCAAGTTTTGTCCAAATTTTTTGTATCTTCAATTTTTTTCTTTTCAAAAAAAGTGAATAGTAACAAAAATATGATTTGAAATTTCAATTCAAATTTGTTAATAATCAAAGTTTGGCATGAGAATTTGAACTATTGCACCTCAGTAAATTTCTTGTACGAGTATCGAGTGAAGTTTAATTTATTCAGGCCGAAAATCTTAACAATCGAGTAGCATTTCGAATATTTTTTGATTGGAAAAGGTCACGATTTTAAGTCTTTCTAATAGACTATATAATTATTTATTTATTTCTTAGCCAAAGATTGAACTTGTCTTTTTTGAAATCTATAGTTATGAGACTCTTATGATTATTTGTAAATAATACTTGTAATTTTAGAAAAAAAAAGAAAGTTTAATTTATTTGGCCGATAATTTTATATATAATTGACAAGCTGATTAAGGGATAGTTTGAAAAAATAGTAATGGTGAAAGAACACCCGTATTACAATTAACTCTATTATAATTTATATATTATAATTAATTTTATTAACTCAACTCAATAGTCTCTTTGAATTCAAATAATCAAATTCAGTTAATAATTAGCTGTAAATAAATATTTAAATTTTTTAAATAGAAAACGATACTTAAATTTATGACTTCTTATTTAAAATATATATAAATGATTAACTAAACCAGCTTCACTTGATTGCTTCACCATTAAACACTCCTTAACTATCATTACATATCACGTAATTAATTTCAAACAATTTTTGCGTGTTTAAATAGACTTTGTCATTTTTCAACAATGTTGACTATGAAATTAGGCTGCAGACGTTTAGGCGACAGACGGTGGCGGCGCCCTCAAAATTTATGAAGATACGGCAAAACTTAGAAGCACGCACGCGGAAAAGGTAAGAGTCAAGACTGTACTTCTCTTGCAGGTATGTTAGAATCTTGGTTTGTGCCTAACGTCACGTAGAGCTAGAATTAATTAATGCAAGGTGCTCTGACTTAGAAGCACCCAAATTTTAAATAAAGCAATCTTATTCATTAATTAATGCAAAATACAAGTCAAATTTTAAGTTCAGAGTCATATTCAATGACACAAATAATTATTGTTATGAGACAAAATAATTAAGATAAATAAGATTTTAACTTTAATTTTATTTAATGATTAAAATATTTTATTTCATATGAATTTAAGATAACAATAGTATTTATTAATTAAAAAAAATCAAAATAAAAATAAAAAGAAATTAATGAATAATTTTTTTTCTTTTTACTAAAAAATAAAAAAATCTAATGTCACATGATTTACGTCACTTAATAAATGATTTATTCTTAACAAATGGACTACAAGGGAAATTTGGCATGTTGCAAAAGTTTGGAGACGGAGAGTTCAGCGTATTCGGATCTAAGCATTTGATGTAAGCATCTCTGTCATAGAATTTGTCAGTCCTGTATTATGTTTGACCATAAAATTATTTTTTAAAAAATATTAACGTAATTACGAATATTTATATTTATGATTTGATTAATATATGTATTATACGTATTTATTTCATATAAAATTATACATGCACATATAATATACGTTTTAATTAAATTAAGAGTGTTAGAAACTCGCCACGCACTAGCACTTCTCTTTCCCTTTTTTCCTATTTGTATTTAAAAGAACATTGATTTAAATTTTTAGATACATGTGGTACCTACTGTGGGGTCAGGGTTGGTAACGTGTTAGGTTCATGGTGAATTTTTTACTTTTTTTTTTTCTTTTTTTGTCTCATATAAGGTAAGTCTTTTGCGTCTTTAATCCATTCATTAAAATCCAATCTTCCTCTAAAAATTAATTAATTTTAAAAAAAGTAAAATTGATTAACTAATATTATTATAAATATAACTATGTATGTATGTATATATATATATATATATAATTATATTCACATTATATGTTTACACATTTAGATCTATGTAGGGAATATTTGAAAAAATATTGAAAGATATTTATTTAATATAAATATATAATCAACACAGGATAAAAGTAGCCAAACTCATCCTTGCTTGAACCATATCAATATTTTTTCTGATCTTCATCCCATCCTATTTATTTATCTCAAACTTGTTTGATTAGAAATAGAGGAAGACATTTTAGCATCTCTAGGTAGGATTTTCTATACGAGTAATGATAAAACTGTATAGGATTTAAGTGGAAAAGATATTAATCAAATGACAGAGAAGCACGTGAGCGACTGCTTACTAATGGATCAACAATTAAATCGAGATTTGTATCCCAGTTGTAGGCAATATAGTATTACTTAGGGCGCTACTAATCACATCAATATGAACAGCACTTTTGAGCTACACAGCTGTATATTATATCATTACTCTTTTAGTACATGCTCTCCGTTTTAAATAATAAAGTTTTTCACTCATTTTTATGACAGATAGAGAATAAGTGATTAAAACAATAACTTTCTATCACATTTTAGATAGAATGAAAATAACTTATTATTCACGTGATATAAAATAATTATTAAATTTTATAGATTAAATGGAATGGGCAAGTTGAGCTTAATTAATAATTTATATCCTAGAGCCGCAGTGGATAATGACCCAACATAATCAATTTGTGAGCTTTTGGTTTCAATATAAAAAAGGAAGAACATGTGATCATATCATATGTTTTAGATTGTGTGTGTGATATATATATATATATATATATATATATATAGACACACACATACCCAGCATAATCAATTTGTGAGATATGTTTTCAATATAAAAAAACAAAGTAAGAACATGTGATCATTTTTTTTTTTAAATTGAGTGTGTGTGTGTGTATATATATATATATATAACGTGAGTGTACATGAGTCTATTTTATTTGATTGCACAGTCATATTTTCAGGAGATGCCAACATTTTAACAAATTGAGTAGAGGAGGGTGTAACTTTATTATTATATTCTCTATTTTATTTGATTGCACAGTCATATTTTCAGGAGATGCCAACACTTTAACAAATTGAGTAGAGGGTGGTGTAAATTGAGTAGAGGAAGGTGTAACTTTATTATTATATTCTCTATTTTATTTGATTGCACAGTCATATTTTCAGGGGATGCCAACACTTTAACAAATTGAGTAGAGGGTGGTGTAACTTTATTATTATATTCTCTTTAACAAATTGAGTAGGGGGTGTAACTTTATTATTATATTCTCAAACACGCAGTCATATTTTCAGGGGATGCCAATACTTTAACAAATTAAGTAGAGGGTGGTGTAACTTTATTATTATATTCTCTTTAACAAATTGAGTAGGGGGTGTAACTTTATTATTATATTCTCAAACACGCAGTCATATTTTCAGGGGATGCCAACACTTTAACAAATTGAGTAGAGGGTGGTGTAACTTTATTATTATATTCTCTAACACGTCCAGCACGTGTGGCCAATTTGAGCCTACAAATGTTAATTCATATTTTTCAGGGTGATGGTAAGATTTGAACTCAGGACCTTTGACCTGCTCTGATACCATGTTAAACCACCAACTCATCTAAAAACTTAAGCTATTAGAGAGGGTGTAACTTTATTATTACATTCTCTAACATACTGATCTTCCCTGATATTTATAACAACTATACTGATTTTTTTTAAAGTTTTTAAAACTACATTAACTTCTCTGATTTTACAAAATAATATATAAATACCTTATTTCTATCAATTTTTTTTTCTCAAAATGACAAATTACTCCTTTTATTTATTTATTTTTACTTTTTTTCTATTTTGACCAATTTATTCTAGTTTTTTTTTTTTATAGATTTTTTAATTTTTAATTTTTTTAAAATAAATTTAAGGTAAATAACTTACTTTTATTTTATATAAAAATAAATTTAAGATTTTTATCAATACTTATTTAAAAAAATGAAAGAAAAAATTAGTCAAGATTTTAAAAATTGAAAATATATATATAAATAAAATGAGTAATTTTGTCATTTTGAAAAAAAAAATTGATTTGAAAAAGGTATCTGTATATTATTTTATAAAATAAAAGAGGTCAGTATAATTTTAAAAATCTCATAAAAGGTTAGTAATATAATCAAACACATACCGAATTATCTTTTACTTAGCAAGTACAGGTTCACAAATTTAGAAGAAAACCCACCCAGTCACCGATTATTATAAGACTAACTAGAATTTAGCAAGTTTAAGTAGCAAATTATACATCCCATTTTAGTAGAAAGAGTAAGAATAGAAAGAAGTCATGAGTTGTTCACTGTTAATTGGTGTCTTAAGTGGCATCTTTTTTTTTTTTTGCAGTGGCATTTATATTATGTCTGGCACAGTGAAATTGAACCGTTGAAAATAGGATTAGGGGAAAGATATATCAAAATTTGAACAAACTTATTTTTAATTCTAACCAATTCTAATTTTAAGATAGTAATTTTGCCTTGCCAAACACAATATTAATGACTTAATCATAGCTCAAAGAAATAAAAAAGAACCCCTCCACTTCGAAATTTAATCGATATATTTTTATTGTGTCATAAACAAAAATATATTTTATATTTGTTAATTAAATTTGATTTTAACATGGTCACTATTAATTTATCCATTGCACAACCAGATTTTAGAGAATGTTTGTTTAATTTATAAAAAAAATCGGGCTTATCCTCATTTTATAAATGATAATATATATATATATATATATATTTTTGACAGATGATCAATAAAAATAAAGTAATGTTATCATTACTAAAAAAAAGTTATAGAGTGACGTCTCAAATTTTGTATTATGATTGAATCGTGTATTACACACGTTGTCACTATGCAATACATGTGTTAATGCATTGAATTGCATGGCTCAATCACATTACGAAAATTAGAACATGTCATGGTAGTATTTTTTAATTTTTTTTTTTATCAAATACATCTTCTAAAGTAAATCAAATTCAAACTCGAATTTAAATTAAAGTAAAAATTTTAAAAAAAAATCTATAGTAATATAATTAAACCCATATCGAATTTAATTTTACTTAAATTTAAACTTAAATTAATGCAAAATCATTCATAAATTTAAATTATTATTTAAAATAAATTAAAAATTTTTGAAATATGATATGAATTGAATTATTTTGACACTAATGTGAAAATTTTAAAAAGAAAATTGAATAAAAATTAGATGATAAATAGAGAATAGTAAAATCAAATAAAACTTTTAAGTAAAATTTGTTTTCCTTACAGATTGAGTCACTCAATTACTATCAAATCAATAGACAAATATGATCAGTATTCCATTTATTCGGTATATAGATCGGGTCCGTCCTCCAAGGCTACGCTGACACGTACAAAATTCCATCTCCGACAGGTATGGGATTGTTCTGGTGGCACATCCATCAATGAACAACACGACAAGGCGGGTTAATTCTAACTTACGCCTCCTCAACCTAACCCCTAACCTACGCTATTCCTCAACTTCTTAAACCGAGGGGTGACCAGATGATGATCGTCGCAACAAGCTTCGTTCTCTCCTCTCAATGATCTGAGGTAAACACACTCTCTCTCTCACACTAAACTTATCAGTGCTCGTCTTCAATGCAATATATATATATATATATGTATGTATGTATACATTGAACTGTTCTTAACGATAGAAAGCGATTCAATTCTGTACTCCATAGAACTGTGTTAAAAAATCCTGAGCCAATTTTTATAAGAGATTAACCATAACCATAAGTGATAAATGATGACTCTGTATATTTTGTGTGGCTCTGGTTACTGTTATTTAATTTATTTATCATCTAATAATTAAATTGAACCTTTTCAAAAAAAAAATAAAAGTTTGTTTATTGATAATGCTTGTCGGCTCTGATTTTGAAGTTCTCGGTCGATTTGAAATCATATGTGCCATTCCGAATCCAAATTATAGGTTGCAAGAAACTTGAGAAGGTTCTAGATGTAGATAATGGTTGTAATTCGACGAGGAGGATTAATTGTTATGTTGCTAATTTGATTACTTATATTTATATATACGTAGGTTTGGTTGTGATGCCGGCTAATATATGGTGTGAAAGGGGAAGAAAAGAAAGAGAAATTATTTCAAATTAAAGGAGCAAAAGTATCTCTTTTCGGGCCAGGGGGGTGAAAGTTTTATCTTAGGGCGAGTTCACATATTTATTAATGATAAATCAAGATGTTAAGGATTTTGCGTTGTAGCTGATTTAAGGTTTTATCAAATCTTATTATATACTTGAAGACTGGGAGTAAAGGTGCTCGAAATAATTTGTGGAAATAAAAAAAGAAAAAAAGTTCTACACGTCTGAAGTATATTTCTAAGTTCTTGTCCTAATAATTTGTGCATTGGTTTTTCTTTCTGGATGCAGTAAATTACATTGTTTTTGGCTGATCGATCAACGATCATGTCGAAGGCTGAGGTGGGAATGTGGTTGTTGTTGCTTCGGCCCCTGCTTATATCATTTGTTTTCTTGAGCTTTATGGATAATGGGAGTGCTGGCATCACTAGCACTTTTATTCGTTCAGAATGGCCATCGATTGACATTCCTCTAGACAATGAAGTGTTTGCAGTTCCCAAGGGCTATAATGCACCACAGCAAGTAAGCCTTCATATATCCAAATTTATGGGTTAACGGAAAGCTCTACAATAAAAGTAATGTGAGAGATATACGTTTTTTGTTTTCAAGTATAAATTACTGTTTGACATTGGTTGACATTCTGAATAATAATTCATTTTTTTTTTTGTGAGAGAATAATAATTCTTATGATTATGCAAATCGAAGTTGTGAAAGTCATTTTCCTCGTTCTCAACTTCTATTTCCTGTCACAGAAATAAAAAATCCATATAAAAGAAACTATTTCTCTCTTCTTGTTTTTGTGAAATATGGAAAATGATTTTGAAAGATTTCTTTTTCTTTTTTGCAATTGAGTACATGATAAATTTTCCTCAGACATGAAGGTAAAATATCCATCAAGATAAATGAAGCCTTCAAGAAAAACATATTTTCCACACAATTGGGGAAATATTCTTTGAAACAAATGGAGATTGGATTTGAATTTAGTTTCAAGGTTTTGGATACCTTATTGTTCCTAACCATGCTATGATGAAAATGCACAGATTTTAAGTTTCTACTCCTTTCTTAGTTTATACTCAACCTTCCCACGGAGTAAGAAGCTTGTGCTGAAACTTAATGTGATTTTTTTTTTTTTTTTTCTGAAATAAATGAATTCCACCTTTTTATTGAGTTATTAAAGGCACATTTCAAGTAGCAGAATGGCCTAAATAGCAATGATGTAGTTTTACATATGATGTGGGACATGCAAGTATTGCAGAACGGGGATTTTTTTTGGGGGGCACAGGTGAAGAAGATATATAGATATCTGAAGTTGAAGGGGTACATCGGTCTCTAAATTTTGAAAGATTTAGTTTAGTATTCTCTTGAAAAGTTATATTGATTAGGGCTTATTCTATTAAAGATTTGCATTCACTTTATTAAAATTTTGATTCACTAAATTAAAGAACTATAAAATACAAATGAAGAAGCAAAAGAAAAAAGAGAGGATAATTCAATGTTACATGAAACGTGGATCGTTATAGTAAGGGGAACGGGAACGGGAACGGGAACGTAGATCGTCACTTGTTATAGAACATGGTACATTAAGGGTAGGCGTTTTTGAATCGTTTTGTTGGAACAAAATACAGTTTATTTGGAACGTGATATGCTTTTTGATTGTATTTGTAATAATATTGATATGTATATATAAACACCAAAAAGATTTCAACGAATTTAAGTCATTATAAAATAAAATTCCAATGATGTGTGTGTATTTTTTATGCTTTTTTTGGGACTTTTGATATTTTAAATTGGAATGCTAACTCTTGCGTTCCAAATCGCTAACGATACATGTTTTGGATCGTGCGATCCTAATTCGCAATTCTCTAGGGGAGGAGCGAATTGTGGTAATCATGAAATAATTTAACAAAAAAAACCCTGAATAATATAAAATTTTCACGTAATGTCTCCGTTTATGAATATAAAAGTGAGAAATTTGTTGTGTTTAAGAGTTTTAATATAAGTACTGCAATTTAGAGTTAATATTTGATCAAATTTTCTGAATCTAAAGATCAATAGTTAATTTACATTACAAAATAAATATATTAGTACACAAAGAATTGTGTAAAAGGAGAGGTATAAATTAAAATTAAAATATTGTAGCCACGAAGTGAGTGAGTTGAATCGGGTTTCGAAAATGGAGGAAATATCTTGGAGACAAAAGTTGCTAGCTCTTTGGTTGAGAGAAGGGGATAATAATATTAAGTTCTTTCATAGGGTTGCAAATGCCCACATGCCCATAGACGAAAGAATAATACAATTTCAATTGTAATTGATGATAGAATGCCTTAGGATGTTGAGGAGGTAAGGCCTAGCCTCTAGGATTGTGGAATTCTACTAATGCTTGTACATAGAGAAACCTTTTGAATAGGATAAGTTAGTGGAGACATTGAAATCCAGTGATGGACCGATGGTGATAAAGCATAGGGGTTGGATGGTTTCACAATGGCCTTTTATGGACATTGTTGGGGAGTGTTAAGGAAGGATACCTTGTCAGTCTTTGCATATTTTCATGAGAGTGGTTTTTTCTGAAGGAGTCTAAATGCTTCTTTTATAGCATTGATTTCTAAGACAGAAGGAGTGGAAAACATAAAGAATTTTAGGAAAATTAGCTTAGTTTGTAGTACATATAAGTTTTTGGCCAAAATCCTATCTTTGAGGTTAAGAGGGTTTATGGAGAGGATTATCTCAAGCAGCCAGAATGCTTTTAGGGAGGGGGGGAGGCAAATCTTAATGCAGCTTTAACAACTAATTAATATGTAGATTCAAGGAGGAAAAGAAAGGAGACGGGTTTTTTTTGCAAGTTGGATATAGAAAAACCTATGACTATGTCAATTGGGGCTTTCTTCTATTCTTTCTTGCGAACTATGAAGTACAAACACTCTATTTTGACTCACGTGTCCGTGTCGGACACGTCTTGGATACTGACACTTTTGGACACTTCTTCAAACACGTGTTCGGACACTTGAATCATGGATGTTGATGATTAAATGAAAAACTTCTTTAATTTTTATTTAATGACTTTGTTATTTTAATATCTCAATGATATTTTTTTAATTTGTTTGTTTTTATTCCAATTTTAATTAAAATAACATTAGGTTTTTATTATATGATCATATAAAAAATATAAAAAATTTATATATATTTAACGTGTCCCTAACATATTTATGTCTTACTTTTTTTTAGAAATAACATGTCTGTGTGTTGTGTCGTTTCTGTGTCCCGTGTCTGTATCCATGCTTCTTAGCTTGCGAAAATGGGGTTTGGGGAAAGGTGGAGAAAGTGGATTAGGTTAGTTCTAGTCTTCAAGTGATTTGAGACACGTGAAATATTTTAGAAGGAATGCTTAACCACTTCATTTGTGATATCGAAGAAGGAGATCTTTTGTCTCCTTTCTTGTTATTGTGATGGAGGTGCTTAGCAGGATGTTGGGTAGAGCAATGCCTTGGGTTTTGGTGTGGAAGGAGGGTGGAGATTTCTTATATTTTGTTTGCGGATGATACTTTGATTTTTTGTGAAGCCGAGGAGAGGCAACGTAGATTTTTGAGATGTGTTTTGGCTTGTTTTGAGGCATTGTCGGGTTTGAGGGCGAATCTAAGTAAAACTGAGATAATTTCGGTGGGAGAGGTGGTCGGGGTGGAGAATTTGGCTAGTGGTTTGGGATGTGGGGTGGGTTCTTTGCCTAATTTGTATTTGGGTTTGCCCTTGGGTGCCCCTACTAGATATTCGGCGGTGAAGGATTCGGTGGTTGAGAGATTTTAACGCGGACTTGCGGGTTGGAAGAGGCAATGTCTTTCCAAGGAAGGTAGAGTGAGACTTATACAGAGCTCTTTGTAGAATCTTCCTACCTACTATATGTCACTCTTCCCTTTGCCAGCTTTCGTGGAGAAAAAGTTGGAGAAGTTTCAAAGAGACTTTGTGGGAAGGAAAGGAATGTAAATGGAAGACCCATCTAGTTGGCTGGGAAAAGATGGAGCATCCGTTGAGAGGAGGGTTGGGGTTCCAAGATTTGAATTTGTTCAATAAAGCTCTCTTGGGGAAATGGTTGTGGAGACTTATATATCTACAAAGTATGGTAGTGAGGATGGGGAATGGTATGCAAAGGAAGTAAGTGAAGCGCAGAGGTGTGGTGTGTGGAAGGCATTCAAGAGGGGAAGGAGGTGTTTAGTCACTTGGTGAGGTTTGAGATGGGGGAGGTGGAGCTCATGATTTTGTTGAATGGATGCCTTTTCAGAGAGGGGAAAGAGGATGTGATGGTTTGGAAGGTGAATAAGAATGGAGGCTTTAATCTTCAGTCTTTTTATAAGCACTTAATAGCGAGGAATGAGAAATTGTTCCCTTGGCAATTGATTTGGAAGTCTTGGGTTCCAAAAAGAGTGGCATTTTTTCGTTGAGCAGCGGCTTGGGGAGCTATTTTTACAGCGGATAACTTCAAAAGTAGAGGTTTTTATCTTCCAAGTCAGTGTTGCATGTGTACAGAGGAGGAAGAGATGGTGGATCACATTCTTGTTCATTGTAGGATGGCACAAGATACATGGAGCATGGTGTTTTTGCTCTTTGGTTGTAGTTGGGAGTGCTGGCTACTATTAAAGAGGTTTTTTTGGGATGGAGGTGCAGCCGTATTAGAAAAGAGTTGGGGCTGTGTGGAGAAGGGCCTCGATGGCCTCGTTATGTCTTACTTGGTGTCTTTGGAGGGAGAGGAATAAAAAACTTTTGATATTGTACTTTTGGTGTAAAGAAGAATTCTCAATGTATTTAGACTCCTTTATAGCTTTTTTGGTGGTTTGAGGCTTTGATTTTTTGTAGTCTTTTCCTTTTTTTGTGTGTATTTATGGCTTTGCCCCTCTCAGGCGCCTTGTTTTTAATACAGCATTACCTTTATTGATTAAAAAAAAATTATAATAGATATGACAGAATTGCTTTGGGAGGGCAATATATATAGAGTTGTATATAGAAGTTTTGGATCTAAACACCTCTTCTACAAACATAGAAGTTTTGGATCTAAACACCTCTTCTACAAACAGAGAAGTTTTCCAAAATTTTAGGAGGGGCCATGGCCCCTGCCAGCCGCCTCTAATTGTGCCACTGCATAGAAGGCATGGGATCCACTGATATCCAAAATAACTACATAGATTTTTATTTTTTTAAAGAATGCTTCTCATCTGAAACATGCTCAACAATTTTGGTGATTAGTTGCAATGGGATGGTTTACAATTTTGTGTGTGTACTTTCATTAGTTTTCAATCACAATGGTATGATCTATATATTTCCCTTATGTTACTTCTAACATTCTGCTTTAGGTACACATCACACAAGGTGACTATGATGGAAAGGCAGTTATAATCTCATGGGTGACAGCTGATGAACCAGGGGCCAGCAAAGTACAGTATGGTACATCAGAGCAAAAGTATGATTTTACTGCTGAAGGGACAGTGACAAACTACACCTTTTACAACTATAAGTCTGGCTACATTCATCGCTGTTTTGTTGATGGCCTTGAGGTAATTGCTTGTTGAGTTATGGTTTCATTACATAAATGCATGCTTACTTGAGGTTGAAAGAAACAACTAGATTCAAGTTGTTTTGTTATGTTTTTTCAAAGGATAAATAATAAATACATCATGGATATGCTTGCATTTATGTAATATATGCGCCTTCTTACATATTGTGCTTGAGGTACATGCTTTTAAGCTTTGTTGCTAAATGGAATACAAAGTTATGATGTATATACAAAACATGTGGATAAGGATTTTGAGACTTGCACAATTTCAAAACTTATAAGTATGATCTATGAATAATGAGTGTACTTTAAGGACAAAAGACAGTAGTCGAATCTCCCCTCAGTGGCAGATGGCTAATTGCAACAGTTGCAATTATAGAAATCATAAAGGAGCCAAATCTCCTAAGAGCAGAGTTCAATACGTTTAATTTGAGTGGTAAATTTAGGCTTTGGATTCGTAGCTTGAACTTTTAATGAGTAGTTGTAAAAAATGCTCTAATATAAGGTGTAGTTTAGTATCACGACTAGAAGGCTGGGCAAAAAGTTTGATATCTTCATTGTGATATAACTTTCTAAAAAGCACCAAGAACTACCATTTGGATTATGGTGATATAACGAAACATGAACTACCATTTGGATTATGGTGATACATGTGGACTTTCACCAAACTGATGTCCTACTATTATGATTTTTCTTGTCTCATTACAGAATTTTTTTGCCTTCCTATTTTTATATCTGGTTCATGAATGATTCGGATGTTTTCTTGGTTTTAGTTTGACACCAAGTACTATTACAAGATTGGAAGTGGTGATTCTGCTCGAGAGTTTTGGTTTCAAACACCCCCCAAGATTGATCCAGATGCTCCCTACAAATTTGGAATCATCGGTTAGTGGTTTTTTCTGTCCTTGCTTTTGACAAAGCAATATTAAGGAAGCTGCAATTTGTGGTGAATATAAATATTTGATTTTTCATCTGAATGCAAATTGGGTTTTTATATTTGATGGAAAATGAACCCGCATAGAAAACTTGGAATGAAAAATCTGTTGTAGTATGATATATAATGATGAAAAATTGTAAATAGTGGGTCAATTTATAGTCCAGGATATGACACAGAAACCTGAGGGATAACTTGACAGAGAGGACTGCATGGAAAGTAAAACAGAGCTTGTCCTTCACCCGGTTCATTTATGGATCATTATTGTAATGTTTTTGTACAAATGATTGTTGATTCCAGATGACCTCAATTAAAATATGAAGTCACTTGGTTATTGTTTCTGCAACACCTCGATTGAAATATTAAGTTAATGATTATCGTTTTTTCTTTATAATAACAAATATATAATAGTATGAGTTTTCTTTTGAAGATCTTTCATTGTATACAAAATTCAAATCATCACTTTCCTTAACTAGCCATGTAGCATCATCATCGAAACTTCTGCATCCCTCTTACTAAGAATCCTTCATTTTACAAGATGCAACAATATTGTATACACTGTTGATAAAGCCCAAGTATATTGCAAATTGCCTACTCAAAGCTTATGCCAAGAATCATCCCTATATCACCAAGAAATAAGTGGAATTTGCTCATAGATATTTTTCTCTTCTTAAAAATACCTTTTCCTGAGCTCATCCAGTCCTTTAATCTTGATTGGCCAGAAAACTTCTTCGGGTAGGTCAAACTTGTCTTAAATTGCTCCCAAACCAGTAGAATCTTGATAGTGTTATATCCATTTTGAAAGGAGCATTAATGTGAGTTATGCTCAAGCAACTCTCTCAGGGCTTTGTACAATTTGGCAGTGAACTATTTAGAAGTTCTACAATTTGAAAATCTTGAATTGGAGAAACTGTCCATCTCTTGATTCAACAGCTTAACAATCCTGCACTCTGAAACAGTACACTTTTTCACGATAGTAGTTGCTTACCTTAGCACAGTCACCTTGAAGGACCTTAACCTTGTGGAGAAAGTTTGGAGGTTAAGAAGAGTTGAAAGGATTGGGGTTCCCTGATAAACATGAAGGAAAGAAAGAGCTACTTTTGCAGAATAATGTGGTAGAGACTACTGGTGCATTGCAATTTTTAGCACAGGAGGATTACTTCAAGTTTGAATGATCCTTTCTTGGAATGTGTGAGGATTGAATGATCCGGATAAGAGGACTGTGGTGAAAGGGATGTTGGTAAAGCCTTTTGTTGTGTGTTTACAAGAGACGAAGGTTGAGGATGTTAATACAACATTTGTAAGAAGTGTTTGGAGCAGTCGGTGGGTCAAATGGAGGTTTTTGGCTGCACAGGGGAGGGCTGGGGCCTGGTGGTATCTTGATCATGTGGGACTCAAGAAGCATTGTAGTGCTAGACCATTGGGAGGGGAAGTATTTTGTATCGTGCCACTTTCGCTTTATGACAGGAGGTTTTTCATGGATTTTTACAGGAGTTTATAGCCCAAACTTGGAAGGGGAAAGGAATGAATTTTGGGATGAGCTTCGGATTGTTTCTAGGAGATGGAAGGAGCCATGGGTGATTGCAGGGGACTTCAATTTGACTCGCTTTGTTAGTGAAAGAAAGGGGGGAGGTCTAATGACAAAGGGCATGAGGGACTTCTCAGATTTCATTGATTGGAATAGTTTGGTGGATCTTCCCTTGGAGGGGGCAGGTACACATGGATCAGTGGGAAGGATAATTCAGCCATTTCTAGGCTGGACAGGTTCCTTGTCTCTACAGGTTGAGAGGATCAGTTCCCCAATTGCACTCAGACTTGTCTTCCTAAGCCTGCTTCGGATCATCTTCCTATCATGTTGGATTGCGGGAGAGTGAAATGGGGAAGGGGTCCTTTTCAGTTCGAGAACATGTGTCTGAAAGTGCCAGAGTTTAGGGATAAGGTGTCCGGGTGGTGGGGAGGATGCAATGTGCTAGGAGATCCGTCTTTTGTGCTGGCAAAGAAGTTGAGGCTTTTAAAGGGTGATTTGAGGAGATGGAATGAGGAAGAGTTTGGAAATGTTTCAATGAAGAAAGAGACTATTCTTTTGGAAATGCAGAACTTTGATATGAAAGAGCAAAACGAGGCTTTAAGTGAGGAGGAAAAGGTGTGTAGGAGCAAAATGGATTCTTCCACTCTTCTAGGGGTGTGAGACAAGGGGATCCTCTTTCCCCTTTCCAATTTGTGGTTGTGATGGAGGCGCTTAGCAGATTATTGAGCAGGGCTGTGGATGAAGGTTTGATATGAGCTTTCATTGTGGAGGATAGAGTAGGGCGGACTGTGGAGGACCGGAGGTTTCTCACTTATTTGTAGATGATACCATTATTTTTTGTGATGCGGAGGAGTGCCAGTTTAGATACTTGAGATGCTTCTTGATTTGTTTCGAGGCAGTTTCAGAGCTATGGGTGAATTTGAACAGAACATAGCTGATTCCGATGGAAGATGTTAGGGAGATGGAGGAGTTTTCATGGAGTTTGGGATGTGGGCTCACTTCCAACTTTGTATCTAGGTTTACCTTTGGGAGCTCTTACAAATTCTGTTGTTGAGAGATTTCAGTGTCGGTTTATAGGATAGAAGAAACAATATTTGTCCAAGGGCAGGAAGATCACGCTTATTAAGAGTACCTTGGAAAATTTTCCCACGTACTACATGCCTTTATTTCCTATACTAGCAGAAGTGAAGAAGTGGCTGGAAAAAAATTCAAAGGGATTTCCTTTAGGATGGTGAAGATGAGGAGTGGAAGATTCACCTTTTCAGCATGGATAAGGTGAAGGTCCTTTTCGAGAGGTGGGTTGGAGCTCAAGAACTCGAAGAAGTTCAACCAATCCTTAATGGGGAAATGGTTATGGCATTTTGCAGGGGAGGACAAGGCCTCTATGGAAGGAGATAGTGGCTACCAAATATGGATGAGGGGATGGGGTTGATGCAGGCATATGGCTATGGAATTGGGAAAGCCGTCATGAAGGGAAAGGAGAAGTTCTTCAAGCATGTTCGTTTTGATGTGGGGGATGGGTTGAGGGTGAAGTTTGGGGTGACCCTTGGTGTGGTGATGTGTTGTTGAATGATGAATTTACTAATATTTTTGTAATTGCTTCTAATAAGGAAGCTTTGGTTGCCAATTATGCAACTATGGAGGGTGATAGGTGGGTGTGGAATTCTTGCTTTAGAAGAAACTTTTTCAATTAGGAGATCGGGGAGGTAGAGGAATTGATGTTGAAGTTGAATGGAGTTGTGTTGAATGGGGAAAGAAAGGATGGCTTAATTCGGAAAGTGGATAACTCTAAAAAATTCACTGATAAGTCATTTTATAGAAATTTAGTGGAAGAGGGAGGGGGGAATTTCCATGGAAGATTATTTGGAGATCTAGAGTGCCTATTAAAGCAGTTCTGTTTGGTGGACCGCAATTGGGATGCCATATTGACCACGGACAACCTTCGCCAAAGGGGTTTCCAACTTCCTAGTCATTGTTACATGTGTAAAGAGGCGGAGGAGTCAATTGATCATCTCTTCCTGCATTGTACGATGGCGAGGGATTCATGGAACATGATCTTTAATTTGTTTGGTTGTAGATGGATGCTTCGGGCTACAGTGAAGGCCATTCTTTTGGGTTGGAGAGGTCCTAGAATGGGGAAGGTGAGAAGAATCATTTGGATGATGGCTCCTTTGTGTCTTTTGTGGTGTCTTTGGAGAGAGAAAAATAGGAGATCGTTTGAAGGGGTTGAAATTCCTTTATGTCACTTTAAGGATTATTTTTTGAGGGTTTTATTTTTTTGGGTAAAAGAAAAATACCTTATGTATTTAGAATCTATTATAGATTTTTTGGGGGATTTTAGACGTTAATTTTGTATCCAGTCCCCTTTTGTTTTTTGTACATTTGGCGCCTTTCTTGGGCCCTTATTAATATATTACACTTTTACCAAAAAAAAAAAATATTTCATTTATGTGTTGTTCTGTTTATATGTTTCAGGTGATCTGGGCCAAACATATAATTCTCTTTCCACAATTGAGCATTACATGCAGAGTCAAGGACAGGCTGTCTTATTTGTTGGAGATCTTTCTTACGCTGACAGATATCAGTATAATGATGTTGGTGTTCGTTGGGATACATGGGGTCGTTTCGTTGAACGAAGTACTGCATATCAGCCATGGATTTGGTCTGCTGGAAATCATGAAATAGAGTACATGCCATACATGGTAAACTGTTGCATTATATAATCATACTGCTTGCATTAATTCATGAATTTTGATTCTTTTTTTTTCCCTTCTGTCATTCCATTTGCACTGGTTATTGTGTTTCTTGGATGCACTGTTTATCATTTTCTTGAGGCACATTGATCATGTTGTACAAAATTTTTACATATTTAATCTGTATGTCGCATGACGCTGGTTGAGTAGACATGACTAGTTATCCCTTTCCAAGGAAACCTTAGATCAAGTTTTTGTGAATGTTCTCAAACATTTTTGAGAAATCTGAATTTTGAATTGACAGAAGTGTCAGAAATTATATAATAATAATTTGGTCGTTATTTCTAAATTGAAACTTTTGTCCCTGGGAATTTCTGTAATCTGATTGGAGGTGTCTTCCATTAACACGGGGATCAAGTCACTTGAACTATTCTCCTCTCCTCAATTTAAAATTGACTTCATTACTTGAGCCTCTTTATACAACAGTTGAACTTATAAGAAAATACCTTCTTTTTTTTTGGTTCTTGTATACCCTGTGTACATGTGAGCCGAGTCTCTTCTAAGATCTTGACAAATATTTTATGAAGTTACCAGACTAAGCAGGAATGCTCATTTAACACTGCAATGAGATTTTCGGCTAGAAATTCTGATCTGGGAGGATGTTTGGGAACGGAATAGCGTGACTGTGAATGGAGTAACATTAAATATTTACTTTTCATATAAAATGTAAACATTTAATGTTGGGTCTAATT
Organism: Nyssa sinensis; assembly: GCA_008638375.1. Classification (NCBI taxonomy): domain Eukaryota; kingdom Viridiplantae; phylum Streptophyta; class Magnoliopsida; order Cornales; family Nyssaceae; genus Nyssa; species Nyssa sinensis. The sequence continues at coordinate 4,649,060 of CM018047.1, forward strand.
AATAAATTTAACACCCCTTCGTTAATGTGGCCCTAGTTGATGATTTCACGTGCCAACCCTCAAAATTACAGTGACCCTAATTTCTTATTTAATCTTTTTTTGCTAATAGAACCTTCAACATTTTGTGCTCATGCTTCTAGTGCTATAAGCCTAGAAGTAATTTTCTAGGGGCTCTTGCCTTGGTTGCCTTTCTTGGGCACTTTTAATGTACTTCTTACTTTTACTTATCAAAAAAAAAAAAAAAGCCCAGAACAATCATAATACTTAACACTCCCCCCCCCCCCCCAAAAAAAAAAACCCACAAAAAAAAAAGAGAGCCTAAAACAATCGTAATCTTGGTATCTTATTTTGATTCGTTCACCTTATGTTTCCTATCACCATCTATTTCCTGTTAAGTATGTATTTCCATTTTGTTTATTAGTGCATATTTTTCTGCTATATTTCATACTTGCTCAGTTCCTCCACAGAAGAGGCATCTAAAAGACAGTCAACCGCATTCTTGTATTGTTGTTGCAATTTCTGAAGCGTGCCACCATTACTTGAGGATATGACCTTAGGAATTTGATACAGATAGTAACGAACACTATCCAATATTTGAGGATTACATGAACTTCATGGGATGATAAACACTATTCTGTTGGTTTCAAGATGTGGAGCAGTCTTAAAAGATTTGTTAGCCCTTTTAAGGATATAGTGAAGGGAAAGATTGGCCTGCCAACTTTTCCTGTAGATTTGGGTTTCTCAAGTGGCAGTTCACTTCTTTAATGTGTGCCATATTTTTATGAATGTGTTTCTTATATCTTTATTTGTTATTTTATTGGCATGAATTTCAGTTCTCACACACGCTAAAACATGCTAGGGGTTATATGTAACCATATTAAAATGTGGAAAACAGTTGATGATTGAAATCAGTTCTTAAAACATGTTGAACCATGAAATTTCTCTTAATATTTTTTATATTTTCATATTGAATTGTAAAGACATACATGTCATTTGCATACAGAAATTGCTCTGGCATTTTTTATGTATACATACTGAATTGTGGAGACATTCAAGGTCATTTACGTTCAAGATTCCTTTCCAGCATAGCAATACAACCCACTTAAATATTTTGGTCCAGTTCTTGACTACTTTTGATATCTATATTTAGGGGGAAGTTCTTCCTTTCAAATCGTATCTCCAAAGGTACCCTACACCTTATACAGCCTCCAAAAGCAGTAGTCCTCTTTGGTATGCTATCAGACGTGCATCTGCTCATATAATTGTGTTATCAAGCTATTCTCCATTTGGTAATTTTTCATTCCCTTGCCTTTCGTTACCTTGATACATCTTATCAGTGGATTAGTTATTTTGATAAGTAAAAGTATTGGTATTAGAAGGCGCCAAAGGGCTGTGCCTCTTAATATAGCATCTTTATATATAGGAATGTGATATTTATATGCTAACAAAGGTGAAATGTTATTTTCTGCATTTATGATGACCTCATGGACCAATCTTAGAAAATGAAATTTACTTGTTCCATCTGTTGTGTTGTTTTTTGGGTCCAGTATCCTTAAGTTGATACTTCCTATTATATCAGGGGTGTTGGAAGATTAAATACTTAATTTTACACCCTCTCTAACAACTTAGGCTTTTAGAATAGATGATGGTTTAACATGATATAAGAGCAGACTAAAGTCCTTGTCTCGAACTTCGCTGTCACCCTGTTAATTATAATTGATACATGTATTGGCCCATTCGTGGTGAGAGTCCGGCCACTCATGAGGAGGCGTGTTGGAGGATTAAATCCTCAAGTTATACGCTCTCTAACATCTTAAGATTTTAGAATCAATTGTGATTAAACAACAGGCAAATGCACACAAGAAGCATTATTCTAGATTACACTAAATGAAGGTAAAATTCAAGGCCCTGTTTAATTTAGTGAGTCATAATACGGTGAAAGTTGCTTGCATGGTTTCATGCTCTGCTTCTCTTGATTCATGAGATGGAAACTTCAAAGAGTAGTGCTGCCTGAAGGTTCCTTCTTCCACAATGAAACATTAACTGTTAATTGAAAAGTAATTTTGGGAAGATTTATATCAGTAACCTGTAGCATGCGTGTAATTGTAAAAAAAAAAATTGTTTTTAAGTCTAGTTGTGAAGATTTTGAGAGAAGTAGAAATTCTATAATATATGTTACTACATTGAGGTGGGTTGCTCTAGTTGATTTCAAAGTTTACTGGGGAAATCTTCAATATAAAATGGTAGCATGTGGCTTCTTAACTTAAAAAAAGTCATGAGAGCTTTAAAAACTCTAGACATGTTGACAATAGAAAGTAAAATAAAACCTCAAAAGATAGATAAGTCTATAAAGAAGTAAAAATTATCCATATTTTCTGTTGAACACATTCTTTTCTTTTGTGTGTAAGGTGCATGATTCATGCATAAGGTGGCACTATAGGTCTTAGGTTTGCACTCACTGTACTCATTCAGGACAAATTTTAGCCAAAAGCCTAGATACCTTGAAAGCTTGTTGAATGCGGATGAGTACTTGTCAAAAACAAAAAAAAATTGTTGAATGCACATGGCTACATGTTTGATGCAGTTCTGGAAGTAGTCTTTTCTTTATTTAATACTTTCTTCCATCCAATCAGATGAGAATTGTGAGTTGTTTGGTTATCTTCTAAGACAGTGTTATTAGACCCCTCTTTATGCCTCCACTGATCACAGAAGCACTTGTTCATCAAATATGTGTACATAAGCAAAATTCCACACCAGATCCATATCAATATGAGAGAAATTTGAGAAACATGACATGGTTGAAGGAATGCAACCATAACAAGTCGCCAACCAGAGGTATTTGTTATGTAGCACATAGAAGAACACAACGGGGTCATGAATCTGTCATCAATGTAATGATGGACCTAATTCATTGGGCGAAAGTGTCTGACAAATACTTGTAGGATAAATACTTTTTCAGGGGTCACAGTCCAAAGTAACCCAAATGAGACCGCTAAGGATGTGAATTAAGCTCTAGAGCAACAGCAAACCTGTTCCACCCTGGCACTTTGGTTCAGACTTTTGGCAGCTCTATGCTTGAGTTTGGAGAAGTTTTGGCCCAAAAGAAATTGGGCACTTTACTTTTGCTTTAGCAAGTATTACTGGGTGTCCCCCTTAGATATTTGCTCCTTTCTTGATATATATGTATATAAAAAAAAAATCTTTGTCAGGGGAGAGAGAATTAAAACCTTATGGCACTGTACTTTGTCTATGTTTTGGATGTGACAGATTGGGAGGAATTTTAAAATTTTGATATTAAGGATTCCTCTAGTGATATTTGGGTAGGTTTTTACTTATCAAAATAATTTTAAAAATATATTTGGGGTAGGGTCCATTCAACCTCTTTTAGGTGTCCATCACAAAAGAATTTAAAGGTGTCTATTTCCATATGTGAGTTCCCTTGCTTGCAAACTTAAGCTGGACATAATGTTTGGAGGCTGCTGTCAAAAGGAAATGCTTGAAGTTAATTTCTATAGGCCTTCGTTTGGTAATCTGGAACAGTTGGGAGTTGGAGGCATGTTACCCAAATACTGTTCTTTTTTACCAGCTGGTACTTTATTGCAATTGAGCTAGAGTTCTGTGCACTCTTGTAAGGCCTAAAGGGAACATTTTCTATGAACTCAATTCATTGCTTGATTAAGGATTATCCAGATGTTGTGGTGGGATGGGTAGGGGTGTCAATTCGTGTTATCGTGTCGTGTTAAGGCATACATATTCGAAAATATATGTCAACCCTAACCCGACACTATTAACAAATCGTGTCAAGTTTGAAAACTCAAACCCGACCCATTTATTAAACAGGTTATACGTGTCGACACGCTTAACTCGTTTATTTTAATTTTTTTATTTTTTAAATAAAAAAAATTTCTTATCTTTTAATATGTATAGATAATTTTCAAGTTTAATAACTTTAGACATGCGCTAAATCAAAGTAAAAACTTCTTTTATAAGTAAAAAATCTCCAAACCTTGATAAATATTTGAAAGGAGACGAATTACTTTAACTCATAATATTTTTTATAATTAAACGTGTTAAGTCGTGTTAAACGAGTTGACACTAGTAAAACCCAAACACAACTTATTTATTAATCGTGTTATACGTGTCAACCTGTTTATGAGTCAAACCCGTTTATGCTCAACCCAAACCCGTTAACATCGTGTCGTGTTGTCGTGTCGTGTCAAAAATTAACACCCCTAGGGATGGTTAAGATAGCAATGTCTTGCTCCTTGGCATTATGATCCACTTCTGAGGGAGGTTTAGAGGTATGTGAACCTTTCTTTTATATTATAGTAGATGTACATGAATTTTTGAGGCAGAGTTTTGTTGAATCCCTTAGTGGGCCAATAGAGGGTATATCTTCTTGCTAAGAGAGGTGCTACTTTGTTGTCTACCTTTAGGGGCATACACAAATGGAATTTATTTCTTGTATGATACAAAATTAATTTAACAAAATTACCCTGATAGAATACTTCATCCAGATCCAATTATTTCCTTTTCTGGCTCCAATTTTGTGTAACCTCAAGTATGAATTTTTAATTAGTTCCCGCACCAACCTGATGATTGCAGAAGCAAATATTCATGTTTTCTTGAGTAGATTCAGTTGTTGTGTCCTGAAGTTGTTCTATCTTCCCTTAAGCTTAGAAATGTTCCCTTTATTCCCTATTTCCAATGAGCTTTGAAGGTTTCCTCATCCTTCTCGTCTTTGTGACATGCTTTTCGTGTAATAATATTTTCTCGCTAGTTTCTTCCCTCCCCCTCCCCCTCCCACAAACAGCAATATATTTTTTTCTTTGGGTATAGGTGAAAAGAAAAAGGGAACTTGACTGGCAACATTTGTATCCATCAAATTCAAAATCCAGATTTCTAGATTTTCTGGTTTTTCAAGTTTCAATTTTAGTGTACTGATGCTTATGGTATAAATTAACAAATAAACACCCAGACAATGGTTTGGGATAATCCCGATCACGTGTCGACTTTTCTCTTTGGAATCTAATATCAAGGCTTGCATTTTTTATAACTACTACATTTTTTTATAACTTAGCCCAGCATAAATACTCCTCATGTCAGTATCCATGACAAAAGTTATTGATCTTTTGACAGTGAAATATACACCTCAATATAGGTGGCTCACAGAAGAATTTAAAAGAGTGGACAGGGAGAAGACACCTTGGCTAATTGTTCTTATGCATGTTCCAATCTACAATAGTAATGAAGCACACTTCATGGAGGGCGAAAGTATGAGAGCCGTCTTCGAGAGTTGGTTTGTCCAGCACAGAGTTGATATGGTCTTTGCTGGCCATGTCCATGCTTATGAAAGATCAGTATGTTTTCTTTTCTTTTATTTTTCTTTTTTGGAAAAAAATAAAATAATAACAGTAGAAGATAAAAGTGAAACCTAACCCCTTTTCTAAAGTTATTTCCTATAGATAGAAGGATTCATGGTTTTTCTGTCTAAGCATGCTCTCTACAAATTATTAATTGTTCTTGCCAAAAGGAATGTGTACATGGAAGACATGTTCTCTACAGACTATTAATTGTTCTTGCCAAAAGGAATGTGTACATGGACGACCTAGATTGTTTATCTAAACTCCACCCAGAAACTTCTAAATTGCTTCTGTACCATGATATTTTTGTGTTCATACCAATACCCAATTTGTCCAAGGGCAGCAAAATATCTGTCTGTTGCCCAGATGCACACGGGGGGAGCGGGGGTTGAATTGGCTTTGGCAAACTTATTCGTTCTATTTTCAGTTTAAAATTAATTGCTCAATAACCCAAAAGTATGAACTCAATATGCAATATAGAAGATCAAAATAACCAAGTATTAAGTAGAGAGAGAGAGAGAGAGAGAGAGAGAGAGAATGGAACACAATATTTTTACGTGGTTTTGCCTTAAGGATGCTATCCACTATTTTTCAACCTCCTTTAGGTGGAGATCAAACCTTCTACAACTGAACAATAACAATCGATGTCCAATGGTGGATCATTCTTCGTGTTTGTCACGGCCTGCACATATCCATCTATTTGAGCCTCGTCCAAGCTCCATAAGAACACGACAAATACTGTGTTCCATATTGCAATTTCTTCCACTATTTACGCGTCATCTATGTCCTTTACTGGTTTCACTACGGCCCCTAAAAGTCTCCCATCCAAATCACAAGTCACTAATGTGTGTGTGTGTTTATGAATGCTTAACACCTTGGGTTCTATGTATCTTAGAATTTAAGGACCAGAATAAGTGTAATCACAGAGAGACCAAAAGCTTCAAATATATCAAGAAGCATGAGTTTGGAATGTGAGTTATGGTCCTTTGAGAGGTCAACAAAGCCTTGTCCTTACTATTAATAGTCGGCTGAGGAATCATATTTCATCATTCTAATTCTATTTGCGGCCAATGCTTTCACTCCTGTATATTATTTAAACTGATGTCCTCAAATGTAGTTTTGAAATCTCGATAGTAGATGACCCTTTGTATGCTAAACCAGTTGAAATCTCACCAAACAACAAGAGCTGGGGCATGGGTATTTTGTGTCTCCCTTCCCAACATATCCACAGGTGGAGTCGCTGTATGTTTTGAACCTTTTTGAGAGATTTGCTTGAACCATCTAATTATTAAAAGTGTGGGAAGAAAATAATCCTTGGTTGCTCTTCCAAATAATGGCAAAAATATTTATATTTAGGTGCTCTGTCCAGAACAAAATGAAAATATGAACCATCCCACTTGTGAAATTGTGTTGATAGTGAATTTCTGTGCAAGGTTTCATTCTGCCCCATTCTATTATAATAAGTTTTCTCAGATGTTGAAGTTTTATAAAGAGAGTTTTCTCACTTTCAGTATCGCATCTCAAACATACACTACAATGTATCGAGTGGTGAACCTTATCCTACGCCGGACAAATCAGCTCCTGTCTATATAACTGTTGGAGATGGGGGAAATCAGGAAGGGCTTGCTGGAAGGTAACTTTAGTTGCACAATGCGAAAGATCACCCTTGCTGTGGTGATCTGATGATGAATCAAGTCTCTTCAATTTGTTTTCTAAAAGAAATTCATATTTCTTCTTTTGCTGTAACGATATGTTTCATGATTGGTTCTGTAGATTTAGAGATCCACAGCCAGATTATTCTGCATTCCGGGAAGCCAGTTTTGGACATTCTACCCTAGAGATAAAGAATAGAACACATGCATTCTACCAATTGGAATCGCAATGATGATGGGAAAAGAGTGGCAACTGACTCCTTCGTATTGCATAATCAGTACTGGTGAGTGTGATGTGCTTCTAATGCTATAAATTATTTTGCGCATGAGTCACCTGACAGTTTGGTGCTTGGTTTGATGCATGCAAAAACCCAATGACACAAATACCTTTCTCCTTCATTTTTCAAACAGAATGAATGAGAAGTATGAAGTGTGTTGGCAGTACTTGATCTATCTGAAAGGCAGACTACAGCTGCCTGTCATAGACACCTGTCCATCCTGGAAGGTGTTCTCTAATTTAAATAAGGCAAATGATTACATTGGTAAACATGCAATGCAATATTGTTCCATTTACCAAAAGGAGGAGGTATCAGTTGCATACTGCATTATTACCTCACAAGTATACTGGCTTTTCTAAAAACAGTATATCTAATGCAGAGAGGGTTCTTTTTTTATTAACGTAAGGTTGTACATGTGTACGATCAATACATTTTTACCATTAATCCAAATGTACTTAGGACCCTCACTGTATATTTGTGATTGCTCTGCAATCAAACCAGAAAAAGGAAAAGGGGATAAGAAGATGAAAATCTGAACTTTTTTTAATCTTCGGGAAGAAAATATATATGAAGAAATATTCCATTTTAATAGTAAATTGATGTGAAGAAGTTTCCACCTAGTTCCCTTAGTTTGAATCAAAACCACCTAATTATTTGGTATCAGCAAAGAGCCCAAGAGCCCCGTGTCATAATTCTAATCATCAAAAGTTCTTGATAAGTTGGTTCTCACATTTATCAATGTGATTTAGATTTTCCATGGTATATGTGTGCGTACACGTGTAATCAGGTATTTCTGCATATGTGATGTGTAAATCTTGAAAAATTACTGCAATTTAGGGGTAGATATTTACCTATACAACAGTTAAGTTGTTTGTGCACATCTATGCTCATTTAATGTTTTCAAATTGCTCCTTTTGTCTCACAACTAGAAAGTGGAAAGTTCCTCCCACTTGAAATTCCAAAGTTCTTAACTGCATGCAATACTTTTCACAAATAAGCAAAATAATAATAATAATAAAATTGGGGTGGGAATACGGTAGCAACCAATTTGTGGATTACAAAACATTCATGAACTGTAATCTAGAGTACACATGCATTGTTGAACTTAATGATAATAAATTTTTCACCATGTGAGGCTGCCAAATGTTATAGCTTGAGTGGTATTTCCTCCACCTCCCATAGAGGAGGTTGAGGATTTGAGTCCCAATTGGGACAGTGGGTGGCTGTGTGTGACATATCCAAAAAAAAATAAAGGAAAATTCACCATGTGAATTGTGGTCATGCAGGGGAAGCAATTTGCGGAGGAGAAAACTGAAAAAGAACCATCTCCACTCAATCCTTGCAGAAATGCCACTTACTGCCAGACTGTGAAGGCACCTCTGATGACACTTTTTCAACAAGGGGAGGATAGCTATACCATGACCAGTTGGCCTAATTGCAAAAGACAGCATCACCAGTCTCAGCTATCAATGCCATTCCAATAATATTAAATATTAGAAGAGACATGTACTCCTCTACTGCCGCCATTTCATTGGTGTGGACCAATCTCTCTAATAAAATGTGTTGTTTGTCAAGTGGTGTCATTTTGGAACAGGTGAGATATTTATGCTCGAATTTAACTTCTTGTATAGAATCGCCTGGGAAAAAAAGTGAGTGCCTTCGTCATCTTTTGGATCAAATCTCACGCTTCTCTTGGTTGTTAGGTAGTATAGACTCCAAACAAAAAGGATCGAGTCTTACTACATTAATGGTTAATTCATACATCGTGATAGTGAATCTGGTGATGACTAGAGAGCTGCCGTTCAGAGTCTTCAGACCATTGCTACCCAAGTTGGGGAACAAAAACCAACTCCGGGAACAGAACTCAAGGGAAGCTATGTCCAAAAAATGTCACACAAATAAGGCTTGGGAAACTTATCTCTCAAAACTTGTTCAAGATATTTTCTCTTGGGTTATGCTTCCTCTCAAGTGTCGCATAGGACTTGAAATGCAATAGGAAAGATTTACCTTGAGCACCTTATGGATTAAACTTCCTCGTATCTGTATATTTCAAAACAGGTTTTCAACCATTGCCCAAGGTTCTCCTGTCACAATTCTTCAAGGACACTTCCAAGTTCCAAGTTCTAAGAGAGATGCATAACACATAACACAAGGCTATATTGATACGCATAGCACATAACTATATCAACACATTGAAAATCGTCTGCAAGTCTAATATGAGTCATCTGACAATTATACAGATATACTAGCTAGTGATTCACTGAATGTGCTGATGAAGAGAGTGGTATGCAGAAAGAAAGGATATAGAAACAGCAAGCAGAGCCATCCTAAGGATCCAAATACTGTGCGTTTTAGAGAATACAAGTTTTGAAGCAAGAACCAAAATTGACAATACCAAAAAGAAAGCCAAAAAATAACTCCCCAACATTAGCAGCACTGCCTAACATGCGTAAGGTTGGCCAGCCGACAACATACAATATTTCCCTCCCTAATCTTCTAAATGTCCATCCGAACTCTTACACAGCTTTACAGTATTTCCTCTTCATTACTGAAACAATTATATACAGTAAATGTAGCTTTTCCAATTTGACAATCTCGAGGTTTTATGGATCAATTATTGCACAGGAGGGTGACAGTAATAGCTTTTGTGGAGCCAGTAGTATATTTCACACGAGCTAAGATTCAATATATGTTACCGTGCGAGGACTGCTAGGAATCACGGTAAATCAGCTGCGGTACCCACTTGAGACTCAAGTTGAGTTTTCCTGATTTAGCCCCGTCTAGTTGGAAGCTGTCTTTGTATTCCCCTTCTAATATGACCCTTGTCAGCGTCAAGATGCATCTTCCCATATAATCCTGCAGTTAAAAGAAAAAAACATAGTATCGTCCCAAATAATCCTGCAGTCAAATGAAACAAACATAGTAGTGTGCTGATGGTTACCAACACATAAAACGACACATTACCTCTTGGACGGGTACACTCCTGTTCTATTTTTCCAAAGAGGTACATCAAAGAGTAAAATAACAGCATATAGTTGGAAGCCTATAATTAGATGCTTCAATCTATTTTGGCAGACTCAATATCTCCATAGTTTCCTTCTTTCTTTCTTTTTTTTTGATAAGTTCCATAGTTTCCTAATATTATTATTATCCCTTTTTTTTTCCATCTCATTCCTTGAACCAGCTCCCAGGGGTGTCTGGAAGTGTTCCTTTAGATTTCAATCTCTGAGATTGAAACCTACTGCCATTCTATATTTCCCGTTCCGACTACATTTCTACTACGCAATTTTGGATGTCCCATCATCCCGTTATAGAGGAAGAATCAAAACTGGAATTAGATAAAGTGCTCTCACAGGAATCTAGGCAAGTTTGGAAGTAGGAGCATTGCCTAGGATAATATGCAGAAGATTATCCTTGAGGAGTAATGTTATCCTTATCATAAAAAATTTATCCAAATTTTCTTACTTGTTGACGTGGCTATCGTGTGCTAGTCAATTAAGTCTCTTGGACTCATTTGACATGACTAGCACCAAGAGGTTGAATTCACTAGTACCCGAACAGTCACGTTAGCAGAATAATTTTTTTGGATAAAATGTTAAGGTAACGATAGTATTACTCATCCTTGAGTTCTATACTCCATGTGATTGAGAAGATGGCCTCTGATAGCAAGGTTGACACCAACCGAGTACACCACTTAGCCCACAAGCCTCGGTGATCTAAGCATCCTTACAGGGCTAGCCCAGTGCACGAAGTTCCCGCCACCGAGGCGTCTGTGGAAGGCTAGATGTACGCAGCCTTACCCCTGCGAACAGAGAGGCTTGCATTGTATTTGATGAAATAAATGAGATGCACAGGGGATCAATATTCTCCAAAAAGCTCAAATGTTAGGTGGCAATTTCTGAAACCAACATCAAGTTGGTTTTCACTTGGATAGGGAAAGGCATGTGAACCCAACTTGACGAATTCAAGAAATTCCCAAACTGTTTGCAAGTCCTTGGAAATAATATCATTTTCCACTCGGTTACTAGCATGTTTTGCTGGGTTCATCACCTTCTTGCCAATTGAACTCAAAGGTGATGCCCAAGTTAAGAGAGGGGAGAGGAGAGCATGCTGCAGAAATCCTGGGGACATTTCTACCCACATTTAGATTTGTTTAGTTCTGTATATTCTCTTGAAATTCAATGCACTTTCTACATTTTTGCATCTTTTCATACTCTGTTCTCGTGATTCTTCTCTTTTCAATATGATTTTGTTTCATATTACTTTTAGACGATATTTTCCATTAAGAGCTACCATGTGCAGGTAGACTACTGTTATGCATACTCCAAATTTAAGGCCCTAATTAAGTTATAACTTCTTCTCTTCCATTTTTAATCCATGAATGTCACTTTGTATAAATTATGTTACTGATAAATGAAGAAAAAATTGAAGTAGAAGGCAGGAAAATTTCTACCTTCCCAAACGTGTCATGATCCCAGACTTCCAGAATTAGCATATCATGTAATCCATCCTCAACGACAAAGTCAAAAGTCTGATTCCAAACTGGATTCAGACAATCGTTCACAACCTGAGAACATAAAACAATTTTAGGAATCAAATGACACAATAATCTGAGTACAAAGAAAGAATTACTCCACACAGGAAAAAGAAAAGGAAAAAAAAAAGGCAAAACAAAACAAAAAAAAAAAAATGCAAGATGGCCATGCAAAAGGCCAAAGAGCCAAGTGACCTCCCTTGGTAGGTCCCAAATGTGACATCATTCAGGTCCAGAGAGACACAAATAGAAGTCCAGAACGAGTATGATCATAAATACATGGCATTCCTTAGGAAACTCACAAAGTTAACAGAAGTAGTTACCCTGGTCTTGTTTTTTGTTTCTGTTTTCTTCATTGTGAGCACAATGTAGGGGTCAGCCTTCCCCATCAGATCTGCAGGCGGCAAGTCTTCAGCAGATATCACAGTAACAGAAAATACTCCTCTAACAATTACCTCCTTTTTCTTCAATTTGACCTCTTTTCCATTTTCAACAGCTTCCTTTCCTTCCCCGCTACTTTTAAGAACCCTTTCCAAGGAGGTCATTGATAAGTTGGAGGCAAAAGGGTTAGTAACCCATTCTTCATGCCAAAAGGGCAGTACAATAGCTCCAAGTGCACCTAAAACAAACAAACCAAAAATGAGACATAAATAGATTTTACATGAAATATGATATATTTAACTTCAATTATACATCTAACTCTTATTATGTCCACAAAAAGTCACACGTGACTTTTAACTCTGTAAGCATATTTGTAGTTGCCTTCATAATCTACTGTTTTTTCCAGTAGTACAAAGGACCAGATCCTACCAAAACATTGCTCTCAACTCCCAAGTTGTAGTTGGTCAAAGCATACGGGTCATGAAGCTTAGTTGAGTTCTATGATTTCTGAGTCAGCAAGGAAACTCATATCTTAAAGGGCCAGTCACAGGTTGATGAGTTCTACCAGCCAGTTGGTCTTGGTCAATACAGCAAGAGGAGCAAACTAGTGATACAAATGGGTCTTGAGCTAATAAGCATGTTCATTAACAAATGATCAAGATGTAGCGGAAGGCCCTTAGTGCCCAAATCCGCATGAAGAGGGTCATTTCCTATGCTGAATTTGTGTTTTTAAAAATTCAGAGTGAATTTGTGGTGCATCGGCGAGTTCACAACTTATGGAGTGCAGATGATATTATCTAGAATGCAGAACCTTTCTTATGCTTCCAGTATTGACCATTGAGGCTCTTTCATGCATCAACCTTGCTGTCTGCAATCATGGGACCCACAACTTAGCCATTGCAGCTCCCAAGTATTGAGACTGACTGCCAGCTCATGTATTGTTGCTGGAAGCCAGTGACCCAACTAATAAAAGGGCACAAAATTTGTAGTGTTTGAGCTCATGACCACCCAAGCATTTGAAAAGGTTGCTAACCAACTGATCTATGAATTTTTTGTGAGAGTTTTTCACTTTTATTACATAACCTCTACATACACTAACATACAAATCTGTTGACAAAAAATTTTTTTATCATTAAATTGTAACAGGTACCCCAAGGGGGTGAACCCAGTGAACAAAAAAAAATGGACGGACACAAAATTAAAGCCTAAGAAAGATATATTAGTTTTTCATGGATCAATTTAAATATATTGTAATGGTAAAACTTTCTTATTTGTTTATATATGTGTATATATATATATATATATATATGTGTGTGTGTGTGTGTGTGTTTATAATTACATGTATTTGTAGGCAGTCTTACAATGCCCTGGGTCCTAGGTATTTTCTGATTGGACACTTTCGTGCTCCCTATCCCACACTATGAATCGGCACTTAGGCTAGACCATGTGATTTTACTTTCTAGGTAAAATGGGTGTTCTGGAAAGGAAAAAATGATAATGAAGCTTTGAGAATGGACAAGACTTTGCAAATGTCTTATAAATCTTGAAGAAGGAAAATCAAATTCTGCTATTGGGTTTGTGCTCCCCAGCCATTCTGGAACCAATCCATTGCAGGAAAACTGGAGATGAGAAACTAGCTCCGGTTTATCTTCGTATGGCCCGGCTATTCTAATATAATAATGGTCCCAGGGAAGCCTCGTAGATTAAAATAAATAATATGGATGACTTGGATTTATTATCCTTTGGAATAAGTGGAAGGAGTGCAACATATGGTATTAGAAACAAGAAATAATACATGAATAGTTCACTCACTAAGCAATGGAGCTAACCCCAACTAGATCATCTTTCCTATAGATTACACTCAAGGCAATCAAGTGAGTTCCTCTTCTAAGAGTCTTTTAGATAATTAATGAACAAGTGATACCCACTAACATGCAGGGTAAGCTATCCCTGGGCCAAGGTTAATGAAGCAATATAGAAAAGAAGTTGGTGAACTTCTCAACCATAATAAGTATTCTCTTTCAATAGTGCAGCAAGTAACGGCAGTTTAGGTACTTGCAGATGAGAGCCTTTTTTTTAATTACAGTGATGGTATCACATTAAATTTACTACAGTGATGGTATTACATTAAATGTATTACAAACTTCCTAACTTATTTTTTTTATTGGTAATTACATACTTCGATACTTTTAACATACAAGAATATCAAGAAAATACATACCACATGTCAAAGAACTTTTAACAACCACTACCACTACCACAGAGGCCGCTCTAATATGGCCCTGGGACAGACAAGCACAACTCAATCCCATGACTAGGAGGGGCAAACTAATCTCACATCCCCTTGAGAGGAGTGAGACTAGAACCAATGACCTCTCCTTTTGGGAAAGTCACCAACTGAGCTAGCCCCAGTTGGTTACTTGCAAATGACAGCCTTTATCTGCTCTACAGCCAGTTCAATTCAGAAATGTAAAAACTTTGCTCTATCATGTCATTTTTTCCCCTACTCACATCTATAGACAATCCCCTAACTCCAAGTAGGATAAGATTTTCTCATTCTCACTAACCAAAATTATGATAATTCATCTAATCAAAAAAACAAAAAAGATTATGATAATTCAGGCAAAACATAAGGGATTACAATTCTCACCTGCCCCGACAAGCCCAACCCAATCCCATGACTAGGAGGGACAAACTAATCCCATGTCCCCTCAAGAGGAATGAGACTTGAACCTATGACCTTTTCTTTAGAAAAAGTCATGGTGAAAAGTCATGGGTGGCCAACTGAGCTAGCCCTAGTTGGTTAATTGCAGAAGCGAGCCTTTAACTGCTGTACAACCAGTTCAATTCATAAATATAAAAACTTTGCTCTATCATATCATTTTTTCCCTAATCACATCTAGAGACAATCCCCCAACTCTCTAAGTAGGATAAGATTTTCAAAATCTTGGTACTAAAAATTATGATAATTCATACTAATCAAAAAAAAAAGATTATGATAATTCAGGCAAAACATAAGGGAAATTACAATTCTCACCTGCCTCAACAAACCCAACCCAATCCCATGATTAGGAGGGACAAACTAATCCCACGTCCCCTTGAGAGGAGTGAGACTTGAACCCATGACCTCTCCTTTGGAAAAAGTCATGAGTGGCCAACTAAGCTAACCCCAATTGGTTTCTTGCTGATGAGAGCCTTTACATGCTCTACAGCCAGTTCAATTCAGAAACATAACAACTTTGTTCTATCATATCATTTTTTCCCTAATCACATCTAGACACAATCCCCTAACTCCAAGTAGGATAAGATTTTCTCAATCTCACTACCACAAATTATGATAATTCATACTAATAAAAAAAAATAGAAAGGTTATGATAGTTTAGGCAAAACATAAGGGGAATTACAATTCTCACCTGCCCCCTGTTTTTATTATCTCTCTGGATCTCCAAATCCTTGACCAATTTCAACCACACATCTTTCACTTTACCAGGCTCAAGATCTTTTAGCTGTATCTGAGCACATCCAATGAGTTCAGCAGCTTGAATCCCCTCATCATCATAGACTTTTATCACCAAATGTTGTGTGGATTCATCTTCAACTATGAACTCAAAGTGTTCATTCCAGACTGGATTCAACTGATTATTCTGATAAGGAAAATGCATAATTCTTCTTTAAACTAATAAAAAAAGATGACAAGAATTCCTTCAAGGAGAAAAGACAGAATAACTCACAATTGTTTTGCTGGTTTTCATTCTATTGGGTAGAGGGCGTATATATAACACAGCAAAAGGATCAGATTTTCCAATGATGTCTTTATTTGTCAACTCCTTCGCTTGCACAAGTTTCACTTCTAATATTCCAACAGGCTTCAGCTCCAGGTCACTAAATAACAAAAACACCAGAGATCAAAAGGAAGTCAGCAGCTACTCAGAAGATGATGTTTGTTCAAGTATATAGCCTGTACTGCATGATTAAGGCCTGCCGTCTGCCTCAAACATTTAAACAAGGATCTCTTTCCTTAAAACAGATATTTCATTCTTATGTTTGACATAGGTCGGGATTTTTTTCCAATAGATAGTTAACTTCATTAATTAGTCTAAAAATGTAGAAGATTCACAAAGTAGGACTAAAGAAGCAAGGAAAGAGAACACATAAGTGTCCACCGAAAGGGAAGGAACTATGTTTAAAAATGATGTTCAAGCCCTATGAAGCATCATAAGTCACCAAAGCAACTATTGAGCCCTCTATTGAGTTAACAGAGAGCTTCAACCCCTTAATTACAAGTCTCCTTACTCCATTGCTTCCCATATCCATTTACAATGATTCCACAATAACAATAACTCATTTAACAAAAATATAGGAAACTCTCTCTCTCTCTCTCTCTCTCTCTCTCTCTCTCTCCCTCTCTCTCTCTCTGTGGATAAGTGGATGTGTGGGTTTTCAATTAAAAGGGCAAAAGTGGTCATTATCAAGTATTGGTGCCAATCATGCAAGGTGCTAAGAGGGTTAGACTGGACGCACATTTCTTTCAAGGTAATAATATTTTACAAAACAAAAAATTGTGGAGCTGGGTTTAAGCCTCATATGTAGTGCTTCTCCAAGAGGCTAAAATTAATCATTCATTAGCAGGCACTTGCAAGGTTGGGAGAACCCTTTGACAACAATGGGAACACCAAGGGATTGAAAATGCACCCCCCATACCCCTCGGCACTTTCTGCTGAGGCAGACCCTTATTGTGAGAACGAAGGCTGATCCAATCAGGGGTCTCTCTCAAACCAGCCAACTCTCTACTCTCTAGGGAGGACAACTAGCTAGATGGTCTTTGAGTTAGAATTAAGCCTCAGATTCATAATAATTGTTTATTAGGGTTCATTTCTTGGTGCAATGTTAAAAACGTGGGCCACCGCCAAAGTGTGAGGCCACAGGTTCGAGTCTAAGAATGCAAAATAATACGAAGTAAGATTTGTGTCCAACCCACCCCTCCCAGCACTCCGTATAGATAGGACCAACATTGAGTTATGACTTTCTTTAGATCTCTATTTACTACCATACCTGTAATCACCTGGCAAAATGGGAATAATTTTCCGAACTGGCCATGTAATAGAATCTTCAATAGCATCCCGTATGGTCCCCTGCATAAATGAATGCACCTCTTTCTTAAGCCTACATTATAAAGTACTATATAAATACTATAAACATATCTCTACAAATACATACACATACAAATATATCCTGCTAGAGTATTAGGACTAATCAAGTATTGAGAAACTAGAAACCAAGTGTAGTATAATCATGCAAACATAATTTACAACCATACAAATAACAGGTTACCAAATAAACATAAGCAAATATTTCATGCGCCAATATTTACATTCACATGCACAATTACATTTATATAAACGCAACGCATTTCTCCACATATTGTTCATTTTGAAATTACAACATATTATTCTCTAGACCAGTCAAAACCAAATACCAGCCACCAACTATCAGTGAGAATTATTCATGTGATAGTTCTTTCCAAAGGAACAACAACGAGAGATATGTTAAGACTTTAACTTTCAGCTACGAGTTGTGCACATCCTTAATTCACAATGCTAAACCTTTAGGAACTTTTGCACATTGATTTCACTTAAGGAATTAAAGAAGCACAACTAAGGAACTAATTTATGGCCGCTGCTGAAAACAACTTGACATGATGCTTTCATTTTAAACTTGCAGAAATTACTTCCACCAAAATTTAACCCAAAGTTCTAGTTCAAAACCAAGATAAGAAAGTTCCCTCTAGATGATGTCTCACGAGTTTTGCTGACTAATCCAAAATGATCTTGAAACCATTTATATCTTATACGTTCTAACCACAAGAGTTTAGTAAATACTGTATTCTTTTTCACTGACTTCCAGATTGCAACCACACCATCTTTGAGTCCACACCTACAAATTCTACTTGGAGGGACCAATAACTCAGTGAGACTCAAAATCCACATGGGGAGATCCATTTTTATCTTTTAAAAAAAAAATTTGAAATTCATAAATTATAATTTCATTTTGAGTTCAAGGAACCACACAGTCCACACCATAACAGAATATCATGTATATTTGTCTCTACTGACAGGATCAAAAATAATATTAACATGATTCAAAGCCAAGACATACATAGCTATTACTGGATGCTATGACATCCAACCTGCTATTTAAAAACAGAAACCAAAGTTGAAAATACTTATTTATATTTTAATCATATTGTATTGAATTATCAATCAGCTTCACAAATTAAAAGAGAGAGAAACAGAATCCAATAATAAAATATGTACAAACCTCAATAGCATCAGAAATGCCAGGTAATGATGATATATCCCCTCCAACAACTTTAAGTGTAAAGTCCAACTTTTTCTGCAAGCCAAACAAAAGATATTTAAAAAATTACTTCATTGCGTGCATTTTGGGAAGTAACCATAGGACAAGCAATTAAGCATATGTGTATGTCAATGATTGGGCTGAATAGGGCTATGTTCCAATTTAATTCCAAATGCCATTTCTTCCCGTCGCATCCGTCTTCAGGACGATCTAGTCACAGGTTTTCACTTCTCAGTGAGTGAAAGATTTGTCTCAAGGAGGGGTATTATCCTTAAGTCTGCTTTAAGGTCATCTTTCCTTTTTTTTACAAAAAGTGGTGCAGCTTGTTCAACAATTAAAGGGTTCTGCAGGTAACCCCGCATGTATTTATTTTGTTTTATTATATTTTATATAATTTTTCGTGATTAGCAAAACAGTATACGTTTGTAAATAACTTTCATGTTTCCAAAATCCTAAGAAGGGAGGTTCAAATTCAAAAGTTTTAGATGCAGCACCTTTTGTCTTAAGGAAAAACATATAGCTCCAAAGCAAGGAAACTCATCAACTAGAGGCTTAAATATCAACCTGAAAACGCCGGTGAACCCAATATTCTTCACCTAAATATAGAAGAATCAAGAACATTAGTCATACCAAAGCGCAACACCTTAATATAACATGGATGTACAAGCACATAAACCAAACATTCAAAAAGTTCCTTCAGCAGATGAGTAGCTAAATAGAATTGCTTTCAAAATATAAATGCATGTCAGAAATTGGAACATGGGCTGCTTTTGGTTAGGATGAGAAAAGTAAACAAGAATAAAAACTTTCTGGGTTGTGACTTTATTCAAGAATTTGAAAAGAACAAACATTGCAGTTATCCGAGAAAGCACTAGACTATCCTGCCCATGTACCAGCATCTTCATCAAATTGTTCCGCCTCAAAAAAAGAACCTTTAAATAACTAAGGCAGACAAAAACTCAAATTCCTCCATACTCACGTGCTAAAAAAAAAGCCTCATTTGGCCAACAATTACACATACACGTTCACGCGTGCAACAATCAAATGCAATGCGCAGATGGGCCCATGTACACAGAGACAAGCATGAGCATACAAATATAAGCATAAGCGAGTGTATACCTAAAAAGAATGTTAAGTACTTGATTGAAATTGAATGCAAAAGCTAAAAAAGCATAACCAGAGGATAAATATTGTACAAGAAATTCAACTTGAAGTTCATTTTCAAATAAAATTTACAAGTTAACAGCTGTATACTGTTGGATTATTTAGAAACAACAGTGTCTAGCACACAAATACTTGTATATATAATTGGATGATAAAGGAGCTTTAGTGAAGGTGGTGCTTGGGTGGGGGATAGTTGGGTTTGGCATCCATGCTTTAGAAGGAATTTTTTGATTGGGAGGTGGAAGAAGTGGAGGAATTTATGGCTATTATATGTAATTTTGGGTTAAATGAGGGAGGTAGGGATAAGATGATTTGGACAGTGAATGGTAACAAAAAAATTCACTGTTCAATCATTTTATAGGGGGTTGGTGGACAAGTTTGAGAGGGACTTTTCATGGAAAGCTTATTTGGAAGTCTCAGGTTCCCCAAAAGCAGCGTTTTTTGCCTGGTTGGAAGCTTGGGGCACCATTTTGACAACGGATAATCCCAAACGGAGAGTTTACTATCTTTCGAGCCGATGTTGTTTATGTAAAGAAGAGGAAGAGATGCTTGACCATCTTCTAGTTCATTGTCGCATGCCAAGGGATGTGTGGAATTAATTGTTCTCTTTGTTTGGGATTAATTGGGTAATGCTGGCTTCAATCAAAAATGTTCTTTCGGGATGAAGATGTAGTCAGATTCAAAAGGAGTTAAGATTGCTTGGCAAACAACTCCTCTTTGTGTTGTTTGGAGTTTGAGGAGAGAAAGAAATAGAAGGATCTTTAAAGGAGTAAAATTATCTTTTTGGCATTTTAAAGATACTTTTTTGGGACCCATTTTTTTTATAGATAAAAGAAGAATATCCATTGTATTTAAACAAGTTCATAGATTTTTTGGGGGACTTTAGGCCTTAATTATTGTAGCTGGTTCCCTTTTTTTACATGGGTCCCCCCCCCCCCCCCGCGCAGTGCCTTGTTTATAATACACTCTTGTTGATCAAATAAAAAAACTTGTTCTGCCTTTCATTTAAGGACTGATGTAAACTAGTGTACAAATGGTTGACCTAGTTAAAGTTTGAAATAGAATTTGTAAATATGATTCTCTCACATCAGGAAGCTCATGTAAATCAAGACAGTTGTTTTCTACAGTCGAGAAAATCTCATGAGTTGTCAGCTACGAGTTCTCTCCTCAATCCCTAAACAAAATCAAAAGTTAAAATAAAACTAATAATTTGATTCTACTTCACCGGGGTGGACTGCATCATGTTTTCTCATCATACCTAGCAGTCTTTATTGAGGTCTATCTATCAAAAAAGGCTGCTCTTGCTTCAATGATGTACAACGAGAAAAATACAATTCAAACCAACAAATTCCCCCCCCCCCCCTCTCTCAATCACTAGAGAGCGCCAAAAAAGCGATAGCCTGATGTGTACAAGCCAAAACCCACACACCCCCTATAACAGAAAAAAAAAAAATAAAGCAAAAGCACCATAACCCCCCCCCCCCCCCCCCCAAAAAAAAAAAAAAAAAAAAAATCAAGAAAAACACTCCCCATCACCCAACCAAATAGTAAACCCAAAAAATTGTTCTTCATTTTGCAAATCAACTCCTCAACTTCTTCTTCGATAAATGAATTGACTCCTCAACTTCATCTAAAGAACACCAATTCTACTCCCCTCAATTACTCTACATCAAAAATAGCAAAGCAGGTCACCTCTTTCCCCCGCTAATCATAATCCCTTTCTTCCCCCCAATCCCAAAAATTCCCTCTTTCAAGCTATGAAGAAGGGTATGCCACCAATTTATGAAAGGCCCGCAAAAAAAAAGTCAAAACAAGAGTCCAAGCCTCTCCAGCTAGCAACTCAAGAATGGATTAGGAGGTGATCTACCAACACCCCACCTCCTTACCCATACACAACCAACTATACCTCAACTCATAAAATTATCTGTTGTAAGAATCTTAGAGGGAGGGAGACTTGGCAGTGGAAACCATCTCTAGATGGATCATGGGAAAGTTCTAGAGTTAAAAGGATTCGAGGAAGGTTCAACGAACGACACCGCTTTGTCTTTTATGGTATTTGTTAAGGGAGAGAAACATGAGGATTTTTTAGGGAAAGGAACTATCTCCCAGTAGATTCAAGGATAATTTTTTTAGGGTGCTTCAATTGGTTGAAGGAAGCCTTCCCTGTGTTTATATTTTCTTTTGTTGTCTTTTTGAGGGAACGTACAACTTTAATTTTTTCCTGGTCCCCCCCCCCCCCCCCCCTCCCCAATATATATATAATTACACGTTACTTATAACCCAAAAAAAAGGGAAGCTTAGAGGAATTCAAACAGCAG
Source organism: Nyssa sinensis (assembly GCA_008638375.1). NCBI lineage: Eukaryota > Viridiplantae > Streptophyta > Magnoliopsida > Cornales > Nyssaceae > Nyssa > Nyssa sinensis. Next base: position 4,671,107 of record CM018047.1, read on the forward strand.
CTTGCTACAGTCAAGATCAAATCTGGTAAGCTATGAGCATGCTCTCTCTCCCCCTCTCTAGAGTTGGTGGGCACAACCAAAAGTTAAAACAAAACTCATTATTTGATTCTATCAGGTCAGGAGCTCAGCAAAATCCAAATCGCTGTTGTATATAGTCAAAAGTACATCTTGAGAGCTATACTCTCTCTCACTCTCTCTCTCTCTCTCTCTGTATGCACTATATCTTATGTATTATGTATTGAGATTAGAGTGGAAATCAAAATGCATACATAAAAACATACATACATATAAATATAAGTGGAGAACTGGTGCTTCAATCATAATCTATTATCAATAAAAATATATATTACAAAATAGGAAAAAGCAATATATCAGCCACTAAAGAGTGAAAGCAACTAAGCAGGGAGTTCTACATTACCTGCACAGGTAGTGCCACACCAAGTCTAGTCTTAATATCAAGTATTATACTTGGATTCCCATCCCACTGCATCTCTAACTCCATTGTAATACCACCACCTCCGTCTTCAATGATAGAAACTCCTAGAGAACAACATCAATTTGTAAGAGCAACAAGATTAATCATATCACATATGAGGCCTTCATAAAGATTTTCCTTTGGTGAGAACAGCCATTGTGATAAGTTACACAAATGCCATTATCAACATGGATACAGTTACAATCTTGTACTTATAAAAAATATTCAAATAATCAAACATCAATATAAATTTAAATTCTTAAACTAGTATTTACTTGTAGTTTAATCTACATTCAAATTCTCCGGCACTAGTCCGGTCAAGTTCATACTCGACCCATTGATGGAGGAAAGCATTCACAAAAGGTCACAAAGCCAATGTAGGCTCTGCCGATGAATCAATTGCCCAATCAAAGGCTGCCACATGAGGGTGCACTAATTTTATGAAAACTTGCTGAATCAGTTAGACTTTATCTTGAATGAATCGAAGGAAGTAATGGTTACTCTGGTAATTGTGATACATGGGATATTTTGCACTAATGAAATGTGAGGGGATGTTATTAAAATTTGAGTTTCCTAAATCTAGAAGATTTACTTACTTAGCCATAAGGTAACCCCCTTAGTAGGTTGCTATTGTCACCTACTTACCTAGCAGGTTTCTAAACTTGAAACAAGGAACCCCCTTAAGTTTGTAGCCTCCTTAGTTGTCCTAAATATAACACTGTAACATCTATTTGTGGAATGAATTAGTTGGGAGAAAAATATTGTAGACTTTAGTACATTTGCACAGTGACATATTATACACCCTCTTTTTAATAAGATTCATTGAAGCACACCCAAGGGGGGCGAACCCAAACATTACCCCCCCCCCCCCCCCCACAAACACACACACAAAAAAAAAAGACAACTGAAACAAAAATTTGAGTCTTGTGTCTCCCAAAACTCTACAACAGAATTTGCTGAGAATGTATATGACCCAAAAATCCATATGTATAAGACTCTCAGAAAAAGTAACTTCAAATCTACAAGAGGACAATTCTTCCCCTTCAAAAACTCTCCTATTCATTTCTCTCTAAATAAACCAAAAAAGAATAACAAAGCCACATCCCATACTCTTTGAACCCTCCTCCGCTTGCAAGGCCCTCCCTAGAATACAACATAAATCCTCTTATTGTATGATTTCACAAAAACCTAGATCAAGCGTGACTCTTTTTGCTCTAGCCTCAACCCACCCACTATCTTTCCAATGTTCATCCATATATATCACCATAAGTCCATTCACATATCAGAGAGATCCTACATCCCATTTGGTACCAAGCCATCTTGCATCAATCTAAAATTAAAACTTAATTTTCAGCACAAAGTTCTTATATTGTAAGAGATCATACATCCTTATACTAACCAAAAGACAATGAGATGAACAACTTATCCAACAACTTGCACAAAAATAAACAACTCAGCTATCAAGTGACTCTTTAAAGAGTGAACAGGATGTAGGATCTCTCTGACATGTGTTCACATAACAAGTTCTAGTACTTCAACAAGAAGTTCATCAACACAATCACTTTAAGATTCAGAATTATATGAGTTCAAGGTCACAAAAGAAAAGGACAATCAAAACCAAATCCAGGTGATTAACAATCATAAATTAAAATTGAAGTAAAATCACAGGCTGAGCAAAGAATTTTTGAAGAGGCTGATGTATAACAAAAGAAGATACCATGATTAAAGAATAGGCTAAAAATCTCCGAATCTTGCTACAATCAAGAAAATTCCAAATGACATAAAAGAAATTATGTCAAAGCTCAAAGAAATCATAACAAATGGGCACACTACCACAACTCAAGCTTTTTTCCCCCTGATTGACAACAATCAGAATTGAATTCTCTAACCTTACCCCTCCTAAATGCCATGCCACCCTAAACCACTATGGTACAGAGGCTTTGGCACAACTCAAGTTTTTCATCAATCAAAGGATATATTTTCCACACGAATTGTCCTACCATTTAATCATATCATTTGAAATGAATTCCATGATTTGATTATGAAAATGGATACTCAAATATCAACGTCTAGCTTTTAACTAGGATGATGAAGCAATATCTATATAAACAATCATTGTAAATTGTAGCATATATTATAGAATAGTGCATTTTACAGGGGCTTTTATCTAATTGTATAGTTTTTTAACCTAAATATAACAATAAATTGAGTAACTTTTCTACGCATGATCATCAGTAGACACCCATTATGTTCCCATATGTCTCTTCTACAATTTTACTTCTTAAAGCTTTATACAGCCCTAAACAGCCTCAAATCGAAGGAGAAGATGATCTACTGAGTTGTAAGAAGACGGCATTTTGTGTTTGGTCTTTTTCTTTTCTTTTCTTGATCAGTATGTTAGGGCTTTTCTTTATGATGCAAGGACAAAATATTAGAGACATAATACTTGAGCACATTAAAACTCAAAGTTGAGTTGTCTCCAACAGGGGAAAATAATGAAACTAGTGTTCACAAGAATTCATATAGCTACTAGTTCTCATTGATGGATCAATTGCTTGACCATGGCTGCCATATGATGGTTGATTGCTTTGTGGAGAATGACTGAATCGACTAGATTCTGTTTCATAAATTCTTTCAAAGCAACAAATAATTTGGTAATTATGATATATACTTGCTTTCTAATCATGAGATGTTTGTTAATACTACAATTATTTCAGTTTTTTACATCTAGAAGATCTACCTGGTTTGAAGGAACTTCCTGAATAAGTAGGAAGCTTACTAGCTTAGTTAACTTCCTTACTGGCTTATTTGTCACCTAAAGCATACACAGCTGTTAAGTATTTAGCTATAAAATTACCTTGTGTTTTGTGTAGCAAGATTTCATATGCCTTGTAGTAAGATTACACAACACCCTAGATCAAGAAATTTCATTTATCTCAGTAGATCATCTATGTCCTCCAATTCAAATGTCATTTATCTCTCTTGAATATTCTTTAATCTTTACTTCTTCCCTTCTCATCCTATTAATGCTTACTTTTCTTGCCTATGATTTGGACGAGTGACAAGAGCAACATTGGTATCAACGGTACCCTACTACATCTAATTATGAATTATCTATTTATGTCCTCCTTGTGAAAATGTTTTCAAAATCATGTACAAAAACAGGCTTTGTTTTTATTTTCTCTCTCCATGCTTTCTCAATTCCCAAAATGAAGCCATATTATCTTTATCAAAGTAAAAGTGATTAAATATTGGTATAATACTCTCCCAATCATATATGTGCACATATATATATATATATATATTGGAAATTTTTATGCAATGAATGGGTTTAACCTGTAAATTGTGGTGCTACCGTGCCGAGAGTGAACTTTGAAAATTTCAAGGAAGACAATATGATTGGTCTATATTGCTCAAGAATTGGCTCAACAGAAGCTTTTATAAGCTCGGATGCTGCCTACAACACCAAAACAAGATTGATATAGGTATAGTGGAGTTATGTGGTGTGTGTTTCGTGTACACAGAGATAGAGACAGTCGCACTCAATAGCACCACAACAAAAGGGAAGGAATAAAAGCACTAAAGTTTGACCTCATTAACATAGGGCCAGATCTTTGTGAGTTGAAGGTTAAGCCATGACAACTGAAAAAACAAAAAACACAAAGACAGCGACATTGGTCCCCCATAGAGATGCAAATATATATATATATATATATATAGAGAGAGAGAGAGAGAGAGAGAAGTGGGAGGGAACTCAACTTCTGTCGCTGTGAGAAGACCACCCAGGTGGGGTAGTACTCAGGTGCCAGGATCTTTCTCGAATCTTCCACTGTCATCCTTGCAAACGCAGCGATTGTCGTCGCCTTCAATAACAACATTCAACACATCAAATCACAAATCCCTCGCACACATATACATGCATATATATATATACACAATACTAACTAGTTTAGAGCGGGAATTGGATCGCGAATTTTCGGAGCGAACAAAGGCGACGATGAGAGCGAGACCTACAATGATTCCGATAACAAGTCCGAAAAAGAAGGACATTTTCGAGTAAAGCTTATTGAAGCTTCGATGAGAAGTTTTCGAGCGAAGTGTATTGGATTGAAGCTTCGGCGACAAGTTTAGCCGAAAACAGGGAGTGAAAGAGAGAGTACAGGAGATGTGAGATGTGGCTGAATTCGACTGGGACTTCGAGGTTTTCCGATGGAGAACCCAAAAGGTGTGAGAGCTGCTGGTGATGTGATTTTGGTTAGAGCCGATTTGTTTTTCTACTTTTTGTCGTTGTGTCCAAAGCTCTTTTCTAATTGACTGACGCTACGCGGACGCTCTGTGTTTGCCGACACGTGTGTTGACCGTTTGGCGACTTCGAATTAAATCGTCCCCGGCCAGTTCCCTCTTGACCTATAAGATTTTGCCATTTAACCGCGATCCGCGAATTATGTTTTTATGTCCACCGCTTTCATCCCTCTACTCATGGACAAAAAAAAGTCCAGTCACAAAAGATTAATGAAATTTTTTATATTTTTATACCACATCTATGATATTATAGGCTAAGTCCGAAATTGCAATCAAGAGATATTATTAAAACTTAGATGAATTCGAACTAAATTAAGTTTTGATTCAAAGCACGCACACTTTTGTGTAAATGTGGGAGATTTTGATTTTTTTTTTTCCCACTCACTTCCTTGGCTAAACATTTTATGTTTGAGAAATGGGATTTGACATGAGTGATCCAAGTTCCAAAAACAACCTATCTTTCCCGTTTGAGATACGCACATAACAAAATGTGTGGATGATCAAATGACCTGGGCCTATTGACCAAATGGGTCTAGGACTATACGCTGCTTGGGCCAAGAACCCAACACCACATGAGTTATCTAACTTTTGAATACAACCCATCCACGCCACTTGAGTTCTGCACATAACAAAATGTAAGGATAATCAAATGAATTGGGCCTATAGACTAAATTGGTCCTTGCTACACATAATATGGGTTTGGGCCAAACACCCAATAGCTTCTCCTACCCATCTATGCCACTTCAGATGTGCCCATAACAAAGCGTAAGGATGACCAAGTGACTTGGGCCTATGGACTAAATGTGTCCGAGCTACACATGATATAGGTTTGGGCACCACCCAAGTTGGACCTGTAGACTAAATGGGTCCAAGTTACACTTGATATGGGTTTGGCCCAAACACCCAATACCATCTTCTTTTCAAATTTCAACAAAAAAAAAAAAAATTATTTGTTCCTATTATGCAACAAAAGCTTGGTTTGCTTCATCAGTTAGAAAATAGAAACCCCCAAAAAAAGGTTTGGTGCGACCGTCGAATCGTGCAACGTTCGCTCAAATTTTAGCAAACACATGAACCCGCATAGCTCTCAAATCTACATAGCCAATGTACTAGTGTGAGGTCGCATCAACTCCCCTCCACACAAAAAGAAGGGTAGTTTTCACTCTCATTTCCAAAAATATAATTCATCCATGTGTGAATGGGCTTTGATGATGGCTAAAGTGAAAATTGCTTTTGGTTGTGATGCAGTGTGCATGGACCACTTTGGCTGTTTCGAAAAGTAAACAAGCACAACATAATAATTTTCTTTATTTCTTAATCCTATCACATGATTCTAAGTTGCTCAATTATTTTCACACCACTCCTTTAAATGAAAGGACACCACATACAACAACAGATTGATCTGGTTCTACTGATAAGTGTTGGTTGCAAGTCATACTCCAACCCTAATTTGTGATTATCATACAATGAAAGAAACTTGGATTCTTTTCTTGTGTGATTAGAGGACCTCCTGTCCTTTATTGTTAATGTCGTTTAGTACGATATTTTTCATTATTCTTAATGACAATTTCATCTCTTTTTCTCAACAAAAAAAAAAAGAAAAGAAGAAAGAAACTTGAATTACTATAAAAAAAAAAAAAAAATCAAGGTAAAATTTCAAGCTTGCAATTATCTTAGACTAACTTCAAGAATCAGATGGCCCCTCACATCAACCTGTTGTGCTTCATTTAGGTCTGATTGGAAAAATTCAAATTTGGAAGTTCACATTTAATATTACAGGATGCTTAAAACATGAACAATAATTATCAGAATTGGACGAGATGTGCCGGTTTGACTAGTTCAATCGGGAACTACGCTCTAAACTAGTCTGGTTCAACTAAAAATACAAAATATGATATTGAATTGACAAGAATCTATTCAATCGGCTTCTTTTTTCTTAATATTGGAAGAATTAACATTTTTTAAAGAACCAATTGTTTCTTGAAAATTATATTATTAAAAATTGTTAAATTATTTTTTTGCATCTCTTGCATAATTTTATATTGTTGATTTTTAGGAATTAGTACTTGAAATTAATTGTTTTTGAACTTTAACTCTAACTAGTACTTGAAATTAGTAAAAAATTTGTTATTTTCAGATTATAAAATTAGTTGAACTAATAAACCATGAATCAATCCTTCCATATTCTGATAATTATGATTTGAATGAAGTGAAATAAAAAAGGAGTTAATTTTCTATAATATAAAAAAAAAAAATTAATAATTTAATAAGAGTAAAACCAACCTGGCCCTATTTAAAGAATTCATAACCTATTGTATATCCATTAACTGACATAGTTAATAGTAGTGCAAGCAATATTTTGGGATAGAATAATTAATGACACCAAACCACATCCATGATATATAATTATATATATTAATCTCTACTGCATGCACCCATTGAAATATAGTTGTGAACCTATCTATATATGTGGAATGGTAGGTTGCCCTTCTTGAAGCTACTATCATTTCATGCAAAGAAAATAGAGCAGAAATTTAAAGAAACTGCGCAATTTTCTTTCAAAACATGATTATTTTCAAACTTTCTTTTTCAGAAAATGATTACTTTGAATTTATATATCAAAATATGGTTATTTTATAAAATCGTCTTTTTAAAAGACGTTTTTATTATTTATATTAAAAAATAATAATTTTGACAAGTTTTTTGTATGTGTTATTAAAAAATCATCTTTAAAAAAAAATACTTTCATTTAAAAAAGATGCTTTGCGCCTTTTTAAAAGATAATTTTTACGTAAAATTTATTTTTTAAAATTCTTAAATCAAACGATTTTAACACTAAAAATATTTTTTTCAAAAAACGTTTTCTAAATAATCACATAAGAATAAATAAGTTAAGAATAATCATAAATTAAAAAATATTTTTTTTCACGATAGTTCCGAATTTAACTCACTATTCATCTGTACCTGTCATTTTTATTCTATGATTTTTGTCTCAGGACTTGCTCTTGAAAAGAAAAGGAAAGAAAGATAAGAAATATAATCTATTTCCTTTTTTATGCACTACGGGGACCCTTAATTGGTTTCAGGTTACTTTTGAATATCATTATTAATTTGAATGAGGCTTTTTGAATGATCTAGTGTTGTCACATCAACAATGCTATCCAATTCCATTCAACTAACAAAAAAAAAACCAAAAAACAAAAGTAAATAACTTTTTTGCCTTTTATTTTTTCTTCTATTTCCGAATAATATTATTATAAGTTTAAACGTGTATAATACATGATATTTTAATTATTAAATAATTTTAAAATTAAATTTTTATTTATTTTAATTATTTTATTTTTAATTTTAAAATTATCTAATAATTAGAACACTGTATCTCATTTGCACACAATTTTATAATAACATTATTATTATTATTTTTTTGTGTCAAGTACAACCTTGCATGATGCTTGGAATTTATCAATCAAAGTATTAATTACATACATATAAGTATATAACTGTTTTTTCCTTAATTGCTATATGACATTAATTTGATGGAATTAATAAATAGCCTTTAATTGTACAGAATTTTACTGTTATAAATGTGAATAGAAACTAAAACTAAAATGGATATCAATCTTTTATTCTCTTAAGTGTTCAAAAATAAAAATAAAAAAAGTAATCGAATGATGTAGTTGATATAAGAATTATTTATCGATGAGATGATTTTTTAAAAAATAGTTAATGTGATAACAATCGATAACTATTTTTTATTCGAACAAAAATGTGAACAAACATACATGAATCATAAAACATCATTCTTTATTAAGGGATAATGCTACATGACTTATGCGTGTTTGCCTAAAAAAAATACCCGAATGATATGGTTGATGTGAAAATCATTGATCGATCAGATATTTTTAAAAAAAATAGTTAATGTGATAACAATCGATAACTATTTTTTATTCGAACAAAGATGTGAACAAACATACATGAATCATAAAACATCATTCTTTATTAAGGGATAATGCTACATGACTTATGCGTGTTTGCCTAAAAAAAATACCCGAATGATATGGTTGATGTGAAAATCGTTGATCGATCAGATATTTTTTTTAAAATAATTGATGTAATAGCAATCAATGACTATCTTTTATTCGAGTAAGATGTGGAAAATATGTATGAATCATAAAACACTATTTTTTACTAAAAAGTACCAATATATTAGTTTTGCAGGTCACCACATCATTTTAGTGTTGGGAAATGTTAAGATAGTTTCACAAATGATTATTTTTTAAAATAATATTTTAGCAAACACAACATTCCAAAACATAAGGATACTACTCAACTCAAAATAACAAAATACTTAACAATATATAAGAGAGATGAATTAAACAAAAATAGATAGAAAATGTATTAAAAAACTTAGTTGTGAAGTTGTATGTGAGGCACATTAAATCGAGGTGGTCTCTTAAAGTTATAGCGTCTCTTCACGTGCAAATGTTATCTGTCACTAACGACTCTAATAAACAATTCATAACACTCATAACATGTATCATTGGTAAGACACGTCTTTAAAAAGTGGAAAGGCAAATTTTTTTATTGAATTGCACAAAAAAAATGTCAAAATAGTAGAAATATACAAGTAGTGTAGGAGGGAGACAAAGAATAAAGATACATAGAAGAAAAAACAAGAGGAAGACACGAAAAAAATGTTCAATCCACCACAATGATTTGGTGGTCTAATCCTCTTAGCCTAAATATTTTGAGAAAGGTCAACAGATAAGTAAAATGACTATTGTACCCTTAGGTCCCCAAACCCATTTCCCATGCGATCTTATCAAATATCAATATCAACTCTATCACCATCTTCGCAAGAATTTTTCTTCTTTTTTTTTTTTTTCTCTCTCACGTCTCCTCTCTTTTCAAGCCCCAAATTTCTCTGATCATAAATGTTTTTCTTTTCTTTACTTCTTCACCATTCTCCTCCATCTCCCTATTACCATCTTTGCAAGGAATTTTGATTATTCATTTTTCTTCTTTCTCTTTTTCTCACGTCTCCTATCTTTTCAAGATTCAATTTTTTCCAATCATAATTTCCTTTCTTTTCTTTATTTCTTCACCATTCTCCTCCATCTCACTTTCACCATCTTTGCAGGAATTTTGATTATTCATTTTTCTTCTCTCTTTTTCTCACCTCTCCTATCTTTTCAAGATCCAGTTTTTTCCAATCATAATTTCTTTTCTTTTCTTTCTTTCTTCACTATTCTCCTCCATCTCCCTTTTCCTCCCCATTTTCATATATCATTAGAGCTCTTTTTATCATTCTACTCTCTTACTCTAAAGATTCTCTATTTACAAAACCCCTCCTCAAAAAAAGAAAAAGACAAAAGAGTTGGGTTATCGGGTCTGAATTCTAGTAGACCCAACAAGAAGTTTAACGGTTCTAGACTCGATATTTTTAATTAGTATGGATTCGAATCAGTAATGTGTTTAGTCTAAACTTAATCCGTTGACAAGTCTATTTACAAAGCCCCTCTTTCTACGAACAACACAAAAGATCCCTCCGGCCTTCTTTGTCAAACACAAAGCATGCGTGCAAAAGTCCGGTTGTTAAAGTATTACCAACCATCCTCCTCAAATCCCTTTCATATTTTAGCTAAAATGACTAAAAAAGTAATTTGACTAATCACTTTTGTAAGAGTTACTCCAACCATGTTTCGTATTTTATCTAACTTTGAATTTTATTTATTTATTTTTGAATTTGATTATCACAATCTTTTATTAGAGCATTCTAAAAACACTATTAAAAAAATATTAAAACAATAAGATATCAGTATATTTTAAAGAAGTCAAGTAAAGTCAATATAATTGTAAGACAACTCAAAAGAAACAAGTATAATTATTCTAAAAAAACAAAGAAAATAACGAAAATAAAAGGGATGGATGTGTTTTTGCATTATTTGGCAAGAGATAGAGAAAAAGAGAAAGGAAAGAGGAGAGAAGAAATAATGGATGACTCAGTGGTACAAGAAAAAATAAACAAAAAGTAATATTAACCCTACTAACAAGTTTAACCAAAAGTTGTTTAACAAACGATATGTCATGTTGCCTCAATTAGATAAGATGCAGGAATGAAGCCGATGAGCACAGTGCCTATGTCTTCTGTCAATGCAATATATTTATGGTGAGCAAAATTCATGATAAGCTTAATTGCATTTTCACAATCAAATTCAATGATAAGAACCATCATTAACTTGAAGTTTATACTAAAGCCAGTGAAGCCAAAGCCCCCCAGTAAACCAATATTTTAAAAAATTAATTTAAAACATGATATTAATAAAATTATTTTTTATTTTTTATCAATTTAATATTTGATACACATAATAAATATAAAAAGGGACAATTATATCATTTCTTCATGATCTTTGTCCACAACTGGAGTTTCTAGGAATGACTTTTGCTACCCATTCCTGAAATGAAATGACAGTGAACGGGTGTTATTCTAGTAAGGAATGAGTTCCTCCAGGCCATGACTCGCACCTTATCCACACTCCATAAACGCAAGTCCTTACGTACCAAAGCTAGCTTATAGAGTATGGGTTTCAAGACTTGGTCATCATGTAACAGACTTGGCCGAGCTACACTCTTGATTCCTTAATATGTCACGAAGATTCCCACGAAAAACTCTCAAGTTCTAAGAGAGCTCATGCGCTCTTCCATTTTATGATTGTTTAGGATTTGAGAGTAAATCTTAGGAGATCTTGATGGTTTAGCATGCAGTTGTAGCGTGACCATCGCACTATGGTCTCCACTTCGAGATCCTTAAAGTTTTATGACACGAAAGTTAAAGTATCATACTCTTCAAAAAATTTCACAACTTAATTATATGATTCTTAGGACCTTCCAGAGAGGTATTCCACACTCTTCTAACAAGTTCCCAAAACTTTTTAAAACCCTCTATGACCTCCTACTTTCATCTATTATGTTCTATAATATTATATAATTATCTCAGATTTTAGACACTAGCCGAAATACTTGAAATTTTCACTATATCTGACACAAATTCTAAAAAACTCACACGTATCAATTATACTATAAATTAACTCAATGTCACATCTTTCAAGAGATTTCTGAAATATCAATTATTGTCAATCATCATAGTAGTGTTGAATTCTGTACTAATATCATTCTAATATTTTCTGCTTCCAAACCTCAATTGTGTATTCTCTATCTCTCATGTTTTGAATTATCATATTTTTTTTATTAGCCTATTCTAAAAGTTCTTCATCGTATCTAACGAGAATATTTACTTTTGTATAACTACTACAACTCCGATCAATCAACTCAAAAAAATTGCGAATACACCATCCATATAAACCATATTAAGTAATAATTGTTATAATAATAAGAATAGAATAATGTTACATATTCTATTATTTTTATTTCACTTTACTCCCACAAGTAAGAGAATATTATTTATTTAATTAAATTATGAGTCCTATTCATATAAAAAAATGGAATCAAAATGAAATAAAAATAAATAAAATCTCTAACATTTCTGGTAAAAATAATAATTAATGAAAACATTGACCTGTTGGGCTATCTTTCATTCAACTTGCTGCAAAGGCTCAGCCGGTCAAGAATTTTTTTTTCTTCTTATTGCACCTAACAATAGTGTTATAATAAATAATATATTTATTTTGGGGATTACTGGTCCACGAGATCTCTGTACTTTCCAAGGGGCTCATCTCCCTATGAAACTCATATATATATATATATATATATATTACACGGCTGACGTGCCATGGCCTATGCAAACCAAAATTATAGGTATGAATGTGTGCTGGAATTCAATGGTAAATTTGTAATTTTCTTATCTTATTTTGGGTAGTAATTCAGTATGTTACACTAGCTCTCTTTGATACTTTATTCTACACGTGGAACACGAATGAAAATAGATATAAAAGAGCTTGAAGTAATTATTTAGGGTAAGAGTATTATTATTCTTATTAATTTATTTTATCAAAAATTATTTACAAATGATGTAGTACTGTAAAATTGAATATACATTATTTTATAATATGATATGCATCTAATATTATGCTGTCACGTAATTTGATAAATTATTTTTAATTTAGATTTTTGTTATGAATAACATTAGTCTTAAGGTAATGATATTAGCCCATCATTTTCATATGAAATGCTTAGTTAAAGTGATGTAAAAGATTTTATCATATTTTTTAGAATTTTTATTTATTTATTAGTAACCAGAGCAATCCTATCAATTGTAACTTTTGATTGCATAATCCAATAGAAAACAGGAACTCAGTTTTAAAACTATTTCACACAAAATTTTAATACCTTCAAGGTTAATATCTTTTAACTTACTAGCACTTGAATTATCCCGTTTAGAGTTGAATTTTAAAATTATTTCACACAAAAATTTAGTAATTTTTAAGTATTTATCTCGTAACTCACTAACACTTGAACTATTCTGTTTAAAGTTGAATTTGCATTTATTACAAATATTTTAATTTCAAGTAATGTTAGGCACACTGGATTGATTTACCGAATGATACATTCATCAAAACTTTTTTTAAAAAAATTTAAATCAAAATACTAAATACATCTATTAATTACCCAAAAAATCATTTACAAAATATCCAGTAAAGCAAACCGACATACCAAATTGATGTACCAAACATTTTTCTTTATACAAATAATATTACATTCATACTCTCTCGTTATACAAACAATATACATATTCTCTCTACTATAAAAAAAAAATAAAAATAAAAATCATCATTGATTGTGTTAACTTTCAATCAAATTTTTTAATATGAATAAAATATCTTTGTACATTATACTGACATTTCTTATATTTTTAAAAATTATAAAAAAAAATTGTAACTTATTTGATACCATATAAGAGATTGGTGTAATTATTTTAAGTGTAAAATAATAAATTTATATTCTCAATTAATATTTATCACTCAATAATTTTAATAAAGAAGTCAAGTGTAATATTAGAATAAGTTAGGTAATTGTGAAATATCGCCAAAAAAAAAACACAAAAAAAAAGTCACGTGTAATTGTTTTTTGTTTTTTTACTCGTGAATTAATTAGTTTCTTGAAAGCACGTGGCCCCCTAATGGTCAAACCCAAAAAAGGAAATCCAATGAGAATCGATTCCGTTTGCGTGCTTCATATTTTTTGATTGGATTCGACGGAAATTTCTCGACTCACGACAACGAAACTTCCCACTCAAAACGACAATTATGTCCTGACCAGTAGTCGAAACGCCGCTCTTTTGATGGGCCCCAATCGGCATGTCAAATCGAACGGCTCTTCTCTACGGTTCATCATCATGTGTATGTTCATTAGGACCACTGGAATGAAACTTCCCAGTCATTGCCACTATCACTCCAACCTACCCCACCCAACTTTTGGGCCACATGGCGAAACATCATGAAATATAGACCAAACCAAGTGTCGTCCAAAGATTAAATGCTATTTAATAATAATAATAATAATTATTATTATACTCTTGAATTTTTGAATTTTAACAATTTAGCTATTCAAAACTTCTAATACTATTTTCTTTAAAAACAAAATTCACAGAGACAAAATCGGACACAAGATAAAAGAAAAAATAAATTACACATCTCCAATTATAAAGATGTCATGAATTACTGATTAATAATTAGATTTAACACTACTAATTTAAGTATAAAATTAGATAAAAATTATAAAATATGTTATTTGATTTAATGACATTTCTAAACCGTCAATAATTTTATAATTAATAAACATAAAATAAAAAATTACTAATTATTAAATTTTGTTTTATATTTTTATTAATTAATAAATATTTTTTATATGTAAATAATTTCGATATAAAAATAAAACTTTATATATAACCTTTTAATAATATTTTAATTTTTTACAAAAATAAATAAATATAATACTCAATTTAAGACATAAAAGAACTCCTAATACCCTTTTAAAGTAAAAACTTGTATCTTTTAATGTTATAATTTTTTTTATTTATAATATTTTTTATTTCAATTGTATTTAATTAATAAATATAATTTTTAAGACATGTCATAAATGATATATATAAACACATATATATATAATTATTTTATCTCTTTAATAATTAATATTATAATTTTTTTTAAAAATATTATTAACTATTCATCCTAAAATCAAATTGAATTTTTAAAATTTTATTGATTATTAAAAATTTATTAATTATTAAAAATTTATTAATTATTAATATATAATCATCTCAATCACAAACTTTTTTTTTATGCAGGGCTGACAATTAGGCAGAGTGTCTTTAGTAGTTAGTCAAAAAGTCGTGGGCCTACGAAACTGTGGATTAGTTTTATTGTTATAAAATACTGAAAGATCCCAGCTGTGACAAATTTCTCACGTGATGCTCCAAGCCTTCACTGACCCCTAAAACAGTGAGGGATGTCCAACTGTGTGTCCCACTGTTATATATATATCTTTTTATTTTTATATACAAATCCAACCTATGCATTATATTTCCTTTTAAAAAAAATAAAATATTTACTGAGTGAAGGACAAACAAGAAAATTTGAATAATTTTTATCAATTACCTAATTGTTTTTCCCTTTACCCATCGGTGCTATTTTATAATCTAAAATTCTTCCAAAATAGACCCTTATACCTATAATCATCTATCACCTATAAATATTTATTAAGGTTATACAAAATAAATTCCAGAAGCTACTAAAGGAGGTTAAAATAAAATAAAAAATAAGGGTAAAGTGTTATAATTTTAGATTAGGAGACAAAAATATAAATTAAGAAGATATATTGGAAATAAAATTAAATATATATATATAATCAAATAAAACAACTAGAGGGTGGCAATTGTCCTCCTAAGCCCTGCATGGCCTTATCCATGTTGATCTCGAATTCTATAAGTAAATGTATTTTGATTATAAAATATTAATTAGAGGAGAAGTCAAATGTTGTATGTATAATATATTAATATAAATATAATTTTTAATTTGATAATTAAAACAACAATAAAGAAATCATCAAATAATTAATGCTTGACCATTGTTTTTGTAATTATTACACTTTGTTTTTATGCCAACAATTAATTATTTACTTGTGTACGATGGACAGAGATAGATACGTCCAGGGATCAATTGTCCCTTCAATTTTTTTTAATTACAATTTTATTTTTATATTTTCAAAGATTTTTAAATATATTCCTCTTTTTATGTTTTTATTCTCTCTAAATTTAAAAATTTATATTTTATTCTTATTTTAATTTTAATTTAATCTCTTTAATAAAATTTTTGTTAAATTTTTTAATATATTCTAATTTTTTGTGATGTCTTCCTTTAATTAGATTTGTTGTCTAATATGTAAATTCATTTATATTAATAAATTTAACTACTTACTAATTATATTATTAATTAATAATAAGATTTATAATTTATTTAATTTTAAAATTTATAATCTTAACATTAAGAGTAAAGTTCACACCTCTTAATTAAAATCCTAATTTCGTCCTGTATACTACTAAATTTTCTGTCATAATTAGTAATTACACATATATATATTTTTTTTTCATAACATAATTATTTGTGTACAACTGAACTTTTTTTTTTAATACTATTTAAACTCTTGCAGAAGTAAATCAAATCTAAATTCTTCAGGAGTTGCAGTCCATTACGGAATTTATTAAAAACTCTCGCTCTCGGACTCTTGTCCCTCCAAACTCTCTCTTTCTCTGTCTTCTGTCGTCTATTTGTTGTCTGTGTAACTGACTTTCAACTCTTGCGAGATCCCTCCGAGTCTCGGACTGGCCGCCCCCGGTATACCTCCTTCCTCACCTTCTCTCTCTAAACCCTAACCAACGAAGAAGTCATGACCACCTCACTCCCCAATGCAGACGAAGAGTCTCTCACTCATCCTTTCCTCACTCAACCTCTCCGCCGATCAACCTCCAACACCACCTCTCAGGTTGCCCTCGTCGGCGTTAATGTCTGCCCCATCGAAAGCCTCGACTACGAGTCAGTCTTTCCTTAGAATATTCACAAGCGCATATGTATAACTGACGCAGTGATTTACTCGATTTAGTAATTGTTGAATTTTTGTGACAAGATTTGGTGTTTTCGAATTGCAGAATTATAGAGAATGATCCCTTCAAGCAAGATTGGAGGAGTCACGGATATATTCAGATATGTCAGTACATGTTCATGAAGTGGACACTATGTTTCCTTATTGGGTTCATTGTGAGTCTGGTCGGGTTCTGCAACAACCTCGCCGTCGAGAACATCGCTGGCATGAAGTTTGTGGTCACCTCGAACATGATGTTGGCGCACAAGTTAGTACAATGGCGATTTTTTAGGCAATCAGGCCTATCGAATGTCGGTGTTGGATTATATAAATATATGCATACTGATTGAATTGTCATATTTCTGGTGCAGGTATTGGGCGGCATTTCTTGTTTTTTGGGCTTCAAATTTTGTTCTTGCCTTGTTTGCGAGCCTAATTACGGCTTTTATAGCGCCAGAGGCCGCTGGTTCAGGGATACCAGAAGTAAAGGCTTACTTGAATGGTGTGGATGCTCCGGGAATATTTTCTCTAAGAACTCTGGTTGTTAAGGTAATATTATGAGTTTTAGGTCGATGGACTGAAACGTATGTGTTGTGTTGACATTTTAAATTATTCAATTGACAAAAATTGCTTCATCGATTATGTTTAAAACGACAAGGAATGGGAAATTGTGCTGAGGATATTCATGAGGGAATGACTGTTCACATATTTGTTTCCTCATATTGGGAATCTGCACCCATGAAGAGTTGGTTCACACTATCAAAAAAGGCATTCGGCTGAGTCTTGTTTTTAGACTTTTATAGTATAGAAGATCACGGTACCAGAAAGGGAGGCAGTTGTGGAAAATAGCAACGTGATACAGAAAAAAAGGGTAGGGTAAACAACTAAACATGTGGCTGGTATGTGGGTTGGTTAGGAAACCTGAAGAAAACACAATAATGGTGAGATTTTGCCCAAATTAATAGGAAGATATGAAAATGCAAATGGAGGAAATAGGAAGTAGATAAAACATTTGAAATTGAATAGGAAACTTGAAGAGGAACTTAATGTGATACTTTGGCAGTACGAATAAGAAGCTTAACGGAAGTATATAGTGAATAAAATGGAAATTTGAAGGTCAAAACTGAAGAAATGCGTGTGGAATTTTTATTGATTTATTATAGGCTAGGTCTAGGAAATATGTTTAGGAAAAAGTGAACACAACCATTGGTGGAAACACGTTTTTCATGAGTATCTCAACTCTCAAGTGTTCTTATTCCATTTCCAGAAAGTTCTTTAGCTTTTTCCAATTATTATTTTTTTTATAAAAAAAAATTCCAATAATTTGCAAAAGTATATTGGTGCTTCCTAAAACATTATGAAGCATTTGTGCCAAAATTTTGCGAGAGTTTTTTCTACCTGTTGGTGTTCCTTCCCTTCCTTAGACTGACTTTTTGTGTAATAACAAGCAAGAATTGAGGACTAAGAGAGTGGTGGACAAAGTAATGCTGGAAAATGATCTAGTGAGTGGGAGGCATATTTGGATGTGGTATTAGTGGCAAGTGAGAGTTTGGACTTACAACGAAGGAGTGGGGAATTGACAAAGTGATGTCAGAAAATGCTTTGGTGAATGGGAGGTAGATTTTGGATAAAATGTTAGTGGAAAATGAGAGCTTGGACATAAGGCATAGAAGCAGGGATCCGGTGTTGTTTGCAAGTTGGATTTCAGAAAGGATCATGACAATGTAAATAAGGTTTCCTTTCGTATGTGATGAAATAAATAGGTTTTGGGGAGAGAAAGAGAGAGAAGGTGCATTAGATCATCTATTTCGATGGTCAGGGTGGGATCCCCACTTTTGACTTTTGTTCATTTTGGTTTTGGGAACTCTTTAAGTAGAATATTGTCTAAGACAATTCTAAGATGCTTATATGAGGGATTTTAGGTGGGTCAAAGGGGGGACTGGGGAGTCATCATTTTTTTTGTATTTGTTGTCTTCTGTATCTTGATGACATGATGTAGAGGCAAAACAAATTAGGCTACCTTTGGTTCTTATGAACATAATAAGGCAGGAGGTGGACAATTGGGCATATTTGTTCTATATGTCTAAATTGAGGTAGATTATCACTAACACAATCCCCCTCCCCCCAAAATAAAAAAAAATTATATTCACAAGAGTCCCATATTCACACTTTTGCCGCCTCCCCCCAAGCTATAATTTTGGATCTACCACTGGCAAGTAGACATTTTGGACCAATTTTATCAAAGATCTATCAATTGATTACTTTGGAATACTTGTACATCTTTGTACCACCTTTAGTTCCTTATATGTCTTTGTCCTCTGGAAATACTGTTGTTTTCTTGGAAAGTTGGAGGTATAATGTTGATGTTGACTTAATATACAGATTGCTGGTAGCATTTCTGCCGTGTCAGGATCTCTTCTTGTTGGAAAGGCAGGGCCCATGGTGCACACTGGTGCATGCATTGCATCATTACTGGGTCAAGGTGGGTCAAAGAAATATCGGTTAACATGGAGATGGTTACAGTTTTTTAAGAATGATAGAGATCGACGAGATCTTGTAACATGTGGATCAGCTGCTGGAATTGCGGCTGCTTTTCGTGCCCCAGTTGGTGGTGTGTTGTTTGCTCTTGAAGAAATGGCATCTTGGTATTGTTAAATCATGCTTCCATCTGCTCTATTTTTTTTAATGGTGGTTTGTTGGTGTTTCTAAATTGTTGTACTTGACGGCTTGTTATGCTAGGGAAGTTAATTTTTTATTCTTATAATGTTTGCTGCATGGTTGTTTATGCGTCGATGAAATATGTAACTTGTAACGTTTTCAGATTACAGCGAAACCGTCGCAGCCATGGACGTAGTCCTATTCTGGGGTGAACCACGTAAATCTTTATGTTCTTGCGTGTGCATGTGATTTTAGATTCGTTTTCTTGTTTGCTTTCGAGTCTCACCGATCCTGGTTAAGTGATTATATTCCTTATAATGTACTCGTATTCTCTCATTTACTATAACTTTGTAGCAATGTTCACTACACATGTCCTTTATTATGTCTACTTTCTTTCCTTTTCTCTTTTAACCATTGAATCTAAAGTAGTGTTCAGTATCTACCCATTCTTCCATTTCATTTACTAAAACTATGCTGTTAGCATATTTTACCATGCATGTCCTTGAGAATGTCTATGTTACTTGTGACTCTCTCTAAATGATACCAGTCCATCTCTATAGAAATCCTCTGGTTTTATCTATACTACTAAAGAAAGGGCAAACACCTTCTTGGTGATTCCTTGATTTTGAAGCCATCACAACCCCCCACCCCAAAACTTCAAAACCAACTGTTTTATTTAGAACTTTTTTGTATTCATTTGGCCATTAAAAGATGTAATGGAAAGTAGGCCACGTTTAAATAATTCCATTACTCCATTTTTGTGGAATTTAAAATAAAGTGGGATAACTACCTCATGACCAAGGAGGAGATAGAGAGGGAGAGGGTTTTTACTTCTCTCCTCACCCTTTCCTTTCGCCACTCCCCAATCCTTACATGTCTATCTTCTTATCTTTCATTCTCCCACCCCAGAACTCTCTCTCTCTCTCTCTCTCTCTCTCTCTCTCCAATTGACTGTAACTCCAACATTTTAACAAAATCTTACTAATTTTTTAATGGTACTATGTTATGCGTGTGCATTGAGTTTGCTGAACTTCTAGTTCTTATAAGTTGGTTAATTATCATATGGATGATATTTTGCTATTATTTTGAAAATATTCTGTAAAGAATATTGTGAGGCATTTTGAGAATATTTTTGTTTTATTTTGTAATTTTCTTTTTCTTTTCATTTAAACATTTATTCATGCAATTTCTTTTACTTATCCGTGCTCTAGTAACAACCCTTCCTAAAAATTTTTATGGCTTTCTACATGTTCTTTGTGTGGATCTGATATTTTAATTTTTCAAATTTTTTGATCAGTTAAATATGCTTTCTTTGCAAGTTGAGGTGTTGGTTCTACTTGATAACATTTTCACTTGATATGTGCCCCATGGAGGAGATATAGCCTTTGCCCAAGAGAAATATGATGCTTATCATATATCTTCTCTTTTATAGATCTTTTGAGTATCTATATACACCTGAATGCATTTGTTTGCTAGTTCTAACTATTAGGAGACACTTAAAAACAGAGCAATTTTAGGATGACCCCCAAAGTATGGGTGTTTCCATTATTTTATGCAGTCGAAAATAGAAATTTCTCCTTGTATTCAGCACTACATTAATGTCCTGTTATTCTATGCTGTCTCAGGCATTATATAAACATGTGATTTGTATACTTGTGGTACTTGCCAATTAACAAACATTTGATTTTTTTAAGCTCATCAGATTTTCCAGTACTTACTCTTATCTAACAGAATGTTGATGCTCTTGCAACAAACATTACAGATGCCTCTTAAAACTTGTCATGATCTTTTTGCATCTTTGTAACAAATATATGCTGGGAGGGTCATTGGTTACTGACACAAGCATTGTTGTCTGTTTTGATTAAAAAAAATGCAAAATAGTTGCACCCTTGTCATAATCATTAGTTAAAACATTTATATTGTGATTTTATTTTGCAGGTGGAGAAGTGCCCTTTTATGGAGGGCTTTCTTCACTGCAGCTGCTGTTGCAATCGTGCTTCGGGCTCTGATTGACGTCTGTTTGAGTGGCAAATGTGGGCTATTTGGAAACGGGGGTCTCATAATGTTTGATGTAACCTCAGAAAATGTTACATATCACATCAGGGATGTGCCTCCTGTTATTCTTCTTGGAGTTATAGGAGGCATATTTGGAAGTTTATACAATTTTCTTTTAGTGAAGGTTCTCCGAATTTACAATCTAATTAATGAGTAAGCTTCCCCTTTAGCTTTACGGTCCTTTGCTCAGATAACTTGTGGTTTTCAAGACAATGTAGAAAATATAATGGTAAGTTCATTCTTCTTTTGTGACTTCCCTTTTCCAGGAAAGGCACTGTTTACAGAATACTTATTGCTTGTTCAATCTCCGTTTTCACCTCCTGTCTTCTATTTGGATTACCATGGCTTGCATCTTGCCGACCTTGTCCAGCTGATGCATCGGAAGCTTGTCCTACAATTGGCCGGTCTGGTAACTACAAGAAGTTCCAATGTCCTGCTGGTCATTACAATGATCTCGCCAGCCTCATTTTCAACACAAATGATGACGCAATCAAAAACCTCTTCAGCCAGGGCACCGACTCGGAGTTCCACTACTCCACAATTCTCATATTCTTTGTCACCTGCTTTTTTCTCAGTATCTTTAGTTATGGGATTGTGGTTCCTGCGGGTCTCTTTGTACCTGTTATTGTGACAGGTGCATCATATGGACGTTTTGTTGGAATGCTAATTGGTTCACACTCAAATCTTAACCATGGCCTCTTTGCTGTCCTGGGTTCTGCCTCACTTCTTGGTGGATCTATGAGGATGACAGTTTCCTTGTGTGTTATTATGCTAGAATTGACTAATAATCTATTATTGCTACCCCTAATAATGCTGGTTCTTCTTGTTTCTAAGACAGTAGCTGACGCATTCAATGGAAATATTTATGATCTTATAATGAAATTGAAGGGTTTTCCTTACCTTGAAGCTCATGCTGAGCCATACATGAGGCAGCTGACAGTTGGTGACGTAGTCATGGGCCCGCTTCAGCTCTTTCTTGGCATTGAGAAGGTCAGTAATATAGTGCATGTTCTCAAGGCTACAAGGCATAATGGGTTTCCTGTGATAGATGAGTCTCCTTCCGAATCCCCAGTTTTGTTTGGTTTGATCCTCCGTGCCCATCTTATCACGCTGCTAAAGAAGAAAGCTTTCTTGATTACTCCAGTTCGGGCAGGTATCGATGCATTTAAACAGTTCTCAGCAGATGATTTTGCGAAGAAAGGTTTGGGCAATGGTGATAATATAGAAGACATAGAATTGACTAATGAAGAGATGGAGATGTTCATAGATTTACATCCATTTACTAACACCTCGCCCTATACTGTCGTGGAGACAATGTCACTAGCAAAGGCCATCATACTTTTCCGAGAAGTTGGTTTAAGACACCTGCTGGTGACACCAAAGATTTCTAGTGTAAGCATCTCTCTCTTCCCCCCAACCTACCAAAAACAAAAAAGTGTTTAGAAATTTTGTCCTATCTGATTCCGCAAGAGATTTTTTCCTCTCTGTTTGCTTATTCATAACTATTTAAAATTCTACCTGGAGAATAGACAGTCTGAGGCACCTGCAGTATCTGTCACTGCATTGCACTGGTTAAAAATGC
Source organism: Nyssa sinensis (assembly GCA_008638375.1). NCBI lineage: Eukaryota > Viridiplantae > Streptophyta > Magnoliopsida > Cornales > Nyssaceae > Nyssa > Nyssa sinensis. The sequence continues at coordinate 4,694,272 of CM018047.1, forward strand.
AATGGTTCTGGCAGAAGTGATATTTTCCACCTCTGTGGTCTCCTTAGCTGTGTTTCTATTTGTGCTATTATTTGCCCTAAAACTATGAGCTATCTTTATGTCTGTCCATATTTCAGGGACATTCCAATAATCTTTGTTACCACAAAAAGTGCATGGGTCTCCCTGTATGTTTCCATCTTATAAGATAAATTACTTTCCCTCCACCTTCTTGATCTTTTTCTTGAAGTTCCTACTAAATTTATCGACTTCCCTGGTTTCACAACTCTTTAACACTGTTTGTCCAATTTATCTTTGAGGTCTGAATTATTCTGGTGCCGAATAACAGCCAACTCAAATTTTGCATTATGTTTATCTGCATTTAATGGACCCTCTCATTCAGTTTGGTTGATTTTTTGGCCAATGAAATATTCTGTGAGGCATCTATTTGGTTTCCTCCCCCTTTAAAGTCAGGAATGACATGCTATGACTTTGTGGTACTTTCACGAGCCACATATCCTTTCTTAATCTTTTTTTTTCCAAACAAACTTTCCCTTGTGTGTGTTCATTTACTAACTGCGCCTTTATACTATTCTTTCTTACTTGCAGAGATCACCTGTGGTGGGTATATTGACGAGGCATGATTTCATGCCAGAACATATATTGGGTTTGTACCCTCCATTGGTAAGGGGCAGGTGGAAAAGATTAAGATTCCGGTTTCCTCGTTTGGAGAAAGTCTTTTAGGGTGTTTCAGCCAAGCTTTGGAATTGCTCTTGAAATTTTTGTATGTAGTTTTTTACAAGGTTAACAGAATCATGCTAGGATGGATATCATAATTCTTTTGTAATCCGGAGCCAAAAGGATCATTTTTAGGACAAGCACTCTCTGCATATCCAGCTGCATTTGGTAAGTCTGTCCCACGACAAACCATTAACTGTGACACCCCTTGCTCTGGTCTATGCTTGTAGTTTGTAGACACTTGAATAAATTATAAATGTCCACCATTAGGATTTTTTAACTTAAAAATTTCTGCTTGAGAGTACCGAGCAGCTGTCAAATGCAGTCCGTGTGTGCGGTGAAATCAACGTCCCAAAGAAAATGTTTAATCCTTTGTGTTATGCTCTGGTGCTTCATGTTGGTGTGTGTGAGAAGAGTGAGATTCCTGTGTGTGTATGTGTAGAAACAGAAGAATGAGGCTCATCCCCAATTCATATTGGTCTTCAGTGTTTGTTATAAGGTCCAGTCTCTGTCATATATTCTGTTTTTTTATTTTCTTTGGGTACAAGTCATCTTTGTGTTCCGCATTTCACTCCCTATTAATACTACAGGGTAAGTATTTAAAATTCCGATTCTATCACTGATCCAACTCATTTACCATGAACCTATTTTCAGTTTATGTTCTAAAAGTTGTGTGAAATGTTAGCTTCTTTATCAGCAAAAAACCATTCAGTACAATCTTTCTGTGATCAACTAAGCACAAAGCAATCTTCAAGCATTTGTAAATGAATAAAAAATATAAATATTAATTTAAAAAACTCTGGTAAAAAAAAAATTACAAATACGAAATAAAAGAGCCAACAACATTTCATTAATCTCAAACACAAAAACATCTATGACAAGGTAATGTATCATAGCTTAATACAAGAAAAGCATAGGACGAACATCTAATACTGGTAAAATTCCAGGGGCTTAAGAAAACAAAGATGAAGTATCACTTCCATTCCGTTAAAAGAACAAGTCTTTCAAAATTTTATAAGCTCAGTATGAAAAAGAAATAAAGGAGAGCTGAAGGATGGTGCTTAAAAGTTTTTTTTGCTCTCCTTAAAATGAAAAGAGATGGAAGAAAATGATTAGATTTCAGTATTTTGTGAAATTCATGTAAGACTCCGTGTATTACTAAAATTATAGAGGCTTGTGGAATAACTTCTCGTTGCGATTGGAGCTACCATCTGTATTCAGCTTGGCATAATCTGCAGAACGAAAGACCTAATTCACAAGCTTGTTTCAGCCAAACAGAGAGGGGGGAGCTATCTTTCAAGTTAGGAGATCCCTTGAGGAGGGCCCATATCTGCTGGGATTCTTGACAAACCCTCATTTTTAAACAAATAATAAAAATAAGAATGAAGAAATAAAATGGGGGAAATAAATTCTGCTGATGACACCAAAATATTAATGGGGGAAACAAATTCTGCTGATGACACCAAAATATTAATGGACATATATTTCCTACAGGGAGGTCCTGGTCGGCGTACTTTTGCCGTGAGCGCTTTTGAGAGAATGCACCTTTTTCTTTTCTGCTTAGAACGTCAGGTGTATGAGAGAAAAAGGTTAGATAATTTCTCGTTAATTAAGGCTTTGTTTATAGAACTAAACTAATCAATAGAACCCAATAATCTCAATTGATTTTTTGATTGTAAAAAGACTTGGAATGACATATTTTTGCTAGACTACCTATGAAAGGTTGGGCGCATGCCAATCTTTTTATACATTTTTCTTCAATTGGTTTGTAAATAAACCGGCTTGTTCCAACAGTTTTGTTACATAGGCCGTGTAACAACAAAATTGGACCGGTTGTGATAACTCTGTCAGAGTGCCAAGAACCACTCTCAAGTTGGACTTATTATACTTTCCTTCCACTTTTGAGGTAATCCATCCTAATTCCCCACAACTGCTCTCCTACAGACTTCATGTCGGGACGATCATCTCTTGTGGGCGCTGCGCACTGGATTGCCAAACCAAACATTTTCATCAGTATGTCCACGTCCACCACTTCCTCCATTAAAGGGTCTATCGTCTCCATTACATTTCCATCATTGTACTTCTTGAAGGCCTGCACAATATACAATAATGTGAGAGTAAGAAGAAAAAATAAAAGACCAGAAGTCTAGTTGGGAATCTTGGGAAGTCAAGAATGTCAAAAACAGAGGTGGCTAAGAGCTATCCCATCCTGCATTGTTGCTCTAAGTTCAAAAGAGTCGAAGAATAGCCTACCCATCTAAGCGTCACCCTCTCATTGGGAGGTTTCTTCAACTCCACGGGGCGGCGGCCTGTCAGGATTTCTAATAGTAAAACCCCAAACGAATATACATCGCTCTTTGGGGTGAGTTGAAAGGTCCTCATGTACTCAGGGTCAAGGTAACCAACCGTCCCTTTCACTTTAGTTGAAACATGTGTTTTATCAGCGTCCACTGAACCAAGCCTCGCAAATCCAAAATCAGCCACTTTGGCTCTCCTGCTTTCTGTCAGAAGAATATTGGATGCCTTCACGTCCCGGTGGATAATTTGCTTCTCTGTTGCAGAATCAACAAAAAGAATAACTATCAAATGGCTCAAAAAACAAACAACATCATCATATACAAAAAGAAAGGCCATGATGCATGACCACTTCCATTTAGAAGCAGAAATCCCATTAGAGATAAACAGCCAATGAGCAACATGAGGTAACTATGAGTTGAACATGACAAATCATAGGCTTATGGGTAGAAGCCATTTATCGGAAAGACTAATATTGGGCATGTACCAAACAACCATGTCCAAGAAAGAAATAAAGCAGTACAGTTTAAATTTGCTATAGGTTCCCTCTGACAATACATCTCTCCTCTGACATCAAACATCAAACATTCTATTTTTGGTACTGTGCATGGGAAGTACACTTGTACAAGCTTCTGTGTATTTCCTGACTCAGTCATTTCCCTACTCTCTCTTATTCTTTAAATTGTCACAACTACTACTCCCACACATCACTTTGGGAATCATAATCGTTAAATGCATAATTGTCACTCTGTCACGAATCATTTACCTTGTGGGAAAATGGAAGAAAATATAATGGCAAGCAACAAGTACCCATAATAGAGAGAGAGAGAGAGAGAGAGATGGTACTATATTCATGATATTTTTATTTTTTCTGATAACGGGGAACCATCCCACAGCAGAGACCCACCCATGTGACCTAAACCCCGGGGAGACTAGCGCAGCAACCCTCCGCCACGACCTCCCACTTAAATCCTGGTATTCAACCAGATGGGGAATCGAACCTAAGACTGTGCGCCTACCATGCAGTCCCCAACTTGCCCCTACCATCTGGGCTGCCCAGAGGTGGGTGTATATTCATGATATTCAACTAAACTGAAAAAGAGCATGATTGTGACTGCTTGATTAAACCAATAGGTACATAAAAATTATTAGGTGTCAATGCACAAACAGTAGTCATGCTACAGTATAAAGTTGACAAGGTGGCATCTTCAAGAAAGTGACGGTTATGGACTAATTAATTTGTTATCTGAACTCCATTGTTTTATAATGACTAATGTGATCACGTGGTTTTCACTGTGGGTACCTTTGCTCACTACTAGTAGAACTTGATCTTCATATTAATGGGCAAGCATCAGGCAAAAAATTTGGAGTTAAGGGGTACTGCACATTTAAGGCTATTCTTTTAAATTACACTATTGACAGGGAGTTCAACTGAGACAGAAGATCCAGATGATATTTATTGGATTATAGAAGCGGGAAAAATGGTACCGACTTCTTAGAAAGCTAACTGGAGGGAGGACAAAAATTGTTCCAAGAAAACGCAGGACACCACTGACAACATGTGCATGGCAATAGCAAGAAAGTTTCACTGTATACGACATAGGTAGACTTTGAGTCCGAACATTTTGCACTCATCAAGAACGAAAAGACTCCTAGTATGAAGTTTTGAGGTGAAAGTCCTTTCCAAACAGTATATTGCTCATTAATGAAACAAAATGGGGTATAATTGTAGAGTTATGCATTGAACTCTGATAGAAGGGGGAGAGGGGAATTGTTTGACAAATCTGAAAAAGAAAGTAAAAAGAGAACGAAGATTTAAAGAGGGTATGAATGAAGGTAAGGTGAAAGACTAGGAGCCTAAAAATGCTATAGACCCTGTCCCAAATAACCATGAAAGTAGAGATTAAAAAGAAAACGTTGCGAACAAACTAGGATGGTCAACTGATGAAATGATCACAGGCCTTATATGACCAGAACATTTTAATCTAACATAAATAAATAAAAAATGTTGCATAACATGAATTAGAATGCTGGACAATAAACAACGTGTTTAAGGTAAGTATAGCTGAGACAATAATGTTAGAGAGTGGAAAAGTTATGTTAGAACATAGAAATGAATTGGGAAAGACCGGTCATAAAATATGAGTAATGTAACCTCACACATGCTTTCAGAGAAGATCAAGCTCCTAATATAATAGCCAGTTTGTAATGTGAGTTCCTGCAGGCTGCAGGTGCTAAAACTAGGAGAGGCAAGACAAGAAAATGCTAGCATTGGTAAAAACCATGAAGTGGAAGTTAAGCCTTAACTGATATGGAAGTATGATATGTGGTAAAAACCTGAATGGTAGAAGGTATTTGTTATGCCTTAATGGTCCTATACGGTTAAGATAGAGCATTATTTTCATCAGTGGGGACTTTCTTGTTCTGAACTAACACAAAAATAGTTTGATGCCTATATAGAAGATTATGCCAAATTTGTGAAGACTGTCCATTTGTTTGCTGAGAAGATTAAAGCAAAAGGATGGAAAATTTAGAATTGCACAATATTGACAGCTGCCATTCCAGTGAAGTTCTACATAATTATCGCATTAATAAATTAACTTTACTTCTAAAGAGGTAAACAAATTAACTAAATGGAGAGTGTCATCACCTGAATAGAGATGGAGATAAGTTAAGGCATGAGCAACATCAATGGAGATTTCAAGTCTCTGATTAAAATCCAATATTTTCCCCCGTAGACCTGCCAGGAGCAGCAGCCAAATTATGAACACTAAAGTTACTGTCTGGATTAGAATATCAGCCGATTCCTTACTGTTTGATAACCTTACCATCCAAATGTTCTCTAAGAGTACCGTTTGGCACATACTCAGTAATGATAAGGCGTTCATTTCCTTTATCAATGTAACCAAGTAGCTTCACTAAATTTCGATGATCAATTTTGGCCAGAAGTTCAACTTCATTGCTGAATTCAGTTCTTAGAGCTTCAAAGTATTCCTGTGCAATGTTTTTACGTTAACATGGGAACACCATAAGATATGTTTGACGAAAAGCACTGGAGGAGGACATATAGGAAATTTTTTGTTTTAATGTATAACAGATTGAACTTTGAAGAAACTAGTCAAGTAAAAAGGAAGGCCAACAATTTCTTTAACCCACTCGTACATTCAAAATCAGCAAAGGCACAGTAAAATGTACAAGAATTTAAAAAATATTTACGATGACAATTGAATTAAAAGTTCATATATTTTTTTGATAGGTGAATTAGAAGTTCATATATTATCTGCCCAATATGGGAATCCTACTCTATAATTATTTGAGCAGCCCTCTTCTGTTGAAATGTTATTATTTTATTCAACCTAGTCTCAGAGGACATTTGTTTTATTGGTTTGGCCCAATGCGCACATTTTCATCTTGTTCTGGCCATAAAATTCAATTGTTAATGTACATAACCCTCTCCACCAAAGATCCGGCCGGTGCACAAGCAAAATGGTGATGCTTAATTAGCCATGAGTGCATGGTAGAACCTGGGGACTACTAAAGAATGACAATCAGGGAACTTCTTCTTATCGTTTATACCTCCCCCCCCCCCCCTTCTCCCTCTCTCTCTCTTTCTCCTTTTTCTTTCTTTCTGATTTTGAGGGTGGCTGCACAGGACACTGCTTATAATCGACGAGTGTGTCCAGCACCTGTCAACAAAATTTGTACAACATGGCAATCATGTACACATGTCCAACAGTAATTTTTGAAAGCTCACAAGCAACTCCATCTATATTTCTTTGTTTGTCAAACATTTAATTAAAAAGAAAAGAAAATGTACTATTGAACCCCTTTTTTTGTTACAAAACCTTCCATGCCATTACTATTTTCTTCATTAGTTCATTATTTTGTGATATGTTGATGCTCAACCATCTAGTTTATACAATGGTTGGTATATATTGGGTTGACTATCAAGACATCTCTCCTTGATTCCCATAAAATCAAAAGCAGATAAATGCATTGTTCCATATATTATCTTCACATAGATGGAAATACAGCCATGTCCTTATTCCGCATTAAGAGCATCCTTGTTTTTTTCCAGACATCAAAGAAATTATAAAATATAATAGCTTTGTTGTTTATGATTGTAAAATATGATGTCTTAATTGTTTATGATTATAAAAATGATGTCTTTATTGTTTATGATTAGAAAATATGACGTCTTTATTGATTCTAATTTCCAATTACTAAGGGTGACCAATAGTGAGTGAATAGAATATCCTACATCAGGAATTTTAAATTCTAATGCAAATTGGCATTGATTCCAGTGTGTGCATTCAATAAGAATTCCCAAATCAACAAATACAGAGATATATCTGTTTTTGACAGGAGAATGGAGTTGTTTCCATCTACACAGGCCCCCCAATATTCAGGCAAAGTCCACTCTTTGAAAACAAAATGGGGAAAGATGATTGGCACTTTTATAGATTGAAAATTTCTATTTTCTTTTTAGAAAGACTGGATTCTAAAGGTAACCATGTTATTTGGTTATGAGATAAATATATGTACCATTAAGGGGTTGAATTGAAAGAGATCAGCTAAATGCACCCATGATCCCACTATATGATAACATTCCCCTACCTTAATGCATCTCACATCGAAATTGATATTTAACTTCGACCAATTTTCTATTTGAATGTTATGCTACATGGTTCTGAAAGAACAGAAACAATACAACAATTACTACTAAAAGAAATAACATACAAGGCCTCTGCTATTATAAAATGAACGAGAATAATACAGCGGGAGTAAATTCTAGGTCATCAGAAGAAACTCTGGCTTACCTTCTTTGCTCGTTTTATGGCGACTACCTGGCCATCTTGCAATTGGGCCTTGTAGACAGTTCCAAAGCCTCCTTCACCTATCTTTAGTGATGGGGAGAAATTCTGGGTGGCTCTAGCAACCTGATTCATATTGAGATGAATTGATCCAACTCTACTGAGTTTTGGGGACATGGAGAATCTAGGACTAGGTGGCACTCGTAGTGGACTCCCAAGAATCTTGTCAGAAGAATTCATTTCCACAGAGGAAACTGAATCCACTGCATGACAATGGGATATATTTATCAACAAGCATTAAGAACTCACTGAATCAAACTGTATCAGAACAGGTAAAACCTAAGCTAGCAAAGATTAAATGACAGAGAAACTGCAACAAATATATATATATATATATATATATCTACAGACTCAATGGGGAAGCCAAGTAGAAATGATTCTTGTCTCTTGGAATTATCTTATGCAACACAAAAATGTGCATACGTATTAGTGAAGGTGATCCACCGTGATAATATAATAGTTGAATTCATAAGAAATTTCTATATCACAAATATTAACAAGATTCTCAATCTTAACACCAAAAATTCTTCAAAAATGCCAGGATGTTTTGACTCACTTGAATTCAGTTCCTTTGAAATAACAGCATGAGCCATTTCTTTCCTTTTTGTGCGAAAGCAAGGGCAAAGCAAACTGCAACACAGAACAAAAATTCCTGATCCTGTCATGGCCAAAATTTTTGTGGTTGACAGAGATTCGTGAGCATCCTTGTTTTCACTGGACTGACTTGTCTGACCAAAATCATGACTTGCGGATTCTTCTCTAACCACCTTTTGCAAAAATTTCCTTCCAGCCTTTAAAGGCAAATCATCTGCAAAATTATGTAAAGAGTACCGATTCATAAGAACTGTATGCATTTGACTGTACCCAAAGTATTTGGAGAACATCAGAATAGCCGTAATCCCCCCACCCAAAAAAGAAAAAAAAGAGGGAGAGAGACAGAGATGGCATTGAATGATATTCAACACAGAAACCTCAAAGAAACATTTTTTCACTAATGCTTACCTAATGAAAGCTCCAGTCCACAATAATGACTTCCAAAACTTCCTGTGACGAAGCAATGCTTTGCATGATAGAATTTGAGGGCCTCACAAAAGAAATCTTTATCCATTAATTTTCCATTTATGTAAAACAATTCATGACCAGGGTTACTGAAATAGCTGATATGATCAGTTCCACAGGCCTTTGACTGTATCAATAACCCAGAGGCAAAGATTTGTGGCAATTGCACCAACAATAACAGACTCAACACAATCACTGCCATTCTCAATGAAATATTGAACCTAAATTCCATCTTGCAGAACTAAAAAAGATCGGAAGCATTGCTTAATGCATTAAGTTGCCACTAAGAAAAACTAAATGAAGGGCATATGACAGGACATGGAAAAGCACAATCCAGAGGCACCTCACATGTCAGCAAATTTAGAACATGCCCAAATTACCGATTGTCATATGAGAGACAATCAATTTCCAAAATCACTTCAAAATTGGATCAAAGTTCTCAAAAAGTAGTTCCCCAACTGAAAAATTCAACCCAGTTTACTAGTATTGAAACCCAGGAACTAAAGTACCAAAACCCTGCAAAAGTAGACTAAATTTTTAGATACTCAATTTACCAAATCCAGAAAAGAAAAAAACCCAGATGAGATGAGAGCTCAAACCCAAATTCCAAATATTCAAAAGGGTGATGATATTAGGGTTCTAGTGATACGTCCACTGCCCATATTGCACACTACCAGTCCAAAAGATGGACCAAATTGTATCACACCCAATTCACCAAAACCCAGATGAGAAAAACAACTAAAAACTCAAAATACCAACAATCAAGTTGAGATTATGGGCTCAAGTGGTGATACTTTTTGCGCCCAACTATACAAATAGTCCACCAGTTCATCAAATGGTCTGAAACTCTATAAATATTCAATATAATTGTAGTGACAGAACCAAACCTGGAATAAAGGCGGCTGAGTTGGAGGTGACCTTAGACTCTATTCAATTGAATTGTTCTGTCCAAGAGGAATCCACCGAAGGCAATAAAGACCGGCCTAGGTAAATGGTGGGTTAACGCATAGCCGTCTATACTTATTATAAAATTATATCCATTACGAAGGTTAGAAACTGTTGGCTGTTGGGCCATGTCACTTCTCTACGCTACCTCCCAAACAAGCCTGTGGCTTCACTTTGTGATCCGTTCACACGTGATTTGATGGTGGATGTGACTACACGCATGAGATTATTGACAATTGAATGGAGTGAAGTTCTGCGTTCGCACCCCGAAAAGCTGGTTTGCTACTTTCTTCGTCTCTTCGTACGAGAAATTGGGTTCAAGTTAAAGAACAAGTTGTGTGTAATTTTTTTATAAAAATAAAACAAAATATTCGAGTCACCCACTTAAGTGTGAACAGTCGCTTTTAATTTAAGAATTTTATTAAGATGAATTACAAAAATTAAATTTTTATAATTTTTGATACGTCGTAAAAACATTCTGCTTAACTCATGTAACTTAAACACGTTCCGAAAAGCTAGTTTTTCTTACATATTATGAGAAAATATACCGAGGTACACCTCGATATACCGACCTCGGAACAATTGAATAAATCGACAAAAAGAATGACGAAAGTCTCATGATTATACTGCAATAGCCTGACAGGCGGTGAGCCCTAGTCCTGTCAAAATGAGCTATAGGCTTGGAAAACCATTCCTGCACGTACACGTGTAAAGGGCGCCATAAATTATATGAAAGGGATGTCCGCCGCTTGTCAGACAAGTTAAACCGCCTCCTCAACACTATAAACAAGGAAAAGTAAGTATGAAAGGGGGGCATCTGCATCTATAATATTTTCTGAAAAAAGAGCCAAACCTTTGATCACAAAAAAGAATACTAACTTAACCATCGGAGAGGTTACCACCGGAACCTTTCCCGGTGGCTTTTTTACAAATCATCTCTTTTCAGGTTCACGGCAACGGATTATTCCATGACGAGCCCAAATTAGCTGCATCAGCTTGGCGCCGTCTGTGGGAACGTTTAGCGTTCTTCTCTATCTTCTTTTCTTCATTTAAAGTGTTTGGTAGTCATGGCTTCCAACCGTCGCTCTGCACCACTATCCACTCAACCGCTCGCTCAGGATGAAGAAGTTGCAACTTCTGATCCTGTGCAGCAACAGCTGGATCAAATTCGAGCTCAGATGCAGAAACAAGCCGATCAAACGCAGGCTCAGCTCTTTGCCATATCTCAAGTCTTGGCTTCTTTGACACAAAATCCATCGGTTCTCCCTCACTCTGGAGTGCCTGAAAGCGGATATCCATTAGTGTATCCTCCGCAACGGAGGCAATATGAGGAGGGTGGCCCTAGCGCTCGTCCCTTTTCTCCCCAGGGTGTAACTCCAGTTCGATATGACGTTCCAGGGGGTGTACCCAACATGCAACCTAACAACGTTATTTATAGCAGGGACCATGTTGTTAGCCCTGCGAATTCTGGTGCTAATTTGGTGCAATCCGGACCACCATTTCAACCGGCACCTGCGTCCAATCAAAGACAGCCCGAGCATGCAATCCCCAGTCAGAACAATCCTCAACCTACTGGGCTTGAGGGTGGTATACCAGGATTTCAGCACTCTGCCCCATCCAGAGTACCACTACGATCAGATGAAGTGGCAGACTCCATTGGACAAGCAGTTCCTGCTCGAGAAGGACTTCCACCTCCTCAACAGGACGAAATAGCAAAGCTTCTTGGAAGATTTACGACTCCATTTACCCCAGCTATATTGGCCGAGGAGCGTCCTCGTAAGTTCATTGTCCCAAAATTCACCCCGTATGAAGTATTGGATGATCCTGGTGATCATCTTTCGAATTACCAGCATACCATGGCCCTTCATGGCGCCACTGACGCATTTCTATGCCGCACCTTTGTGACAAGTCTCAAAGGGGCAGCCCTTCGATGGTTCCATAATCTCCCCCCAAATTCAGTCCCCAACTTTTACGAGCTCAGCAGGCGCTTCCTTGATCGCTTTCTAACCAGCAGACGGCTCAGAAAGGGACCGGAATTTCTCTTGTCTATAAAACAACGAAAGGGAGAATCCCTCAGGGATTATATCGCTCGCTTTAATGCCGAGCTGACCGAGATCACTGATTGTGGTGCAGCCTTCTTGGTGGCCGCCTTACATGCTGGACTCTGGCCAGGACGTTTTCATGATTCCCTGACAAAAAATCCTCCAGTCGATATGGCGTCATTAATGGAGAGGGCAAGAAAACACATCAACTTGGAAGACACCAGAACATCCCTTCGTCTTGCCAAAGAACAAATACAAAATGAGGGGAAGTCACAAACGCAGAATACTGGCAATACAAGCAAACGGCAGAGAAGTCCTGAGACGAAAACATCCCGAGGTCAAAATCAGACAACATCGGGACGTTTCAGATCGTATGCACCTCTGAGTGTGCCATTGCCTCCCTTGACTGCTTCCATATCCGAAATCTATAGTCAGGTCAAGACACATGAAAATTTTAAGCGTCCAGATCCATTATATGCTGATCCGGACCACCGTGATCGTAGTAAGTATTGTGAATTTCACCGAGATCACGGACATACTACGGAAACATGCCGACATCTTCAACAGGAGATCGAGCAGCTAATTCGAAGGGGACGATTGAAAGAATTCGTTCAACGGGAATCTGGACCAAATAATCAGACTCAGAAACCCCAACAACCTTGGCAGGAGCCTAAGTCTCAGCCACCAAGACAAGATCAGGGGTCCACTTTTGGGACGAATCAGCCATCACAAGCCAATGCTCATGTTATCCTCGTCCTCCATGCCACTAATTCTCTCTCTGGCACTTCAAATCGGGCGAGGAAGCGTTATGCGCGAGAAGCAAAAATGGCACCAATTCCGGTTCAAATCATGACTCTGGAGAAAAAGCTGAAACCCTCACCACAAATCCAATTCTCCGAACTGGATCTAGTTGGCGTACATCACCCACACACCGATGCGCTAGTCATTACTCTTCGTGTCGCCAACTTCGACATCTCTAGAGTATTGGTGGACACCGGCAGTTCCACTAATATTTTATTTTTTGAGCCTTTCCAAAAGATGAAGTTGAACGTGTCTGACCTCAAAGACACCTCGGCAGTACTGGCTGGTTTCGATGGACATCTAAGTTCTCCTATGGGCGGTATTGACTTCCCAACAACTATTGGGGTCGGCGACGAACAAAAAACAGTCTTATCTGAATATGTAATTGTGGATTGCCGATCTCCCTACAACGTGATCATGGGAAGACCATGGTTACATCAAATAAGAGCTGTCACGTCTACCCTTCACCAGTGTCTCAAATATGTACAGAACGATCAAATCTGCACTATTCGAGGTTCCCAATCATCATCTCGGGAATGCCATGTTGTTGCACTCAAAGGTAACAAACAGCAATAGCAATTACAGACATCTCGGAGGCAAATGATTCTCGACCTGTCTGACCGAGGTGAAGATACGTATTGTCCCACCGAGATTGATGCGCCTTTGAGCCCGCGTGGCGTAGATAGCATGGCTGCTCCGGTCCAAGATCCACTGAAGATCTCTGTAGGACATGAGGAAGAAGGACGTTATTTACAGGTGGGCGCCGACTTATCTCTACCAGAACAAGAAGTGATAATTGAGTTTCTGAAAACTCAGTTATCAACCTTTGCATGGGAAACTAAGGACATGGAAGGTATCGACCCCTCATGTATTTGCCATAAACTAACAACAAATCCTGAGTACCACCCTGTACGGCAAAAGAGACGAACATTTGCTCCCAAGAGACATAAGATCATTAATGATGAAGTCCAGCGGTTACTAGATGCACAGCTAATCAGGGAGGTATTTTACCCAGAATGGCTTGCTAACACAGTCCTGGTTAAAAAGAAAAATGGGAAATGGCAAGTATGCGTTGATTATACCGACCTTAACAAAGCTTGCCCGAAGGATAGTTTCCCCATCCCAAGAATTGATCAACTCGTTGACGCAACTGCTGGTTACGAGTTGATGAGCTTCATGGATGCATACTCAGGATACAACCAGATTCAGATGTATCCTCCTGATCAAGAAAAGACCTCTTTCATCTCTGAACGAGGCTTGTATTGCTATAAAGTAATGCCTTTCGGCCTTAAAAACGCTGGAACCACCTATCAACGTTTGGTCAACAAAATGTTTGCATCTCTGATCGGTGATACAATGGAGGTATATATCGACGACATGCTGGTCAAGAGTCAGCAGAAGAAGGACCACGTTGAACATTTAAAAAAGACCTTCGACATCCTGAACAAACATAAGATGAAGTTGAATCCATCTAAATGTATCTTTGGGGTGAGCCGTGGGAAGTTTCTGGGTTTTCTTGTCTCACAACGAGGCATTGAAGCCGATCCATCCCAAATTAAAGCTTTGGCAGAACTCGAGCCTCCGAGGTCTAGGAAGGAGATACAGACTTTGAATGGCCGGATTGCGGCCCTGAATCGCTTCATATCAAGGTCTACGGACCGCTGTCTTCCATTCTTCAAAGCTCTACGGGGAAATAAGACCTTGGAATGGACCTCTGAATGCGACAAAGCTTTTGTGGAGCTTAAAAAATATATGGCATCTCCAGAACTGTTATCTACACCAATAAAAGGAGAGAAGCTGCTTTTATACCTCGCGGTATCTGAAAATGCCATAAGCTCTGCGTTACTCCGAGAAGACCAAGGGATTCAAAAACCCATATTCTACGTAAGTAAAGCACTTCTTGGATCAGAAAAAAGGTATCCCGAGATAGAAAAGTTAGCCTTCGCACTCGTCATATCGGCCAGAAAACTCAGGCCTTATTTTCAGTCTCATTCAATCATAGTCCCAACTTCATACCCCTTAAAAGCCGTACTACATAAACCTGAAATTTCAGGTCGTCTCGTGAAATGGTCAATAGAGCTGGGAGAATTCGATATCACATACACACCTCGGACTGCCATTAAAGCACAGGCTTTGGCAGATTTTATTGCCGAATTCACCCCGGCACTAAAACAGAAATTAGACGCTAATCCAACCATGACCACATGGCATTTATATGTGGATGGCTCTTCCACTGATAAAGGGTCTGGAGTTGGTCTTATCCTCCGATCTCCCAATGGTATTTCTACAGAGAAGGCAGTTACTTTGGGGTTTAGGGCTTCAAACAATGAGGCTGAATATGAGGCATTAATCCTTGGCATGCAACTAGCCCTAGAACATGAGGCTCACAACCTCGAAGCCTTCTCTGATTCTCAATTAGTGGTGGGCCAAGTTCTGGGTGAATTTGCTGTGAAAGATGACAGAATGATCAAATATGCCGAAATGGTAAGTTTTTTACAAAAATCATTTGCCACTTTCCGTATTCATAAAATAGAGAGAAGACAGAACGCAAGGGCAGATGCATTAGCAAATATGGCTTCTCACCTCGGTACCAAAGGGGATTCAGAATTGATTATCTCCTCCCGAAATCACCCCAGTATTGACAAAGTTCAAAAAATTCACATCTTAGAACAATGTCATGACTGGAGAGCTCCTATCTTCAGATACCTAAAAGAAGGAAAACTCCCGGAAGATAGGAATCAAGCACGTAAACTACGGATCAGAGCAGCTCGGTATCTGATTTTAAATGAGCAACTCTACCGTCGGTCTTACACCCAACCATTACTGAGGTGCCTATCTCCAGAAGAATCGGAGTATGTACTAGCCGAGATTCATGAAGGGATATGCGGCAATCATAATGGTGGCAGGACCATCTCACATAGAGCGTTGACCCATGGTTATTACTGGCCCGGTATGCTGATTCAAGCCAGAGAGTATGTAAAGAAATGTGACAAATGTCAGCGTTTTGCTTCCTATCAACATCTACCACAACAAGAGCTTGTACCCATTGTCAGTCCCTGGCCTTTTGCCCAATGGGGGATGGACATTGTTGGACCTTTGCCCAAAGCTCCTCAAAACAGGAAGTATTTGTTGATCGCTATTGATTACTTATCCAAATGGGCGGAAGCAGAACCACTGACTCACATTACCGAGGTGGATGTAAAAAATTTCACATGGAGAAATATCGTTTGCAGGTTTGGAGTGCCACGAACTATCATATCAGACAATGGCACCCAGTTTACAGGAAAAATATTTAGAAAATTCTGTGACGATCTCCATATCAGCCATCATTTTTCCTCGCCAGGACATCCACAGGCAAACGGACAGGCCGAGGTGACTAACCGGACTATATTAAGTGGTATCAAAAAGAGGCTGGAACGAGCAAAAGGAAAATGGACAGAAGAACTTCCTGGAGTACTCTGGGCTTACCAAACGACGAGGAGCAGTGCTACCCAGGAAACACCATTCTCACTCACATATGGTTCCGAGGCGGTCATTCCCGTAGAAATCGGTATGCCCACATGGAGAACAGAAGCCTTCAATCAGGAAGCAAATCCGCTTCAGTTAATCGAGAACCTCGACTTACTGGAAGGAAAAAGAGAACAGGCTTCAATCCGAATGGAAGAATGTCAACGAAGGATGGCCAAAAGCTTTAATAAAAAGGTCAAAGGTAAAAACTTTGACTTAGGTGATTTGGTTCTGCGAAGAATCTTCCCTAATACCAAGGAACCTACGATGGGAAAGTTGTCCCCAAACTGGGAAGGACCTTACCGAATTGTGAAGATTAACAGGCCTACAACCTACTGGTTGGAAGATATGGAGGGAAAATCGATTCCCAGACCCTGGAACATCGAGCACCTGAGACAGTATTATCAATAAAATTATTTCTACCTTTCAGGTGATATATCTTCTCAACACGAAAGATCTACCAACTTGTTCTGCAACAAAGGCCCCTACAAGCGTAAGTGCTGTAGGTATGGCTCCAAGCAAAGAGACTGGTCTACAGACCTGATCTCAAAATTCATCAAGGCCCCTACAAGCGTAAGTGCTGTAGGTATGGCTCCAAGCAAAGAGACTGGTCTACAGACCTGATCTCAAAATTCATCAAGGCCCCTACAAGCGTAAGTGCTGTAGGTATGGCTCCAAGCAAAGAGACTGGTCTACAGACCTGATCTCAAAATTCATCAAGGCCCCTACAAGCGTAAGTGCTGTAGGTATGGCTCCAAGCAAAGAGACTGGTCTGCAGACCTGATCTCAAAATTCATCAAGGCCCCTACAAGCATAAGTGCTGTAGGTATGGCTCCAAGTAAACAGACTGGTCTACAGACCTGATCTCAAAATCAAAAAAGCCCCTATAAGCACCAGTGCTATAGGTATGGTTTCAAGTGAAGAAACTGGTTTATAAAACTTGTTTCACAAAGAACAAAGGCCCCTACAAGCGAGATCGCTGTAGGTATGGTCCCAAATTCAATAATGGGTCTACCGACTTGCTCTATCTGAAGTGGCCTCAACCTGTTTATGTGCTATGAATCTAGTCCATGTTCGTTGACAATTAAGTATCCGTATCTTCTCATATGCCAAAGACTGTGTACTACAAAAAGTTCAGGACTTTCATCATCGTATCTTGTTTTATGGCAAGTTGCTGATCTCGGAATTCAGAAGTCATGTTCTCGACATCAGTCTATAAAGTATTGATTTCAGCTTTCTTGACTACCGGAACTAATCTTGGTAAGTACTTTATTTAAAGTTTTGTCTTTTACATGTTTAGAAAGACACACACAAAAAAAAAAAAACGTATATATATCAAGTTACTCAAACATTCCGAGTTAGCATGAAAAGAAAGCAACACTTATATATATATGAATCAAGGTTCCCAAAATACAAATCATCACCACCAAAAACCGTACAAATTTAAACACTATTTCGGCTTTGGAGGGACAGAAGACAAGGAAGGAACAGTTTCAACAAAACCCTCCATATCTGGTGGGTTAGGAGAGCTCGGTAGAGATTCTACCTCTACATCATCCAAACAAGAAATATCCAGGTTTGGGTACAATTTTTGAATTTTCTTCCTACAGAGAAGATAACCAGAATCTACCAGCTCTCTTCCCATTGAGTTCACTAAATCCATCATTCCAGCTTTGGTAGCCTCCTGGGTAGCAATCTTGACTTCTTCAAGTTTTGTAGCCGCCGCTACCTCGGTATCTTTCACCTTTTTCTTTTGTTCCTCCATCTTCTGACGAAACATATCTCGTTGATCGATCATGACTCCTAGCTTCTGGCTTAAAACTATGTTTTCCGACTCAATTGCTTTACATTTAGTCTCCAGAGACATGACCCTGGCTTGCGCTGCCCCAAGGTCAGCATCAAAAACCCTTAATTTGGTTTCTACATGAGTCAGATTCGATTTAGCCATTGTGAGTTCCGTTTGAGTGTTCTTGACTTCAATTTGGGCCGTCTTCAATTCGGCCTTCACCTTCTTCAGTTCTTCTTGAAGACTCGTTGCCTTCTGGGCTTCATCGAACCGATCCATTAAAAGTCCCATCGCTCCAACACCCTACCGACAAAACAAAATACATAAAAAAAAAAAAAAAACAAAAGCCTTACCCTCACATAACCCGTCATCAGCTCGCCCATAATCTGCCTTGTATCTTTCTTTTGAAAGCCAGAAGGCAGTCCCATCTTTAGAGCCGCCTTAATGGCCTCTGAACCATTGGGCGCCGCTGCAGGATTAGGGGGTCCTGAGCTTGACCCCCCTTGAGCACTAGGCGGGCGGGACGAAGTGGGTACTGGAATAGCTGGGGCAGCTTCGGCTTGTGGAGGTTGGACCTCAACGGGCTGCGAAGGTCCGGGTTGAGTTGTCCTGCTGGCCTCCTGAGCCGATGTCTCGGCGGCCTCCCGAGCAGCCCTCAACACTACCCTCCTCTTCTTTTGAACTGGCCTCGGTACTCCCGATGACGTCGAGACCTCTGATGACGTCGGAATCTCAGCTGGTTCAGGCATTGAGGAGGTTGAACCTCCCACTTTCGACTTGGAGGGTGGGACGTAACCGGCCAAAATGGACTTCTTTACTTTAACAGCATCATCCTTGGTCAGTCCCGCAGCCATCAGATTTGCCGGTGAAAGAATCTGTAAATGATGTCGGTAGGCAGGTTGAAGAAGTTGAGCGAATTTTCTCTCTAGTTCGGGCGTGGATGATGCCCTTTTCCACCTCTTTTTGTCTGTAGAAAGATCATAAAACAAAGTAAAATCGTAAATATGGAGAGAAAAACATTAACATATTATGATTTAATTGAGATCTAACAAGACTCACCAATGGGGCCGGTTTGCCGAGGAAAAAGACTCAGGTCGCCTTCATAGTCTTCTCGCTCCCAACCTCCCCCTACGAAAAAATACCACTTCTTCCATGTTTTATTGGAAGAGGGTACCACTGTCAGAGGTCGGTACCTCTGATCAAAACATGTATAATAAAGTCCCTCTGTAGAGAGGAACTTCATATCCATTTTACTACGAACAAGGTCCAGATCTACTGGGACTTTATTCAAATGCCCTAAAACGATAAAACCTAAAAGCTGCCTCCAACTATTGACGTTTAGATCGGCAGGACAGATATTAAAATAAATAAAAAACTCTCTAAGCAGAGGGTGTAAAGGGAGGCGTACGCCTAATTCGAACCATTCTAAATAAACGCAGATTTCCCCCCGTTTAACATCGGAGGGACGATCTGATGGCTTGGGAACTCTAAATGATACGTTCTTGGGAAATCGAAATTGCCTCCTAAGGTTGAACAGCATCCCCTTAGTTATATGGCTCTCACCCTCTTCCCTCTGAGATTTTTTAACTTCCCCTTCGCTAGATTCATGGGCGGAGTCATAAGAAGAAAAAGATGAAGTAGAAGATGAAGACAACGGATCCTCTTCCCCCCTCATTCCTGGCTCAACCCTTACTTCACTCGGGTTGGAAGTAGACATGATTGATTCGCAACACAGAGTGATTACGAAGAAAGAATAAGAAGAAGAAGAAATTAGAATATTACCGGTCACAAATTTCCAAACTCGATTTGACGTCGCCGGAAATCGCCTTGAACTTACTGGAGATTATGCTTGCAGAAATTTGGAGATTATGCTTGCAGAAATTTCCAAAAAATCTTTGAAGATATTCCGCACGGTATAAATGGATTTGGTAAAAATAAACCCTCATTACCCCTCAAACGTATCAGTTTACCCCTTTCGAGAACCGGGAAAGTAAATATTTAAAATTCTCGAGAAACTCAAAACGGCTGATATAATAAATGGTATCGATTTTCAAAGCGACAATCTGCGCATTAATTATACCGTGACGGCTATGTCTTTTCGAGATGTAAAAATCAATTAATACGTGCGTGTTTTCGATATACACGTGACTTTACCAAAACCACAGCCTCAGTTCAAATATGGGTGTTTTTAGCACTAAGGCTTGGGGGGGGAGTAACTGATACGTCATAAAAACATGCTGCTTAACTCAGATAACTTAAACACGTTCCGAAAAGCTAGTTTTTCTTACATATTATGGAAAAATATACCGAGGTACACCTCGATATACCGACCTCGGAACAATTGAATAAATCGACAAAAAGAATGACGAAAGTCTCATGATTATACTGCAATAGCCTGACAGGCGGTGAGCCCTAGTCCTGTCAAAATGAGCTATAGGCTTGGAAAACCATTCCTGCACGTACACGTGTAAAGGGCGCCATAAATTATATGAAAGGGATGTCCGCCGCTTGTCAGACAAGTTAAACCGCCTCCTCAACACTATAAACAAGGAAAAGTAAGTATGAAAGGGGGGCATCTGCATCTATAATATTTTCTGAAAAAAGAGCCAAACCTTTGATCACAAAAAAGAATACTAACTTAACCATCGGAGAGGTTACCACCGGAACCTTTCCCGGTGGCTTTTTTACAAATCATCTCTTTTCAGGTTCACGGCAACGGATTATTCCATGACGAGCCCAAATTAGCTGCATCAATTTTATTTATTGATTTGTATAAAATTAATATTTTTTAAGTATTTTTTGTTTAAATAAATAAAAAATAAAAAATTATATTTGATTGATTTATTTTATTTTTTAAGATGATTATTAAATACATTTTTAATTTTTATCTTTTTTTAGCAAGTATGAAAAGGTTATTTTTAAACTTATTAAAAGTATTTTATCAAACAGTATCTAATATTTTTAAAATTTATGTATGCATTTAGTTTTTCCAATAAAGTTGAAAAGCAAAAATATAAAAAATTTGAATTTAATAGATTTTTAGTATGAAGATTTTTTGGAGAAAAAAAATTATTCATTTTAACAAATAAAAATAAAAATTTCAAAATTATGGGATTGGTCGTGTCGGTTATTCTTAATATCTCATTGTACTTTTTTCATCCATTAGCAATTTCAAGAGTAAGACTTGTCAATAAAACTAACGAGCAACGATAACATTATCCTTTTATCGTGATGCAGCAGGACCATCTGGAAAACGACTTGTAAATTATGATGTGGTTGATTTTGTGACGCGCGCGCGCGCGCGCGCACACATATATATATATATATATATATATCACAGTTTGATTGGGGCACGTGGGCCATAAGGGGTGAGGAAAATGTCGACAAAGGAGGGACATAATCTATATGTTGTACCTAGCTGGAAAGTGAATAAGGTCTTACCAAAGAGATTTTTGGGAAGAAATGGATCTTTCCTGGTCTTTACTCTCCGAGTTTAGCTGGAATTAACATCTGCATCGTTTGATTAATTAGTCTTAAAAAAAGACCCAATAAGGTAGCCTAGTAAAGTTGGTTAGTGAGACAATTTTCAGTAGCTTGTTGAATTATACTCGGAGTTTGGCATAAGTTTGAATTTCTGTCGCTGTAAAAACTTGTAGTTTAAACTTATGTGTTGAAAAATAGTACGTGTTAGATCTAACAAGTTGAAAAGAAATAACAAATTAGAATATAATAAGTTTTTTATGAGGATATTCAAGTTGGAGGGAAATAATAAAATTTTAAGCAAGAAATGTGTGTAGGTAGGCATCATGATTTTGAAAATTTTGTGAAATTATTCTTAAATTTGTCAAAATTGGTTATCCAAATTCAAATATATGACAAAATATGGATTGAAATACTTTTATGGTAAAGTTAGATATTTTGCTAAATTTGGAAAAAGAAAGCCAAGAATTCAAGAAAGTCAGTTTAATATATTTTTTGATCAAGTTTTGTATTGGTAAAATTAATGATTCATGATTCATATTTTTGTATTGACGTGATATTTATAAGATAAGACTCATCTTACAAGCATCACCAACACGTCCAGTCCTTATGAGTATATGTACATGAGCATCACAGGAATGCAAAAACATAAGCATGTACATGAGCATTTTTCATTTGATTAATTAGTCTTAAAAAAAGACCCAACAAGGTAGCCTAGTAAAGTTGGTTAGTAAGACAATTTTCAGTAGCTTGTTCAATTGTTCTTATAGTTTGGTATAAGTTTGAATTTCTATCGCTGCAAAATTACATAATTTAAACTTATGTATTGAAAGATAATACTTGTTTAGGAATGACAATGGTGCGAGTTTGGAGTGGGGTTACCATTTCCCAACTCCAACCCATTTATATTTTCCGTCTACGACCCCGTCCTGCCTCGCTTCGTTTAGAAGTTTACCCCTACCCAACCCTATTTATATTTTCTGACGTTTACTCCGTCATGCCCCGCCTCGTTTAAAAGTTTACTTCGACTCGACCCCATTTATATTCTCCGACGTTTACTCCGATCCGACCCCATTCATATTCACCAACTTCACATCACCTCGCCTTAAACCTCGATATATGTATTTTTTAAGTAAGTTAAAACTTTTATTTTAATAACTAAATTATTATTTTTTGCCAAAATAACTAATACAACAAAAAATATATGAGTGTGATATGAAAAACCTTAAAATTAATTTTATATAGTGTTATTTATTGGTAAATATAGTGTATATAAACATAAATAAAAAAACTTAATATATAAACGGGGGGTGTCGGGGCGAGGTGATCATTCCTTAAACCCGATGAAGTTTTAAAAGTCATACCCCAATCCCGTCCCGACTTCGTTTATGAGCACCCAATATCCGTCCCATTAGGAGCGGAGCGGGGCGGAACAAATTGCCATCCCTATATGTGTTGGACCCAACAAGTTGAAAGAAAGTAATAAATTAGAATATAAGAAGTTTTTTATGAGAATATTCAAGTTGGAGGGAAATAATAAACTTACGTGTTGAAGGATAATACGTGTTGGACCCAACAAGTTGGAAGAAAATAATAAATTAGAATATAATAAGTTTTTTATGAGAATATTCAAGTTGGGGGGAAATAATAAAATTTTAAGCAAGAAATGTGTGTAGGGAGGCATCATGATTTTGAAAATTTTGCAAAATTATTCTTAAATTTGTCAAAATTGGTTATCCAAATTCAAATATATGACAAAATATGGATTGAAATACTTTTATTGTAAAGTTAGATATTTTGCTAGATTTAGAAAAAGAAAGCCAAGAATTCAAGAAAGTCAATTTAATATATTTTTGGTCAAGTTTTCACAAATTTCGACATATTCAATGAAATGTGTTCTTTTAAAAGTTTAGAATTTTCAAGTTGCACAAAAGTCAGAAAATATAAATTCAAAGTAATTTTTTTGAAATAGTTGAAAAAAAAACCTTGTATTGTAAATATTGGTATGTTGTTTCATTATTGTTTAGTGCAAACAAAGACACTCTCATTGTTGCAAAAACAACGTCAACTATTGCAGCATTGCTTAAAAAAAAAACAACAAAAGGAAGAAAACAAACAAAACAAAACAAAACAAATGAAGTTGGTAGAGCCATAAAAATTTCTAAATTAGTCAAAAGAACGTCATTTAAATATCAATTTCATTATTTTTTTTATTTTTTTATTTTTTAAAAAATATTTATTATTGAAAAAAAAAAACACTTAAGAATGACAATGAAACGAAACCAAAATGAATTCTTTGTCCCAACCCAAATACGGTAACCCCATTTATATTGACTATTTTGGGGTAGACTCCTACCCTAGCCGTAGTTATATTCCTTAATCTTGTTTTGGCCTTTGCCTCTCTAGCTTGCTCAAGTTAATTATAAATATAAAATACATACAATCACATGATAAAATATTATATAAAATATTAAATTGAAAAATAAGTTTATAGACATAAGTGGGGTATTTAAGTTATTATGAGGATATATAAGGGTTTATATGTAATTTAATTTTAATATCGGGAGAACCCTTTTCCAATCAGTTTATTTTTTCTAAATTTGACCCTCTCTTAATTAATCTTCTCCTATGCTCGTCCATAAGGGATGAAACAGAACCGATAGTGAGGATATTTTTTCATCCAACAATATTGATTATTTTTAATTACAATTAAAGACCTAAGCCAAGAGAATAATGTTATATATAATAATTTTTTTAATCCTTTTTTTCACTATTTATGTAAAATTTGAAGGTAACAGAGGAAAAAAGTGATAGTGTTGACAATTGACATAAATATTTAATTATGTCAATAAATATGGTGATATAAATTCACTTTTTATAATTAAAAAAACAATAATAAATTAATTAAATACTTTCGGTAGTTTTATTCATTTTTATTTGACCCCTTATAATTTAAAAGTTAGAATAATTTTTTTTTTATGTGTTAAAAATCAAATATAGTTTATCGATACAAAATATATTTCTAACATATGAATATTGATTTTTAAATTATAAAACATAGAGTAAAAATAAATGAAATGACAACAAAAGTCTATATAATTTTTCATAAAAACAACTTATTATTTTCATTTATGTTCTCCTTGTTTTGAGAAGAAAGAAAGGAAAATTAACCTTTAAACCCCTTGATTTCCCTCTTTTTCCTTTTGTTTCATCTTTAAACTAAACATGATTTAACATTTTCTTCTTCTTCTTTCTTTTTTTTTTTCCTTTCTGACACTCTCATCCAAACGCATTGGAATGATAGACTCATTTGAATCTTAAAGAAGTTTCAGGAATGTGTTTGATAATGATTCGATTGTGTCATTTCTTTGTCCTCATTAAAAACCAAACATCCCTGTCAACTTTATATTTATCCTAAATAAAAAAAAAGTAAAGAAAATAAGAAGAAAAAATTATAGCAAGCTTGGTTTTCAAAGCCAATCCATTCAGAAATCAAAACACTGGTTAAGGGGTATTAGTACCAATACATTTTAAACATATGCCCATGCCAACCGCCATTAATAGTGTGGGCCATATCTGATTCAAAGAAGAAGAAGATGATGTGTGTGTGTGTGTGTGAGAGAGAGAGAGAGAGGGAGCATTTTTCCTCAGGATGTCATTGTCACCATCCCATGATGTGATTTTAGTCTCTCCTTTTTATCCTTAATAGTTTATATAATTATAATAATATCATTTTTCATATTTATAATCTATGTTCACATTCTAACTTATATAAAAATATTCTAACATCTTTAAAATAACAATAATAATTATGTCATGCTTTATATTATCTTTTTATCCTACAACTTATTCTAAAATACTTATTACATTCTACATAAACAATCTATTCATTTTTTAAAACTTCTATCCTTCAACCTTTTCTTTAATAATAGTTTGCAATAATTATAATACTAGTTGTATATATACATATCTATGTTTATATATATATATATATATATATATATATACACGTACACACACATAAACAATAAACGGATAAAGTTAGTGGCTTCAAGTTGAGAAAACAGATTATTCACTTATAAGAGCAAGGTTATACATATATAATCCTCTCTAAACTTTGCAATAACAAAAGTTTCTTACCTTAAATTAGCCTATTAAAAACAGTGATATTGAAAATTTTGTTACATTGATATTTTTATTATTCTTATTTGTACCATAATTTTAAAATAATTTGACTATCGTATTCTAACTTTGTTTTTTTCATTTCTTTTCACTACCAGAACAGTCTCTGTATTATTTTGGGTCACGTAAGGCCTCAAATAATTGGTCCTAGCCTGATTAGTTGGTCACCAACGGCCAGTAATTTGGGCCAGACTGGAGTCTGATTTGTACAGGTTGCAAATTCAGAGCCCAATTGTTTGACGGTGTTGCCATGTTGGGTAGATTTAAATTTTAGAACCCACAGCTTGGGCTGGGCCCAAATATTCCTAATATTACAGATCTGGTGAGCACTGAGCAGTAGCAAACGAGGATGGCGAATTAGCTGTCATCAAACTCTTTTCTTTTATCTTTTTATTCTTAATTAAACATCATCAATAATTCACATTTTTATGCATTTTCTTCTAAAGACGTCTTTTTAACTTAAAATAAAAAATTTTAATAGAGGATGTTTTAATTTTTATACATGAGCATATACACGAGCATGTACATGGAAAACACAATGATATAAAGATACAAAGCTTTAAATATTTCAGTTAAAAAATAAAAATAAAAAGGTTGCAGAAGTAAGGGTACTTTTGTCATATACACGGGTCGGTAAACCTTCTAGCATATTACCGGAATAATTCGACTCTAATCATTAAAGCTAAACGAATTGGAGACCATTACCTCAATGACTTGTCTCACTCATTGCACTTTTTCAAACCACTGTACTCTCCACATCCATTCAACATTTGTTCTCTATTCCTAGTCTTCTCCATTATCTCCACGTAGATCCACGCCGTAGCGAGTACATACTTTTAATTACTGTAGCGAGTACAAACATTTAATTACTGTAGCGATTACCAAAATCCTTCATTACAGCGCCTCCTAGATTCACGAGAAGCTCAGCAAAACGCAAAAAACTAACGCACTTAATCAATGGTCCCTATATATCAGCAGTCTGTAATCTCTCTTCTCCGATTCCCTCTCTTTCTCTCTCTCTAAATTCTCTCAGTCAAGTGTCAGTTGTCGTATCACCGAACTCGGCCAGAAAAACCAGAAATATCAACTCCTCCCACCTCCCTATATATATATATATATAGATAAAGTTATATATAGTGGGTGCTAATGGCGGGAAACGACTGGATAAACAGTTATCTGGAGGCGATACTGGATGTGGGGCCAGGAATCGACGATGCGAAGTCGTCCTTGTTGCTGAGAGAGAGGGGGCGGTTCAGTCCGACTCGATACTTCGTGGAAGAGGTCATCACCGGCTTCGATGAGACTGATCTGTATCGCTCTTGGGTTAAGGTATGTCATATGTCTCTCTCTGAAACTATATCTTTTTTATTCTCTCTCTAGTTTCTCTCTATTGAGATTTTAGTTATGTTTGATAGGCTGCGGCGACGAGGAGTCCGCAGGAGAGGAATACGAGACTGGAGAATATGTGTTGGCGGATTTGGAATTTGGCTCGCCAGAAGAAGCAGGTTCTATTTTTATCATCTCCCGATATAAATGCGTGTCCGTGTGTTTGAATCATTGTATATACGAATCACTGTAGCTTAATTTTTAGGTAGGGTGGAAATGTTACTGGAAATAGTTGTTGTCATTAAAGTTGAGGGCATGGATGTTTAATGTTTAGTTGTATTTTTTATTTGCGCAGTTCGGGTAATTGACGGAATGTGTTTTGATCTAAAAATTGGAACTTGATTGATTTTGGGTGGCTTGAATATTTTTTGTCAATGGGTTTGATTTTTTATCATTTTTGACTTTATCGATTTATTTTTTATTTGTTTTGGGCTTTGAATTGTCTGGTTGCTTTTTCGATGAAAAGTGTATTTCTTCACTTCTCGTTGTGAATTTTATTCTAAGCTGGATACTGTCAACTCTATAATAATTAATAATAGTGGGAGATACCAAATGTATTAATTAATAAAATTGTTAAGTATTACAATTCTCCAATTATGATTACCAAAAGTTTTTACTTTTTAAATTATCAAATACCATAAAACATAATTCTTATCATTTTCATAGTATGTCCAGCATTTCATAAACAATATGAATCTTTTGTATGCAACTTTCGGGTCTGATTGGTTTGTGGAATTGAAACTGAAGTTCAAATTTGGAATTCAATTCCAATTCTGTTATATTTGGAATTGAAATGGAATTAAAATTTCATTGTTTGAATTGCATCAAAAATTAGAAAATGGAATTGAAAATTTGATTCCCTGTTTTGAAAAAAATCAGCCAATATTTTATGTCAAATGGGGCACTAGATACAGAATAAGAAATTATATTTCCTTTCCACTTTTTAAATAATTAATGAGAAAACCCCAATATCTAATTGATAATTTTGATAAACAACAACGGCCCAATGAATGAAACTATTCTATGCAACCCCCCCCCTCCTAAAAAAAAAAAGAAAAAAAAAGAAAAAGAAAATATTCATATGTTCTGTGAGAAGTCTGTGTGTTCTGGTTTTTAGATTGTCTGAATATACTGCTAACCTGTAAATGCTTATCAAATTCTTATAATTGCCTCTTATTTAATTGTTCATTTAGTTTGAGGGAGAGGAAGCTCAGAGGATGGCAAAACGGCGTCTTGAACGCGAAAGAGGCCGCAGAGAAGCAACTGCTGATATGTCAGAGGACTTATCAGAGGGGGAGAAGGGAGATACAGTCAGTGACATTTCGGCCCATGGCGAAAGTACCAGAAGTCGATTGCCTAGAGTTAGCTCTGTTGATTTGATGGAAGCATGGGCTAATCAACAGAAGGGGAAAAAGCTGTACATTGTATTAATAAGGCATGAACTGAACTTCAGTGCTTTACCTTTTAAATATTGTAATGGAAAGGAATCTGAAGTGATAACTTGGTATTGCATTGTTTTATCAATTATGAATATTATTTATAGACTCGTGCTTTCATCTTATAATTATGGAACATATATAACCATCTTGGACAATATTTTAACGAGATGCAGATGGGGAACTTTTAGGGACCTAATCATGTCCTGCACTTGCTTATTTTCTGGTGTTATGAGGGAAAGGATATCATCTCTGTGGTGCACATGATGTCTCTACGTAGTCTTAACAATTAGCATTCTTGCAGCCTTCATGGTCTGATACGAGGTGAAAATATGGAGCTTGGTCGTGATTCTGATACTGGTGGTCAGGTAGATTTTGGTTGCAAGAGCTTTTTTGAGACAATGTCAGTGTAGTTGAATTCCCTGTTAGCTATCAATTATTAATACTGTAATTTTAAAAATTCATATCCTGTGTAATTTGCTTACCGAAAAGCTGAATAATCTTCTATTCTCTCTTTTTTTTTTTTTTCTTTCTTTTAGGTGAAGTATGTTGTGGAACTTGCAAGGGCTTTAGGCTCAATGCCAGGAATGTATCGGGTTGATTTACTAACTAGACAAGTATCATCACCAGACGTGGATTCGATTTATGGTGAACCCACAGAGATGCTGCCTCCAAGGAACTCTGAAAGTTTGATGGATGAAATGGGCGAGAGTAGTGGTGCTTATATCATTCGTATTCCATTTGGGCCGAGAGATAAATATATTCCAAAAGAACTTCTGTGGCCTTACATCCCTGAATTTGTTGATGGTGCACTTAATCACATAATACAGATGTCCAAAGTTCTTGGAGAGCAAATTGGTGGTGGCCATCCGGTCTGGCCTACTGCCATCCATGGGCATTATGCAGATGCAGGTGATGCTGCCGCTCTTCTATCTGGTGCTCTAAACGTACCCATGCTTTTCACTGGGCATTCACTTGGTCGAGATAAGTTGGAACAACTTTTGAGACAGGGTCGATTGTCAAGGGATGAAATAAATACGACATACAAAATAATGCGTCGGATAGAAGCTGAGGAGTTATCTCTTGATGCCTCTGAAATAATCATAACTAGCACCAGACAGGAGATAGAGGAGCAGTGGCGTTTGTATGACGGTTTTGACCCAATACTAGAGCGTAAACTACGAGCTAGGATCAGGCGTAATGTGAGCGGTTACGGCAGGTTCATGCCTCGAATGGTTGTAAGTATTGGGATGTTATTCTTTACATATTGATAAAACATTCAGTTACTTTTTGTCATCAAAGTAGGGTTGTGGGAACTTTAGTTGGCCCGTTTTGTTCTCAATCTTAGCTCATAGATCTCGAGTCAAGTAAAGTGGGGTTAGCCAGACATTCTTGAAATATAGTTTTTTTTTTTTTTTTTGGCAGTTTAAATGGGTAAATGAACCTAGATTGTTGATGTGATAGGCCTTGGCTGAGCTATGGTTGGACCCATAGGTTAAGATTGATTTAACCCTAGCTCAATAAGATATACTATGCGTGCAAAGCTATCTTACATTCCGATGTAAAAATGACACTTACATGTGTGTTTCCAACTCTTATATGAGGTGTCCAACATGGAGATCTCATGATATAGCACGAGTATGGGGGAACACTCTACTACAACTATGACAACAAAATTGATGTGGGAAGTGCTGCAGTGGGGAAAATTGGTTTCTTGGGGGCTGTTCTATTGTTGATTTTTGTGGCCAAGGTTGGTTGCGATATTGAGTTTTAGAGTTTTATAAAGGTGGAGCAAAAGGGCAAGGTTTGGAGGCCTAAAAAAGGCAATGAAGAGTTATTAGGGGTTGTAAACAGCCTGTGAATAGTGATTTTTTGCTATTTTGGTTTGTTTGGGCTTCTTATTGTTGATTGATTGAAAGGTGGAAAGGATTAGGCTTGTTAAAAGGTTAACAAGATATGGTTATGACATAAAATTTAATAGAAGTGTGGAACATTAAAGAAAAAAGAAGAGAAGTTGAAAAAGAAAAGGGGGAAACTAGGAATCACACTTAGGGCTAGAATTATATCACACAATCTTTACTACTATGCAATGTATGCTAACTTATAAAACATTTTTTGGACCGCTTTACCCCCATCAAAATAAAAAAATGACAACATCATCTTTATTTACTCGACAATGAAGTCCTTAATAATATATGAATATTTAATTACCAATCATTAGTTACTAATTTTAATAATCAATAAATCCATTAATGATTAAATGTTAATATTAATTATTAATCTTCAATAAACTTCTTCACAAATAAAAAATAGCTAATCACTACCAGGCATGTACATATTGAAAAGTTAGTTATAAGAACTAGTAACTTAGCATATAAGGCCAATTTGAACAAAAAGCTGATAAATAAGTAAACATAGATTAAAAATGTGGAAGGGAAAAGAAGAGAATATATGGGGAATTTTACTAAAATAATATCAGTAAACAAAACAAATTTTATAGAAAAAAAAAAAAAAATTAACATGGCTGTAAGAGATTGAGATCAAGTTGTATATTCTCTTTTAGGGATTAATTATGAACTTGTAATACTATTTAAGCTACCCACCCATTACAAAAAACCGAGTAGAGCACAGCCATACTCACATACTTTTTTTTTGGGGACAAGTACACCCATACTCAAATACTCCTATTGCTAATTTTCTTTTTCTTTATTTTATTTAGTACACATGCTCTTATGGAATAATTATATTCAACTTGCCATTACAAGGTAAATTTATATCATTGAGTTTAGATATTGCGATGGAGAACAAGAAGCGTGTTGATTGTGTCTTGTATTCTTGCTCCAGGACACATTCAACACCAAAATAAAATCTTTATGGTTGGTGTTGGGATTTATTTTTTTGTGAGCCTTAGGCCATGGAGCGAAGGGTAGGGTGGATAGGCCTGGCCCGGACAAAGAGAGTGCCGGCCGCGGCACACCGAGAGTGCCAACTGCCAGATTTTGCAGTTTTTGCTTAGTTTCCTTTTTTTTTTTTTTCAGGGTCTGGGACACATAAAAATTGTTTTTTTTTTTGGGGGATATGTGAGAGAGCAGTGGAAGTTCATCTATTGTTATTGTGAGAGGGTTATCTGACTCTCTTTTATATCTTTTATCTTTGATCAGTAGAATTTCTTTGCTGCGCTTCACTCGTGGACATAGGCTTGATAGCCAAACCTTGAATATCTCCTCTTCTTGTGATTTCTGTTTTATTTTTCACAATTTTCTATTCTCGTATTATTGTTTGATTTCACAACAAAGCGAACATCGTCACAGTCCTGATCACCATCATACAATAGTGAACAGTTTTAGTGATACACCCCAACATGGCATGGTTATATTAAACAGATCAAGTCCGTGCAGTGATATATCTTAGTTTGAGTGATTATTGATTTAGTTATATCGATAGATGTTAAAAATATATTAGTCCTGATGCAGGAAAGGTTTCTCCCATTAACTGGATTAGCGATTTTTTAAATGAATCCTAAATTCAGCTATTAAATTTTTGCATGAACTATAGTTTCTATGACTTAACTGGTCTTTTCTTACTCATAAAATCATAAATTCAATGTAATTTTCCGTGGTATTTATCATTTTTAGGCTCATGATTATAGTTATTTTATACCTTAGTACATTCAATAATATAGGATTTTTCTTTTCTAATAACCATTTTGTGCATTATATGAAATGTTCTGCATTTGTCTACAAAATGTCTTCCCTTCCTTTGGTCATGTTCATTTGTGATAAGTGTCACTTTATTATCACGACAAATTTAAAGTAAAAAAAGGAATACATAGTCACATTTATGCTTCACATCCTCTATGAAATAACAAAAATATATTAAGTAATTTATTTGTTTTCCTTCTAACATGAAAGTGTTCACGTGCAACGCACATGCACAGAAGAAGTTCTAAAAAGAGCACAATAGCTCCTAAAATTCTCTAAACATGTTCTCTATTGAATCGGAAGTATTACATGGCCATATATAGATTTTTAGGTATTCCTAACTCTAATAGAACTTGGACTCCATTACCTTGGAAACTAGCAAGCTGCAACAATACAAGTGCCATGTGTTGGTGAGTTTGATTCCTAAATGGTGGAAATTTAAAATTCTAAGTGATAGTGGCATTTTTACATAGAATCTATTTTGTAATTAAGTGTATTATCTTCTATAAAAATGAAAAATCTATTTCTTTTTTAAACTGCATGCATAAAAAATTGTGTGATTAATTACTACCTTGTTGGCAACACATTTGAATAAATAATTTTTTTTTTAATAAAAAAGTGCTAAAGTTTGTCATATGACTCATATGATATTATTTTGTTTGGATTGATAAGTATTAATGTCACGACCCGAAACCCACCCTCTATGGATTAGCGGATCGCGAGCATCCGACCCGGCCTTTTCGCCGAACCGGACCTACTCATCCTGTTGCACTACTCTTAGTGCACTAACATGTAACATAGCGAAAGATAATAAAGTAAAAAGATCACGTGTTCATACCAGTCAGCCAATATAAAAGTACGGTTTGTAAGACTTCTACTCAGTACCTCATCCCCAGGACGTGAATACACGGGAGTGCTACAAGACTGTACTACTATTACCTTTACTTTGTCAAAATGTCCAATCTCTAACCGGAGTCTCCTACCTTCTGTCCTCTGTATCATTTCCTGAAAAATATATATATAAATAGGAGTGAGCTACACAAGCTCAGTAAGTAAGTCCCCTACTTTGCCATGTGTACAAGATCTGAAAAGAAATTGAATCACTAGGATAAAATAGTCAGTCACTATCATAGCAAGAATCATAGCTCATCAATGAATACCCAAGGATCAAGAATGATAACAATACTCATAACTCATCAATGAATCTCAAAAGATCAAGAATAGTGACAACAACCAAAGCTCAGCAAAGTATATCAACTAATTAAGATACAAATGATAAGCAAGTAACAATCATGGCCCATCAAGGAATATCAATGATCAGGAATAATATCAATCAGAGCTCGTCAATGAATCTCAAATAATCATAGTACGTACTCAATAAATGTTGAGTAACTACCTGATCATTCATACAAGAATATGATCAGACAATAAACCTCAATAAAAAGATAATGATGTCAAATCTGGTGGATGCTATCTGCTACCCCTCTCTCGGGGCAAGAAACTACTACCCCAATCTCGGAGCAAATCTGTGCATCCAGATGGAATTGTGACTGGGCACAAATCCCGCAACAATAAAATATCAAGATCAGGCTACTCCACAGAGAAGAATGTGAAGCCTAACTGGTTCAAGGCAAGAACAACAACAACTGGCCTCTCTCGGCCCTACGTACAACACATGCACGAAATCTCATGATCGGGATATCATCAAGTGATATGGAAACCAAGAGCAATAGACAATATCATGGCTAAGCTATTCTACTGGGAAGCAATATCTCATAGTGGAATCATAAAGAATCTGATAGAACAAATAAGAGTACAAATGCGCATAAAAAAAACTGTGACATGGCTAGGAATGTACTACATGCAGAGGTCGGGTATTACTTACCTTTTTCTGTCCCAAGTAAATCAAACTATTTCTGTTCCTTTCGACGGTCCCTGTCGTTCGGAAACTGTAACTCAGTCTATAGCCATAATCGATCTATGCTATGTATTTAATATGTCTATCATGGCTTTTAAGTATTTTATTTACTAATTTAGACTTCTTCATTGTGTCTGGAACGTCGAATAAAATCTATTTAGGCTTTTACGGATCTCAATTTAGACTCTTGGATTGAAAAGAGCATAATGGATCATTTTGTACTTTTACATGTATTTTATTTTCAGGGCCTCTTGTCATAATTTTGACTTTACTATTGGGTTTGGAATGTTCGAGATAATAAAAATTGACTATTTGTTTAACTAATTTGGACATCCGGATTATTTCTTTTGATTAAATCAATTAAATTTAATCATTGACTTTTTATTTTCAAAACCTGCAACCACATGTTTCTACTTCATTTTTATCTCTTTTTCTTTCATTCTTCTTCTCTTTTTTTTTTTTTTGTATTTATTTTCATCCTTAAATCATGCTTCATAAATCCCTCTAAATGAATGAACCTAAAATACTTATGTAAAAATTTGAGATTCCAGACCCACTTACAGGTTTTCCTGAATTTTTCTCTGGCCTGCTGTGGCACTTTTTCTTCCTGCTTCTTCCTCCTCCTCTTTTTCCTGGTTTCCTGCGCTCCCTACCGCAGCACTGTTGCTGCTTCTCTACCGCAGCACTGCTGCTGCTTCTCTCCATTTCTCTTCCTTTTTCTTTCTTTTCCTGCCGCTGCTTCCTTCTCTCTCTCTCTCTCTCTCTCTCTCTCTCTCTCTCCATTTCTTTCTTTCTTTCCTTTATATTCTTTTTCCACTGACCTCAAGGTCGGTGGCTGTTGCCACTTTTTTTTTTTTCTTTAGCTTCTCTCTCATGCTTTCTCTCTCCCTTCTCGATTCTTCTCCTCTCTTTGATGGCTTTCTCTTCCTTTCTAATGTCTTCTACTTCTTCTTAGTTCATTTCTTTTCTTTTTGCTTTATTTCTTTTACACACACACACACACACATATATATGCTTGGCTCCATATACATACATATATTTTTATATGCTCTAATATATTTTCATTAATAATATATTTTTAACTTATTTATTTTCTTATCATTTATTTATTTATATTATTATCATTATTATTTTATTTTTATATATTTTGTTTTATATCATTTTATTTTTCCCGTCTCGGCTTCGGGGTAGAATCGTTTTGGTCATTTTCGACTTACGAGTTTTATTGGGCAATTTAATATCGTTCACCATTTTTAAATTTTATTCATGGCCTATGGTTATTATTCCAATATCTTGGCTAATTTAATATTTTGATTGATTTGTAAACTTTATTCACGAAATGATTTGGCTTACAGTTCGGGGTCACATGTCCTAGCATGGTCCAACCCAGGTCGGGTACCGTCTAGCTCGGGTCGGGGTATTACAATTAATGTGTGAACTAAATTTGAACTGAGCTTGGACTTGGGAAGAATGTAGCCAGTCTAGGCTGAGTTCATTTTCTTTGGCTCATCATGGGCCGTGCCAAATCTGGGGTGGGCCTGGAAACAGTTGCTGCCCAGGTGGTTTTTGACCACCTTGGTTTGAACTGTTCATTTTTTACTTACATATATATGTGCTCCCAGTCCTGTCATGTTTTGCTAGGTTATGCATGTGAATCCTTGCTAGTTCATAGAAGTGTGTTTTATGAGATTCCATTTGCCTGCAGGTAATACCCCCTGGGATGGAGTTCCATCATATTGTTCCTCATGATGCTGATATGGATGTTGAAATGGAAGGAAATGAGGACAATCCTGCTACTCCTGACCCACCTATTTGGTCTGAGGTTCCAATTATTCATTATACATTCATGTCTATATGTTATAATCTGATAGTCAATCTGAAATGCAACTCTTTCAGATTTAGCCAGTTAATTTTATATTGAATGCCTTTTTTCTTTGATAAGTGATTAAATATTGCATACCTCAAGCCAGGAAAACTCATGTCAATCTTGAACATCATTGGTTTTTTGCAGATAATGCGTTTTTTTACCAATCCACGCAAGCCTATGATACTTGCCCTTGCTAGGCCAGATCCCAAAAAGAACCTCACAACTTTGGTTAAAGCATTTGGCGAATGTCGTCCTTTAAGAGAGCTTGCTAATCTCGTATGTTTTGAGTCACCTATAACTCTTTTTTGGTGAATACATTTTTCTTGATTGAGTAGAGCAGCTGCATTGGCTTTGTCATTTAAGGTTCTTTTTACTTCTGTGTTTTGCAGACTTTAATAATGGGTAATCGGGATGGTATAGATGAAATGTCAAGCACTAATTCTTCTGTTCTTCTCTCGATACTTAAGCTGATTGATAAGTATGATCTCTATGGGCAAGTGGCATATCCCAAACACCACAAGCAGTCTGATGTTCCTGAGATCTACCGTCTAGCAGCAAAAACAAAGGTACTTCTTGTTTTAATAACATCTTAGCTTATATGCTTAGTAATATGTATGTTAAATAGGAGTAGGATATATGTTAGGGACTACATTGTTAAGAGTTCTTACTATTTTCTATTATTGTTAAGTTCTGGAATATGCCAGAATATTCTAGTATGGGCAATATTGCAACTTTATATTTTTTCAGTATATAAATAACTGGTAGAGTGTAGGCAGTCAATCGAAGTTGTCTTATGCCCCTCTCTCTCTCTCTCTCTCTCCCTAAACCTAAATTTTCAATCTGCTGTGCATTTAAACTTACATTATTGATCCACTTCCATTCCTGGTTTTGTTCACCTGGATTACTACTTTCCAAATAGCTCATGAAAGTGTCATCTCTCAATTGCATTCAATACATTATTTAATTCACTGTGTTTCTTTTGATGGGGTTATGGAAGTTGCTGAGCCTGTCTAATGTTCAATGTCATAGTCAGTGCATGGCTTTCAATGTTTATGGGACGCAGGTGGGACCAAGTGAGGTTGAATGAAACTCAAAGAATCATAAGTTCATGGACGTGCCCCATTTTTTATTTTTTTTAATGATATACCTTTACTTACCAAAAAAAAAAAAGGTTCATGTCATTTTTTGACATTGCTGTTGTATATCTTGGTAGTAACCATTGGAGACTCGATACTTGTTATATTTTTATGTAGATTTATTTTTTCTTTAATTATCTCTGTTCTATCTATAGTATTTGTTCTACCTGGAGTAACAAACTTGCTTGGTGAAGATTGATAAAATTGGAGATTCTATTCCTGATTTACCGATCAACAAAAAGAAGATTCGATTCCTGATTTAAATCGATCCTAGATGACTATGGGGTTAATGGCATCTCCTGTCTCTGCTTGAAAGTTTCAAGTTTAACTGAAATTTATTAAAATAAAACTGTACCATTTCAATAATTTCATTTCTAATTTACTTCCAAATTTTATTAATGAAAACATTTCTATACATAGACAGAAGTGACCAGTTTCAATTCTCAAATATTATGTATTGCCTTGAACATAATCTAGTGATAAATTTGAAAAATTATCCTCTCAAGTTGACTGAAATTATGACAAATTTTCATTGTTGGCAATCGTGAAGTCAGCTAATGCAGGTTTTGGATATAGAAATGTTGAAGGTAGAATCTACCTGGGATAGGGTGAAAACTTGTTCAATTTTTGAAAAACGTAGGGTCTCCTTTGGCTTATATGTCCAGTTCTTCATTCTTGTACTCGTGGGTTGCTCTATCTAACTCATATGTACCCCAAACACTTATGTTATGATATGACTAGATGATTAAGAAAAACTGAGAACGTCATAGGTTGTCAAGAACCATGTCTATTTTTTCCTATATTACCCACATTGTTTGGCTGCTCTCTCTGTCCCCCCTCTCCTTAGACTAATAGATTGTTCAATATCTTATTGTGGTCCACTTTTTTTTTTTTGGCAGGGTGTTTTCATTAATCCAGCTTTTATTGAGCCATTTGGGCTTACTCTGATTGAGGTGCTCTTCTTATACTCATGAAGCCCTTACCTTTCACAAGTTATTCTCATTATAAAACCAGTTTAACTTTCTTTTTTTTTTTTAAAACTCAACAGGCAGCAGCTCATGGTCTACCTATTGTTGCCACAAAAAATGGAGGTCCTGTTGATATACATCGAGTATGTCAACTCATTGGTTTTAATTGTATTGATCTGGAGGATTTTATGTGCCATCTATAAACTTTGAGCGGAATACGTCTATTGAGTTGATATAAATTGTTGTAGGTACTTGACAATGGTCTCCTTGTTGATCCCCATGATCAGCAATCCATCGCTGGTGCTCTCTTAAAGCTGGTTGCAGATAAGCAACTTTGGGCAAAGTGCCGTCAAAATGGGTTGAAAAATATTCACCTCTTCTCATGGCCAGAACATTGCAAAACATATCTATCTCGAATAGCGAGTTGCAAGCCCAGGCAGCCATGGTGGCAAAGAAATGATGACGGGGATGAAAATTCAGAATCGGATTCTCCAAATGATTCTTTGAGAGATATACAGGATATATCTCTGAACTTAAAGTTTTCATTCGATGGAGAAAAGAGTGGAGGTAGTGGAAATTTTGATAATTCTGCAGAACCTGAAGATCGCAAAAGTAAGCTAGAGAATGCTGTTTTGACATGGTCAAAGGGTGTCCTGAAGGGCACACAAAAGGCTGTGTTGACAGAGAGAGCAGATCCAGAATGCCAGTGCTGGTAAGTTCCCGACATTGAGGAGGAGGAAACATATTTTGGTAATTGCTGTGGATTGTGATGCTATCTCGGACTTTTTTGGAAGTGCTAGAAAGATATTTGAGATTGTGGGGAAGGAAAGGACTGAAGGCTCCATCGGATTTATATTGGCAACGTCCTTTACCATGTCCGAATTACATTCTTTTATTGTTTCAGAGGGCCTGAGCCCTTCTGATTTCGATGCTTTTATCTGCAATAGTGGTAGTGATCTCTACTATCCATCTCTTAATCCAGAGGATAACCCCATTGTGGTTGACTTGTATTATCATTCACACATTGAATACCGCTGGGGAGGAGAAGGGTTGAGGAAGACTTTGGTTCGTTGGGCTGCTTCTATTACTGATAAGAAGGGAGAAAACGAAGAACAAATTGTTACTGAGGATGAAAAGATTTCGACCAACTACTGCTATGCTTTTAAAGTGCGCAAGCCAGGACTGGTAAATTTACTTACTTTTCTATTTGCTAATGTCATTTCATGAAATGACTAATCCTTTTTGGTAATCTGATGCTCCAAGTAAGGGGTGGGTTTGATACTGCAGAAATGTTATACCCAGTATTTTAGTTTATCTTCACCTCTGTATAGGTTATATAAAGTCCTATGGCAGATGATTAGGCATGCATCATGAGTTATCATTTTTATTTATCTTATCAGTTTGTCTTTACAGGTTCCCCCTGTTAAGGAACTTAGGAAGTTAATGAGAATTCAGGCTCTCCGCTGCCATGCTGTTTATTGTCGAAATGGGAGTAAGATTAATGTAATTCCGGTATTGGCATCTCGTTCCCAAGCACTCAGGTGTGGTTCTTACAGTTCTATTTAGTTTCAGTGGTGGAATGATTTCTTTTTTAAACTATTGAGGCTTAATGTTTAATGTATATGATTGCAAATATTTTATGCCTGTACATTCATCCGGATGAAAGGATATTAAGACGAGTAAAAAAATGCAAGTCATCAAATAATTAAAAATATTCATGCAGTGAACATTTGATACAGGTTAACGTAAAATAATAACCTATGTAGAACATGTAGTAAGTTAAGATATTATAATTAGCAACTAAGTATCGCAATAAAGCTATTCTTTTATATCCTTTATTTTCAGTACTTCTACTTTTTGTATTTTTGGGTTTTAAACCTTTAATCTCCCCGTTTCCATTGAAAAGGAGAGAATGGATACTATTTCTTTACCCTCTTAATGGAAAAATCTCATTCGTTTCAGTTTATTTTGACCATTTTTGGCATGTTTCAATGTAAACAAAATAGTTTCTATGGAAATATGTCAATTTCATTATTTTCACCTGTGTTTCATTTCAGTTCATCGAGAAACGGAAATGTTTTGGCTGCTTTGACTTTGACAAAAATAAAGGAAATTTTGATCCTCGTCTAAGCACATATGATGTCTTGTCTAATTTGGCTATTATCATTTCAAATCATAAATGTGCCCTTTATTTTCAAAATGCAATGCCACTTTGTATTGTATGGGAATTTATGTATGAAAATTCTGTTTGTATAAATTTTTTTTGTTGTAGCAGTATTTATTGCTATACATTTGAAATTTGAGTTCTACAAGTGGCATTCCTTTTTATTTATCGTTGACTATGATTCTGGTTAGAAAAAGCCTTGAAAGACGTAGTTCAGATGTATAAAATCTCCTGATTAAAGTCAGACTTGGCACTAGGGAGTTTCGCAGCTTGCCTTGTTAATATTATGAAGGGCATTGTACTTGACCCAAAAGAAGAAAACAGTGGGTTTGTTTTTTTTTTTTTTTTTGGGGGGGGGGGGGCGACACCTGTGATCCAACTTGAAAATTTCTGAGCCTTTCCTCAGAACTTCTTGATGAAATTTATTAATTAAAAACACATTCTGTTCAGATATCTATATCTTCGGTGGGGTGTAGACTTGTCAAAGATGGTGGTTTTTGTTGGAGAAAGTGGGGACACTGATTATGAAGGATTGCTAAGTGGCTTGCACAAATCTGTAATATTGAAGGGACTCTGTAGCAGTGCGAGCAATCAACTTCATGCCAACAGA
This sequence comes from Nyssa sinensis, assembly GCA_008638375.1. Taxonomy (NCBI): domain Eukaryota; kingdom Viridiplantae; phylum Streptophyta; class Magnoliopsida; order Cornales; family Nyssaceae; genus Nyssa; species Nyssa sinensis. The sequence goes on from CM018047.1 coordinate 4,735,143, forward strand.
AGCTACCCTCTTTCAGATGTTGTGCCATATGACAGCCCCAACATTGTTCAGACAACTGAAGAATGCAGCAACAGTGATATCCGGGCTTCATTGGAGAAACTGGGGGTTCTCAAGGGCTAGAAAGTTGCATTGAAGCCCCTGTATGCATGAGTTTGACTCGAAGATCTTGACTGGTTAGTTGTCTTCATCCCTGGGTCTTGTTACCTTCATATCTGCAACTTCCTGAACTAAGCGTTCTCATGATTTTGGAGCTTTGTCCCTTCAAGCTGTTTTGTGGGTTTTTTTAATGAAACCTCACAAGCAATGTTCAATTCTTTTTGTTCTTTCCTTGAAAAATCAATCATCTGTTAGTCCCATGGGTGTACGAGTTCTTTATAAAAGAAACCTTGTTTTGTATAGTTGTTGTAACCTTTTTTTTAAAAAAAATGTTTCATGAACGGCATGTTTTGTCATACCGGATGAAGTATGAATAAATTCACAAAATATTAACATAGTTGTATATATTTTTTTTTCAAGCTGTCTCTCTCTCTCTCTCTCTCTCTCACACACACACACACACACACACTGTTCTGTTCCCTGTTTCATTCTCTTCAATTTCCCTATCCAGGTTACAGTGTGATTGTAGATAGAATTTAGTCTGAAGATCATCTTTAAGTGTGGATATCATTTATATTTTATGTAATTATTGTCTTGGAAGCAGCCGTTCACCCGCTGATGAACTGGGCTATAGTAAATCTGTTGACTAGCATTCTCAACAATGACAATAGTTCTACTGTTGTCCAAAGGTGTAGATTTGCATAAAGTTTGTATTAGGTTCATCAAGAAACTCATTTGGGCTTGTTCACCAATAATTTTGTCCAAGCCTGAGATTCAAGATTGATTGCCTGACAAACCGAGCTTGAATGGCGAGGTTTTTTAATAGGACAATCTTGGTTCCAAAATTTCTTTGGGCCGAATCTGTCACGATTGTAATGTATAGGTTTTTTTTTGTTTTATTTACTTTTTATTTTGTAATTAAAAATATAAAATCACATGAGATTTATGTGATTGTATATATGATAGATTATAACAGAGACACGATATTTATGGGCATTAGCTTATAATTTAAAGCTGTGGAGGTATGAAGAAATATAAAATTTGTACTTTTGAGTAGGTTTTTTTCTGTGTATTTTTTTAAATTTCAACCTATGTAAGAATCAACTATATAGTAGAATGCTTATTCACAATTCTATTTCATTTTCACGTTTGGTAAAGCTAATTATACCAAAGTGGGCATTCTTATAAGTACATGATTTTCATTATAAAAATAAGATATGCATATATTTTTTGGGTGATAAAATTTTTTTCCTAAAAAATGTCTTATATCCTGTGACGGAGTTAGAAATTAGGTTAAAGTTTTAATATTGTTAATGACGAAATTTGTCAGTATATTAAAAAAATAGTATAATTTAAAAATATATATATATTAAAAAATAGTGTAATTTAAAAAAAATACAACAAAAAAAATTTGAATAATTATCAAATAAATAAGAGGAATTCAAAGTAATTACCCTTATAAATATAAAACAGAATGGTGTCAAAAATTTGGAAATAAAACTCCCAAGAGTAGAGGCAAAAGACAATAAATATGACGGTCAGTAGGTTACCTTCCAAGTAGGTGAAAGCCAGAATCATAATGATAGTGGTAACAGTTGGACGCTGGTCATAATGGGTTGGACGTCAGACGTTAGATATTGAATTGAAGGGAACACCTTAACAAATTCCAGTCATCACTCATTAAAATCCTTTGAAAGGTCATGGGCCTCTTATTTATACGTCTTATCATGAATTTTTTTTTATTCTTTTTGGATAAATAACTTCTCACACGAGTTTATGAAATTCTACTGATGTATTCTATTTTAATTGATAAAATGTAAATATTTTATTCAATTAATTTTTTTTCAAAATAATAAAATTATTAATTTCATATTTTTTAAAAATATTTTTTCAATTTTGACCTATTTTTGAATTTTTTATTCAATAAATATTAATTAAAACTTTTAATTTACTCTTACATAAAATAAAATTAATCTGAAATGACATTGTCTTCATTTTTTATACAAACAATATACAATTTTTTTTTTGTACAAAATTCATTATTAAAGGTATTAGGATTTTAACTAAATTTTGTATATGACTAAAATACTCTTATAAATTACATTAATTTCTGTTTTTTTTTTTTTTATATCACAAGAAATATTTTTGTAATTATCAGATATCTCAGAAGAGGTAAGTGCAATTATTTTTAAGGATAAAATAGTAAATTCATATTTTTTTATTAATGTCTGTCTTTCAAAACTTCTGAAAGATAAACATAACATTAAAAATCATATGAGAAATATTACCGGTCAAATACTATAGAAAAAATTAATATAATTAACCCATATATATTAATATTCTTGTACACAAAAGGGTACCTACATAATTGAAAATTCAAGACTTAAGTCATACCCTTAATAAGAGAAGGATGAATGGATGACAGTTACATTAGGGTTGGAGTCGATGTTGATTGATTCATTCACTTATAAATGTCTTGGTAGCAGATATCAATTATTAAATCAAATTCCGTTTAAAGTAAAAACAAAGAATATTATACTTTCTGTTGAATTGATTATATTTCTATTACTCTATCTCTCTAGGTTTAATATAGATGTAATTTTACTATTCGATGGTGTGTGGTCGAGCGGTAAAAAAATTGAGAATAAAATTCAAGAGTCTCAAGTTCGAGTCTCATCTGTATCAATTGTTGATAGTTAAAATTTAAGAAGTGAATTTGACTGTCACAGAAAGAAGAATTTAGTTTGGTGCACGTACTTCTTATTGATTCATCAAAATATATATATATATATATATATATATATATGACCTTCAAAAATGTGTTTCCCCAAAAATCTATACCTCCCTTAGAGTTTGCCCAAGTGAGTTTTGAATCAAATCAATTAGTTGGGTGGTTGTGGGCAATCAATTATATTCATGGCTCATGGTGCCTTGGAGATTTGACTACTAGGAGTCGTGTGAGATTGAGTTGGCATTCAAAGACATCCAAAAAACACGATGGTTTGATCCTTTTAGACATAAATGTTCACTCACATGGTGCTAACATGGGAAGTATGGTAAGGATGTCAATGTAAAAGGAGTGTGACACGACACTCCTTTCACGTCCCTCTCACTATGCCGTTGAAACGTCTATTTTTAGAAAAATACAAAAAAAAAAAAAAAAAAGTTTAATGAATGATCATAGTATTAAAATTTGTTATGAAAAATAAACTGATGTTATTTAACTGTTAAAATATAGAAGATATATCATATGTCTATTTTTTATATACATGAATATAAAAAAAATTTATACTATTTTATTATTATATTATTTTTCAATTTCTTAACACAACCCGTACATGTTGGCGGATGACAGGATAGTAGGCGGAGTTAGAAAAAATTATGGGAGGAGGCTAGAATTTTTTTCGGAGAAAAAGGTACACAAATAATTTCAAATCCTACATGTTTTCAAAATTGGGGAGATGAGGGAATTCAAAAATTTGTTGGGTGGCACTTATTTCCCATTAATTTTAATTGAAAATATACAAACTATTGCAACCATGTGTCAAAAACTTTGGAACCTTTGAAATAAGTGGCATTCAAATACTAGCTAGCCCATGGGAGTGTAATTGCATTCCAACAACATTGATGAAAATAAAAAAAAAAGGAAAAGGAAAACAACACTTGCTTTTATAGGCGCCAACTTGCCTTAAATTTTAGTTTCTTGTTGAAGTAGAATAAGTGATTTTTGCTTAGATATTTGATTTTAAAATGATTAGCAAATTGATATTGCTAATGTTGGATTTGACTTGCTACAGGTTCATTGATTGGACATTTAGTATCAACCTTAACAAATATATATATATATATATATATATAAACACATATATATTGCAAGAAAAAAGTCAAAATTTTTGAAAAAACAAATATAAACTAGTCATAATAATAAAATTTTTGCACGAGTCAGTTGAAACTAATTTAAAATTTGTTACGATTACAATAATAAATTTAATTTCTTTCTTTCTATATCTTGCGAAGAGTAAATATAAATTAGTCAAAATTAAAGAGCCGTTGAAACTAATTTAATAATTTTCTAAGAAATTATTTAATTGAATTAGTACTCATATAATCGACAAAAAAGAAAAGAAAAGAAAAGAGAGGATATTACGTGTGGGTTAAAGATTTAGTGTTGATGGAGCATTACAAGTCATCAAATAAGCAAGAAAATTGTGTGATTCGTGGTTAGATTTGCAGTTTCTTATGGGCAACCAATTAGTAATAAACAAACAACTATTAACCGCCTAATTGCCGGTCATCTGTCCCCGCTCTGGTAGAAAGGGTTGCCTAACGGCCCTGCTAATCCAACCCATTACATATATATATATATAGATGCGCGCGTGTGAGTGTGTGTGTATTCTTGTTATTACCAACATGAAATTGATTTATAAGTTAAAATTAGCTGAGCTTCCCCAACCAAAAATTAAGGAAATTTTGCAACTGCCATTGCCCATTTGGCACTCAAACCCAAACAATTTCTGATGGGAAGAGTGATTCATGGCCCATGACTTTATGCTCATATTGATGCTCATTACTTATATATAAAGTCTTCATTCAAGTAAATAGTGGATACAATATGCATCATAAAATGATAAGGAACTAAACATTACACATTTTTAATACTGGTCATGGAAAGTGAGAAGGAAAAGAAATGATTAAAATTTAAGAAAATATTGTTTTGGTGAAAAATGAAAACTCTGAGGTGGCAAGAGATCGATTATTGGACCAAGAATTAATAATAATTGAATTCAATTTTGATATATATATATATATATATATATATATTCATCTGTGAAATTGATATTGAATTCAAACTAGTCCAAATAAACTCGCTAACTTTTAATTAATTTAATTTTGAAATTTTATCTTTGGCGTAGTTCGAAATTAGAGATCTTTTGAAGAAGAATAAAAAGAAAAGTAATAATAAAATTAAAAAAGATTAATTTTCTCCCACATTCAAATGAGATTAACCTAACTTATCATTCACTTAATATATAGAATATAAATAAAAAAATTGATGTACGGAATTGAAGGGCATGGATTAAAGTTTGAATTCACTAAAAATATTTCAAATTAGATTTGGAAGACACACTCTTCAAGTTATTGGTAACCTAACAAATTGCATATTTGTAAAAGGAGGAAGTCAAGCCAGATAGCCAAAGGGTGAGTCTTTAAATGTTGTTGGTGGTGCAGTTGCTGAATAGCCCAAACTGCACTTAATAATCGGACAAAGACATCACTCACCACATAGAGAGAGAAAGTGATAGAGACCAGACTTTCTCTCTCTCTCTCTCTCTCTATATGATATATACATATATATCACCTTCTTCATCGATCATCTTGCTTGATTTGTTCATGCAATGATCAATACCCGGAAAGGGTCTGTTTGGAAGAGAAAAACAAAAGAAATGGAAAAGGATCCATACCACTTGGTCTCTTCAGACACCAAAGAAAACAACAACAAAAAAAGAAAGAAGAAGATCTCTCAGAGCAGAAGCAAAGCCAAACAGTACGCTCTGGTAACGTATCAGGAATTGCCGGAGTATATGAAGGACAATGAATATATATTGAATTATTATAGAGCTAATTGGCCTCTCAAAGAAGCTCTCTTCAGCATATTTCGTTGGCATAATGAGACACTCAATGTATGGACGTAAGTAGTTCTCTCTCTCTCTCTCTCTCTCTCTCTTCATGAGCTTTGATCTCTTCATCTTCTGTAATCTCTAACATGTTTTCTTTGGTGATTTTATTTTTCTTTTTATGCGTTTATTTTGTTTTAATTCTTTTTATTTTTAGCTAATTCATTATTTTTTAAACTAATAATCGATATTATTATTATTATTGTATACAAGCTTTCATCTTTTCACCTTATTTGGTAAAATAATAACAATTCATGTTTGTTCTTTTAAAATACTTAAAATTTAGAAATCGTTGAAAGGGGTTAATTTTTTTCCTTCAAAAATTAAATTACTTCACGGGAATGTGAGCTGATCTCTGACAAATTTACAAACAGTTTTTCAAGTGTTTGAAGAAATTCTATTCATTTTAATGGGTTTTCTTTTCTTTTCTTTTCTTTCTTTTTAATAATTATAATTGAACTTGTTTGGTTTGTACAGGCATTTAATTGGATTTGTCCTATTCTTGGGGTTGACGGTTACAAATTTGATGCATGTGCCTCAAGTGGCAGATTTCATTAATATATTTACCTGGTATGTTGAATATTTTTATTTTTTTACTACTTCAAATCAAAATGAATTTTTTTTTTTTTAAAGTATAAACCTTACAATTTTATTGCAAATATGATTAATAGTATAAGTTGTAGCTGAAGTCTTGTGTGATTGACATCAGATGCGTCTCATCAAAAAGGGGGCTTAGTTTTAAGCCACCTGAATATAGGACATGGTACTATGGTAGTAAGTGTTAGTAAGGTTTAAATTATATTGACCAGCAATTGGTTATAGAGACAACTCCTGATTTCTAAAAGATAATTCATAAAAATCAATTTAAACCCCACTGTGGTGCCCAAGCCCAATGGCGGAGCTATAGAGGGCAGGTCTAGCTATAGCCCCTCCCCCTTCCCCAATATAGAAATTTTGAGAAAAAAAAATTTTACTGAAATTTTCCACATAAAATTTCAAGTCCCCATTTTTTTTTCGCCCTTGCCCTTGCCCTAGCCCTAAGCCTATGTATCTGGATGGTCCTTTTTGTTTTGAAGTATAGAAATTAGATGAGTCACGTACTAGTTCCATATAGAATATTGTTATATCTAATTACATTTTTTACCCCCATTTCTCACTCCAACAGGCAATGGAGTCGACCCATTATTCCACTATTGTATCTCAGATTGAGAAATGTTGTTTAGTATTTTCCTACCTTTCTCTTAGAATAGTGTTACACGAAACCATATTTCTCATTCCAAGAGACAATCGATATATGTTTTAGAATTATTATAAGATTCTTTATTTTAAGTACGATTAGTGTGCAATTGTAAATCTTTATTAGAGACATTTTTCAATTTTGAATTTTGATATTAATAATAATTTTGGAAAATTTATTTTCTTATTGGATTAGTTGTTCCTCGTTTTTGGATGATTATTTTTCGTTGTGAATATTGATGAGCTTATATTCATTGATTATATTTCTGTTTTGTTCTGCATTTACAGGTCCTTTCCAATGAGTGGAGATCAAAATGTTTCTCACAATTCAAAGGATTTCTTTTCGGTGAGCCTTTTTTCTTTCCATTTTGAAATAATCTTTATGACCCTTTATTCTATATTAAATAACTTGCTCTTGAGGAAAATTAATACTAGAGGTACTGTTGCAGGGGACAACCAAACTCATAGACTTGAAGCAGACAACACCACAGGAAATGGAGATCTCATCACCAGAAATGGCTGCTGCAAGGTGGCCATTCTTTGTCTTCTTAGGAGGTTCAATGTTCTGCCTCTTCTCAAGCAGCACTTGCCACCTCTTCTCTTGCCATTCTCACCATTTAAACCTTTTCTTGTTGAGAATAGATTATGTTGGCATCGCAGTCATGATCATCACTTCCTTTTTCCCTCCAATTTACTACATCTTCCAATGTGACACACTGTGGCAATTCATATACCTTGGTGGGATCACAGTAATGGGCATTTTCACCATTGCAACACTACTTTCACCATCACTTTCGACGGGGAAATATCGTCCTTTTCGAGCTTTGCTCTTCGTGGCCATGGGGCTGTTTGGCATTGTCCCAGCAATCCATGCTGTCATTGTGAATTGGACTGAGCCTCAGCGCAATGTAACGCTAGCTTATGAAGCAGTCATGGCATTGTCTTACTTGACAGGGACCATGTTTTATGTTAGCAGGATTCCAGAGAGGTGGAAGGCTGGGTGGTTTGATTTAGCTGGCCACAGTCATCAAATATTTCATGTTTTTGTGATCTTGGGTGCACTGGCTCATTATGGTGCTGCACTTGTGTTTCTGGAGTTTCGAGACAATGTGGGGTGTGAAAGAAGCAGTTGATGTGTGTGTGTGTGTGTGTGTGTGTGTGTGTTTTGCTTGAACTTGTGTTACCAAAACTAGGGTTTATGTTTGAATCACATATATATATGTAGGAGCATTATTCATTTGTTGTAGCAAATTAACATACCTCACCCCCCCCTCCCCCAACAAAAAAAAAGTAATAAATGATAGGATGATTTTACTTTCACAACAATAATAGTTGAATAATGGAAACTTGATTTCTTTTTATCAATCTGTTTATTTATTATATTGTGATTAAAAGGACAGTTTTAATTCACAAGATTCTCTTGCAATGAGATGTAGGAAGGGTTGAATATACACAATCTTACCATTACAAATAAATAGGTTATTTTTGTGACGCAAATTTGTGAATAACATGACCTACAGTTTATAATAAAGTAATTTTATCGTTGTACTTAAGATTGACAATAGTAAATATGTTCACACTTGTTAGGTTTTAAAAAAAAAAAATGATGTTGGAAATTTGATTATTACACAAATTGTGAAATTGCTACATTCTCATGAGAGTGGCTATAAATCTATGATTTTTAATTTTCATAATTTTTAAATATTACCAAAAAAAAAAAAAGCACGACCTAATTAGTCATCTATAAATTGTGTATCTTATAACTGATAAAAGGTTATAACTCGAGTAGGCATCTCGGTCTCTCTTTACAGACATCACGGTTTCAAATCCTCCAAGTAAGTCATATAATGACCTGTTAGTTTTCTATTTTGATATTTCGGTCTCAGCTCTTTACAAGAGTCAACAGTTTCAAGTCCTCCAAGCAAGACATGTAATGAGTTGTTAGTTTTCTAGATTGCCATCTCGGTCACTCTTCATGGGAGTCACAGTTTCAAGTCCTCAAAGTAAGGCATAGAGTGGTTTGCTAGTTTTCTAGTCATGGCCTCATCTTGTCTTTTCCAGAACCCACATTTGTAATTTTGTACCATATAGAGACCCAAGGCAATCTATCCTTATTTGCAGTACCGGCCCAAGTCCTGACCTAAGTTTCAAAACTTCAACCTGACTGCCCAATGGGCTTAAATTGGGTTGGGTTTAACTTGCATGTAGTTTATAATGGGCAGGATAGATTGCCTTGGGTCTCAATATCGTACATTTCAATCAATTTGACTTTATTTTTCAATCAAAAGTTAAAAGGAAGCAAGCTCGAGAATTCTGTGACCCAAAAAACCATATAATCAGAGACACTCATGAGGCTCTCATATATATACATATATATCTTAATCTACATATTTTACAATTGATGTTATTATATAAGTTCAATCCATAATATGTTGCGCGTTTTCAGCATTTTGCCTCTGGGGTATGCTACATTGATTGATTGTTGAAAACAATGAAATAAAAGCATATTTGGTGCTTGTTTAGGCAGAGATGCATGGAGTTTTGAGCTTCCCAACCCTGCCCTTTTAGCTCTTAGGTAAGTAAGCTCCTTGCTCTTTCTCCGGAAGCTAATCCACACCAACAAAAACTACACTGGTTGGAACACCTGGCCAGTGGCCGGTGTCACTGGGGCATATGTATGTCAGCAGTAGATGTCAAACACACACACACACACACACCTGTTAGGGCTGTCCTCGTGTTTTTATATGATTGGTCCTTTATAATTCCTTATATATATATATATATATATATATATATATATATATATTGAAGTCTTATTTTGGTTTTGCCATCCAATCCAACTGGTGAAGTTTTATATATAAATCACCATGCATGTAGGCTTCTAACCCTCACTTCATGCTAGAACTGAAAATAAAGTCAACTTAATCAATGCTATGTACAGGATCCCTCATAGAGTCCTTAGATGGCTTCATATGCCATAGATTTCTCCTGCATATCCGCATGAAGAAACTCACCTTCTTAATTGTTTCTTGATCAATATATATATTTGTACATGTTTGGATACATACATATATATAATATATATATGTAGCATTTTTTTTTTTTTTTGCTAATAATCCAAAGTGAAAGGCAACCCACATGCTGCTTCTAATTAATCTAATCAGATGCTGGGATACTCTTTACTATACATGGGTTTGCTTAATTAATTTTGGGGTACCTAAATGGCCCCCACATTTATTTATAATGACAGTAACAGTTTCTCATGGCATGAGAAGTCCTGTTGCAGGCCATGTGATTACAGAGAAACAGCAGTCACCTTTACCTGAGGTCTCCATATCATGTAGTCGTCCATCCCTTAATATCATAGCCATGTTTTGAACTAATTAACTTCTATTATATGAGATTTATCTGGCCATCCTCATAATACTCAACCAACAAATAATAGATTATTTTTTATACTCGTTAGATATTTAATAAAACTTTGCATGTTAGAATCATTTAGGATAAATTTTTATACTTGTTTCTTGTTTAAATGTATGGAACCCACCCTAAAAGTTAGTTCAACTGGTAACATCTTGAGCCTCTCAATTAAAAAAAAAAAATGTTTTTAAGTTCATGTCAAAAGTATGATTCATCTTACTCAATATGCAATTATTAGCACATACAGTGGGGACAAGGGACCATGGCCCTTCCAAGAATTTTGATATTATATTTTATTATTATTAATTTTGTTAAAAATTTTAACAAAATAAGACTTGCCCCCTTTCTTTAAAATTTTGACACTTTATTTTTTATCACTAATTTTATCACTCAATTTTTTATATATATATTAATAATATAAACCTCAAATTTTAAAGCAGCAATTTGACCTTTTAATTAAAAATTTTAAATTCGTCACTATATGTAATTCTTATGTGTTGTTAATTGATTTTCACCATCAACATACTAAAAACAAATACAGAAAAGAAAGGAGAAAAAATTAAAAATTAAAATAAAAACAAAGTTATTGTAATAAAGAATCAAACGAGTCAAACCTATGCAAAGCTCACCTCACTACTAAGCTAAGAACTTTTTGGTTACGTAATAACATGAATTGGGACATGTAGAGTTAATGTGTGTGTGCAAATATTAATATATCTCATTACATATATATTTATGTATCCTTCTCCATCTTTCTCTCTCAAGAAGAAGAGTGCAAAGAAAACTTAAAAAGCCATGGCAGCTTTTAGCTGCACCACACCATTCTTGCTATTTCCAGCTCTTCTTCTCGTTCTTACCCTCTACCTCTCTCCCTTACATCAAAACTATCTTCCCAAACTTTTCTCTTTTTCTGACCTTTCCAACCACCCAAAGACCCAACAAGGTTCTCTCTCAGCCTCCAAACATGGAACAACAGAAGATAAAGCTAGCAGTATCAAAGTGCGTATAGTCATCAATTTTAAGATCCAATACATACATACATATATATAGATATATATATATGTGTGTGTGTGTTGTTTTGAAGATTGGTACCTTTTATTGTCTTTAAGTCATTTTTCTGATTGACTTTCTTTCCACGCTGTATGTACAGAAGAAGAGTAGCTTGGAAAGAATTGAAGAAGATTTAGCCAGAGCACGAGCAGCAATTCACAAAGCGGTTCGTTCACAGAAATATTCATCCGATAAGGAAGAGAGTTTTATCCCCAGAGGATCCCTTTACAGGAATTCATTTGCTTTTCATCAGTAAGTTTTGAGTTTTGACATTATCAATTTAGTTAATTTTCATAGAGATTAGGATATTATTCAGTTGCATTTCCTAAAAAGTTCTTGTTTGTTTCTTAAAGCAAAAGAGTGTTGCTTTTTAACTTAGGGAAAAATAAAAGAAGTACTTTCTATAATTACAACCAAACGATGCCAGACTTTTTTTAAAAAAATTTTTATGCTTCATTCAATTTGCTATGACAAACCTAGGATTCAGGTCAATTAAGGTGACACCATATTTATTAGAGAAATAATTATTGTACTTATTATATCTTCACTCATGTATCATCGTCAATGTGATGTTTCACTAGGTGAAGGAAGCTCCTGTGCTCTCTACTCTTCCCTCTCCCTCTCTCTCTCACTTTTCTCTCTTTCAATAATACATTACATGAGTGAAAATATGTAAATAAAGATAGAAAGATCATAAATCATTACTCTATATGTTATTAAAAAATATTTGATATTTCCTCGATAAAGTACCCATATTAATAAATGAATGACATGAAAAAATATATAATATAACTCACATATTTTGTTAATCTGTCATTTATTTAGTAACTGGGGTATATACATTGCATTGAAACCAACGATTTTATGAAAACTGTAAACCAACGATTTTATGAAAACTGTCGATAACCCAGTAAACATGTTTGGTCAGTGTCAAAGACATAATTGACATGAACCCATCGTGATTATCAATGGTTAGATGTGTTTGGATACTTATCTTATGGAGGCATATTATTTGTTGAGTGTTTTTTTATTTGGCCTGGTTTGGGAGAAATTTTTGTGTACTCTCAAAGCACCCCCTTGTTCCTAGTTCACTTGTCCGTGTAATATCTGTGAGAAGCCAGAGGATCCAAACCTCTTTTTAAGTGAGTCCTCCCTGAAGGCTTAAGAGATCTATATATATGTTTAAAAATTACGACAATTAAGTAGTTAAGGTCAAATCATCTTTAATGGAGATATTTTTGTATGACACAAAAGTGGGGGAGGTCCATGATACAGTTCAAATCCCTTCACTTAGTTAGTATTACTTTTAAAATCCTAAGTGGAGCTCTGATCTACAATTAATTATGAGTAATATTATACATCACTTCTATTTTCTTATTCCTAAACATAAGATAATGAGACTTATTATAATAAATGCATGTGAATTTTATTATCTTGTCTCTAGAAGTAAAAGAATTAGGTAAAAAATCTATTATGTTTAATATTTTTCATAATTTATATAGACTTTTAAATCTTTTTCTCAGTCATTTATATATGACTATTGTCACCATACCTTACCTTTATTAAAATTTAACATGTTTTACATTTTCCTTTTGTGTAGGAATTGGGCTTAGCAGTAAATGCATTATATATACTGTTAATGTTTGAAGTTGCAATTTGTGAACCAAAATTCCATTTTTTTCCCCACTTGAAGAGTCAAAGGGACCAATTTTTACAACAATTTTTTTTTTTTTTGATTGTTTGATTAAGCTCAAGGGTGACTCGCTAGCACCGTAAAAGTTGAGATTATTTTCAGTTTCAACTGGAACAGATGGCTCAGTGGTTAACAAGGGGTCAAAGTTAAAGATGAACCGTAAACTTAAATGTCTTGAGTTCATTTATCATGGGCATCAACACTGAAACTTAACCTATACATGTGACTTGTAGATAGTTGCAGTTATTGTAAGACTACGGTTCTTGAAGTATATTTTGTGATTAACATGTTTAAGATCACAGTTTTGTATTATTTAATCAAGAAAAACGGTTTGAAATTCATGCATCATTGAAAGAGCTTCCCACCCTTTTGCTGTATATGCTGCTGATGCAGTAAGGTTCATCACAGTACATATGTGGCTTCTTTTTCTTAATTTCCTTCGCTCTTCATAAAACCTGTTGTGATACTTTGAGTCCCACATTGAATAGGAGTTAAGAACTGGTGTTGCTTATAAGCCCCAGTTGTCTTCTTCCTTGTATCAGGCCTTTTCCGTCCTAGAAGAACAAAGTTGTGAGGGCTTTTAAGCCCAAAGCGGATAATATGGTACACGCGGAGCCTACTATATGTCAGGACGAAAAAGTGCAGCATCAGTTTGGCGCCGTCTATGGGAGCACTTGGGCCACGTGCCTCGTTTCTGTGCTCCACCAGTCCCAAACTGGGGGGAGTGGCTGTTGTGGGACTCAAACTGGGGGGAGTAGCTATTGTGACATCCCACATTGAATAGGAGTCGAGAACTGGTAGGACTTATACTGGGGGGAGTAGCTGTTGTGACACTTAACATAAAGCCTTTTCCTCCCTAAAACTGCCTACTGTGATACTGGGGGGATAATATTGTGCACGGGAGCCTACTGTGTGTGGAAAAGTGCCAGCATAAAACCAATCAAATTGATTTACAAATAATGGTCTGACAATTTCAACCCTAAAGTCAGACAAATGGGCAAGGACATGCCAATTAATAGTTCTTAGGGTAAACAAAAAATCAAGGGTGGACATGTCCTTTAAAACTGCCTAATTACCTAAAGCCATGATATCAACACTTTCAACATAGTCTCGAGTCCTTTGATTTCATGAAAAATTAATCGCAATGACTTCATTGCCAAACCATGATCTCCAATTAACAATTATCCTAAAAGTTTAAGCTAACAAGAATAAGCCCAACAATATGTGTATATATATATATATAGTATATATATATATATATATATATAGCTAACACTCTCCTTTATGTGCAATTTCGCTTTACAGGTAGAGAGATGACATACATAATACAAGAACAGGATCATGAATGAACCTTGACATAACATATGAATGAGTACAGACCTTGTATTGAATAAATGGAGGAAGAGATTTAAATTTAAGATCTTTTATAACTAGAGTTCTTGTCAGTGTTACTCTAAAAGTTTAAGGTCCAACAATGTATATCTAGCTAACAATCTTCGATGGTTCATAATAATCACAATTTAAATAAAGTAATGATTTTTAATATTTTTATTTATTATTCAGGAGTCATATAGAAATGATGAAAAGATTCAAGGTGTGGACTTACATGGAAGGAGAGCAACCCTTGGCACATGTTGGTCCACTGAAAGATATCTATGCCATTGAAGGCCAGTTCATTGCTGAGATGGAAAGTGGGATGAGCCCTTTCATGGCTTCCCATCCTGATGAAGCTCATGCATTCTTGATCCCCATAAGTGTGGCTAACATAGTTGAGTACATTTACACACCCATCACCACCTATTCTAGAGATCAGCTGCAAGGTTTGGTGGAAGACTATATTAGAGTTGTGGCAGTTAAGTATCCATACTGGAATAGAAGCAATGGGGCTGACCATTTCATGGTTTCTTGTCATGATTGGGTATGTCACTCTTTCTTCTTCTTATTTTAGGACTCTCCATTTGAGCTTAATTGGTAGCATGCAAAAAGAACAAATTAAGAATGCATTTATCATCATTTTGAAAACTTGGTTTCATTTTTGGGTTTTTAATTTCTGAGATTCTGAAAATGATAAAAAATTATGAAACCACATTACCTAGTTTGGGAGAAATTATTAGATGGAATAGTCACTCCACTTTATTATCCGATGTGATTTGGTTGTTTCTTACAAACTCTATCATTTTTTTAAATTTATAATAAAAAAACTTTCTTTCAAAATAGTGAAAATTTGTGAACGCCAATCACACCATATCAGATAATGACATGAAATAACAGTCCTACTGAATAACTTCTCCTATTTTGAATCATCTTGACTTGTAATTAATTTGAAATTTGGAAATTACATAAAATATTTTCTGGGCCTATTCTAAAAAAATTTTACATACACTTTTCTAAAAATGCCCGATCTAACATTTTTCTCTTCAATTTCAATTTTTCATTTACAAAAATAAATATTTTATCTATTTTCTTCTTGTTTTTCCTATTTGTGAGAAGCTCTTTGAATTAATCACAATCTTAAGCTCCATAATAACTTCATATTACCAATGGCTTTGACTTAGCTAAAATTAGTCAAACACTTCACTCATGGAATTATCAATTCTACAATTTCCGGTCAATGACTATGTGAAATTTTCAGGCTCCAGATGTTTCAAGTGGCAACCCTAAGCTCTTCAAGAACTTCATTAGAGTCCTTTGCAATGCCAACACCTCAGAAAGTTTCCAGCCCCAAAGAGATGTCTCCTTGCCTGAGGTTTATGGACCGGCCAGAAACCTAGCCTACCCGAGCCGTGGCCAAGCCCCAAGAAACCGCCCAATCCTCGCCTTCTTTGCTGGTGGGGCCCATGGAGAAATAAGAGAACAATTTGATCAACCATTGGAAAGACACGGACACTGAAATGAGTGTCCATGAGTACCTTCCAAAGGGTCAAAACTACACCAAATTAATGGGTGAGAGCAAGTTTTGCTTGTGCCCAAGTGGGTTTGAAGTGGCAAGTGCTAGAGTGGTTGAGGCAATTTATGCAGGGTGTGTCCCAGTTATAATTTCCAATCACTATGTGTTACCCTTCAGTGATGTTCTTGATTGGAGCCAGTTTTCAATACAAATTCCAGTGGAGAAGATACCTGAAATTAAAACAATCTTGGAAGGGATATCCAACAGTAAATTTTTGAGAATGCAAAAGAGAGTGAGGAGACTGCAGAGGCATTTTACAATGAACCGGCCGGCTCGACCCTTTGATGTAATTCACATGGTGCTTCATTCAGTGTGGTTAAGGAGGCTAAACTTTGGGCTCCCAACTTGATTATTGTGAGTTTTCGTATACATTTTTTCATTTGTTGTATCTATGTGATGAGTGAAATATATTTCTTTTGGCATAATTTCAACCAATCAATTTTAGTAAATCTCAATCAGACTGTGAATCTGTGAGATTCCCTTTTTTTTTTTTTTTCAAAAGAGAAACATCAGCTTTGATTTGTAATCTTGAATTAATTCCTTAAGAAAGTTGTTTGATAAGATGGACTCAAAGATATCTAACACTATGTTAACTGTTTTTTTTTTTTGAAAAAAAAGGCGTCCATAATATTGGTATATCACTATATAGACTTAAGCCTTGAGCTAATCTCATTTGTAATAATCCCGAGGAATGGAGCAATTGGTCCTGAAATTTCTTGTAAAGTACTTATTTAGTAAGGAGTTTTAATTTCAATTCTCTATTTTTTTGTAAGAGATAAATATTACTCACTCAAATAAAATTATCTAGCTCACCGTCGCCCACCGCTAGAAAAGAAATTCACAAGTCCACTGCTATGTGTCAGCAAAGAAAGTTTTCAAGAAACCAGCACACCACAATTCCACCACTATAAAAGAAATTTACAAGTCCGCTGCTATATATGTGGACAAAGAAACTAACATACCACAATTAAACCACTCAAGGGTTTGGATGAGTAAACCTTTCATGTTTAGACGACTCTTCAACGCCTTCGAACGAGTCAACGACTCAGTTGATTTTAGGATAATAAAAATATCGTCATATTCGAACAACACTTCAGTCATTCGAATGAATTGAATTGTCTTTGTATGTCTCAATGATTCTCTAATTCATTTGATACAGAAATAAAAATATGTCTACAATCAAATTTATTAATTTCCAAACGTCGAAACTAACCTACAATCAAAACTATATTTTGTCTAAGATCATTTATCAATTTCCAAAAGTGAAAACTAGTGACGCTTGCCCATGTAAAAGAATAATAAACAAACTTGAGAGAGGACATTACTCCCATTTCCAATTGCCCATTTGTCAAACTTGACAGGGACATACCAAGAAAAAGGAAAATACTACACTATCGTTCAGAGTAGTAGTTAAGGGCCTTCTCTCTGGCAACGTCAATTTTCTTGTTCTTTAAATGTCTCAGAATATATTTATACATCTTTCTCGGTCAAAAACGCGGCTCTCCACTCGGCTTGATTAACGTGTATGAAAGGGTAAGACTTCAGAGAAGACAATGAAATAGCACATACACTTGTGTGTTGTGTGTGTGTGAGAGAGAGAGGGACGGAGACCTTTCAGTGAAGTTGAAGGCCAAGCCTAAAATTTGCAGTTCTTGCAAGGGCAGCAGCAAAGAAGCATTCAGGGACCATTCTCGTCCCCAGAGCGCTCGTTGTCTTGTTTGATTGAGAGAAAGTTGAATCACTTGCCTTGTGGTGTTGTCACACCTGACACTTACCCACCTGCAACAATCACTCCCCTCACCATCCCATGAAGACAGAGCAGACCCATTTGGGTAATTGAAAGCATCTTTAAGTTTCAAGAGCCCGACCCTTTCTTCTTCCAAGCATCCTAGAATTCCATAACCCTTTAATCCCAAACCCAATAACTCCCACAAACACAACATCAAAGGATACTCCGTCACTATGGAATTCTAGGATTCCATAACCCAATATGTTGTGTTTGTGGGCGTTATTGGGTTTGGGATTAAAGGGTTATGGAATTCTGGGATGCTTGGAAGAAGAAAGGGTCGGGCTCTTGAAACTTAAAGATGCTTTCAATTACCCAAATGGGTCTGCTCTGTCTTCATGGGATGGTGAGGGGAATGATTGTTGCAGGTGGGTAAGTGTCAGGTGTGACAACACCACAAGGCGAGTGATTCAACTTTCTCTCAATCATACGAGACAACGAGCGCTCTGGGGACGAGAATGGTCCCTGAATGCTTCTTTGCTGCTGCCCTTTCAAGAACTGCAAATTTTAGGCTTGGCCTTCAACTTCATGAAAGGTCTCCCTCTCTCTCTCTCTCTCTCTCTCTCACACACACACACACACACATAACACACAAGTGTATGTGCTATTTCATTGTTGTGAGTTCTCCTTTCAAGCCATGAATTTGCTTCACAAATTTTCACACTAAATAAAATTTTCAAATATTTCTGCACACTGATGACTGAGCTGACCACCTGAATTTTCCTTCCAATCCCGTTAAGAGTAGTGAAAGAGTAAAAAACTTTCGAGTTGCTCCACCTAGAATATCATGTCTATCACCAATGAACAGCATGTTAAGGGGTTTGGAATTGGACCCCAAAAAAACCTCAATTGAAGATAGAAATCAGTAGAACAAGATTCTTCTATAATTTACCAAGAAAAGAAAAAGAAAAATAATTTATTTATCAAATTAGACTTCCTTGAGTACATATTGTTAAAAGACTCAAAACAAGAAGATGCTAAATGTTGCTTACAAATTTATCATGAAATTAAAAAAAAAATTTAAGTACATAAAGGTGTATAAAAATATGTGACATGTGCAGTCATATATATTTCATATGTATATGTCACACTCTCGAAACACCTTATGATATTTTTAAAACCTTGTTGCTCTTACTTCCAATCTTGCTGCATACTTTGGTAACTTTTCATTTGGTACTGAGAACACAACATATAAAATACTGACAATCTTCTCGGGTGTCTATACCAGACATGATGTATTACTCTATCATTAGAAAGAGCTCATCACAACTACCAAGATGCCTTTATTCTAGTAAGTTCCATTTGTCTGACCCCAGCCCCAACAAAGATGAACAAAAGAAGAGAATTAAAGATTTTGTCAGAGTTTTCAGTTGATCAAAAACTAGAGTTAGGGAAAAACAAATTCAGCAATCACTCTGTTCTGTCGAGTCTGGCAATCATCAGTTTAATTATGAGTGTATGACTACTCGTTTAGGCACAATTTTTAGTGCAGCAAACTCTTATTAATCAAATTTCAATCACATTAATCTTGATTTTGATTACTCTAGGGGGCAAAACAGTAGAAAAAAGAATGCAAAGCTACCTACATGATTAACCATTTAATTATTCTATTGTTTCATGCAGGTTTCCAGGGAGAACTCACATTAAACAAGTTACAAGTTTTGGATTTAGGTTGGAACTGGTTCACAGAATTTCCATTGTTGGGTGCATCACCATCTTTTAAGTTTCTGGATTTGTCTAATAATCGGTTAAAGAATTGAAATCATTTCCCAGGTACACTTTAATTCAACGAAAAAAATAAAAACTTATTTTGATCTCTAGTTTGTATATTAGGTTTGATGTCCCAATACTTACTCTCTGTCCTATGATTTTTTTCTAGGATTAACTAATTTGAGCAAATTGGAGGTGTTGAATCTAGGTGGTAATGACATAACTGGTGAGATTCCCCCATCTATTTGGGCCATGACCTCTCTGAGGGCCTTATCTTTCCAGTACAACAGACTAAATGGCTCCTTAGCAGTTGCAGGTAATTTACAAAATATTTATTATCAGCATCCACTGTAGATTTTGCATTCAGTGTGCTCAAATTCAAATGAATTTTGGATGCTAAATCTATTATTTGAATCTAGGTCATATTTCATTGTAATTTGATGCATGATCAAATTTTTTTTCTTCTTAGGTCTAGACCCAATATGGCCTGTTGAGCACCCTGGCTTAATTGTTTTTTAGTTCATGTCTTGGAAAACTATGAAAATTGGTAGGAAATTTGATGGTTTATTATTTTTACATTTTATTACTATATTCTTTACTGTATTATTATCTTTTCCATTTTCTGCTCCATGTTTGCATGTTTGTCTATCACTTATCTCTCGCAGCTTGTTAATATTAGCGATTACACCCATCTGACTCATTTAGATATGCATGCTCAGTTTGAATATCCAATTAGTACAACTTTGTCATCCATTAAGAATGTAGATATCCACCATTCTCTTCCCTGTACAGCGGCGGGAGTCTTACATCCGAGCGAGAGGTCAGACCAATCCCATTTATCCTGGTCTGATCCGAACGGATCTTGTTGAATGAATTGATCCATTGTTGTATGCCCTACTTCTTAGTGAATTTTTTCCTACTTGGACCCCCCTACTTTTTCTTATGAAACAAATGAAGAACATATGCATGATTCGAAAAATTGGCAAGAATACCATAGTTGCCAAAGATATGTATAGGGGTGTCAATTTTTGACACGACACGATAACACGACTCGAATTCGACACGTAATTAGCGGGTTTGGGTTGAGCTTATATGGGTTTGGATCATAAACGGGTCAAACTGTTTAACACTGTTAATAAACGTGTCATGTTCGGGTTGTAATCGGGTTAACCCGTTTAACACGAAATAACCCATTTAATTATTCGTGTGAAACCCGTTTAATATAAACCCGCTTAACCCGTCTGACCCATTTATTACCCATATAAGTAAGGTTAATTTTGCAAATTACATCCAAACAAAAACCCTATTGAATTTTAGATTTTAAAACCTACTCTCAGTTAAAAATGATTATTATTACTATAATGTGTTAAAATGAATAAATTAGATTTTATCTAGTAATTTTATTATGAAAACAGGTTATACAATTTAAATGGGTCGTGTTATTCGTGTTTTAACATGACCTATTTAAGAAACAGGTTATACGGGTCGTGTCGTATTATTTGTGTTTTAACATGACCTGTTTAATAAAAGGGTTATACGGGTTGTGTCGTGTCACTCGTGTATTATACAGGTAGTGTTAGGGTTGTGCAAGTTTACACAATTAATTAATCATGTCGTGTTCGGGTTGAGCTATATAGTATAATACTTTTATCTTGACAGGACACGAACACGACACGACATGATTGACACCCCTAGATATGTAGGTGTTTCAGCTTTTTCCACAAGCACAAAGGGAATCGCTGGAGGACCAACAGGGTGTTGGTTTCACATGAGCCTGTATGAAGAAAGTTAGGACATCCATAACTTTTTCCCAATAGCAGGTAATGGGAGTTGTTATAAATAAGATTGCTTGATCATTAAGGACACTTGCAACATCATTCTTACAATTCATCTCAATTGCTCACTTGGCCTGAGACTTCCCTATTTGTTTTAAAACAAATCGAGCACCATTAGGTGATCATCAGTAATGGCTATTGATGCATCAGCCAAGATGGGGGTTTTGTGAAGAAAAGCATTCTTTATATTATAATTATTTTGCCTAATTACTTAGCAAGTATAATTACTTAACTTACACCATCCACTTTTACAGGTTTGTGCAAATTGAGGAACCTTCAGGAGCTGGATCTAAGCAGAAATAGTTTTGAAGAAATCTTCCTCCATTTCTTGGAAATTTGACATCCCTCCGTCTCCTTGAACTATCTGAGAATAATTTTGAATGAACCATTCCTCCAACACTCTTCCTTCGTCTCAATTCACTTGAATATTTGTCTCTTTCTGAAAACTATTTCGAAGGCTTGTTCTCATTTAGTTCACTTTCTAACAACTCCAAACTTGAGGTATTCGAACTCATGAGCTACAACAATCATCTAAAGGTGGAAACAGAAAATCCACCTTGGTCACCTCTATTTCAGTTGAAAGTCTTCCGCTTATCCAATTGTACTCTCAATGAGCCAAGCATGGCTATACCCAGCTTCCTTTTAACTCAATATGACTTGAGAGTGGTCAACCTTGGCAATAATAACATGATAGGAAAGGTGCCAACCTGGTTATTAGAAAATAACACGAGACTAGAATTTCCAAGTCTTATGAATAACTCTCTGAATGGTCCTCTAGACTGGCATCCTAATTCTAATAATCTTGACATGTTTTGGTTCGATATCTCCATCAGGAGAGGTTCCGTCTTACATAGGTTCAGTCCTTCCAAATTTGCTTTTTTTAAACATGTCTAGAAATGCATTGCAAGGTAGAATTCCTCCCTCCGTGGGGGATATGAGAATGTTACTCGCGTTAGACTTGTCAAGTAACAATTTCTTTGGACAACTACCAGAGCATTTGCTCATGAGTTGTATCTCACTGAGATTTTTGAAGTTGTCAAATAATAATTTGCAAGGCCAAGTACTTCCCACAAAATCAAACCTCAGGCATCTATCTTTTTTATTTTTGGGCAACAATCACTTCTCAGGGGAGATCTCACCTGGACTTCTGAATAGTTCCTACCTAAAGTTGTTGGATTTACGAAATAACTCAATCTTGGGCAGAATTCCTAATTGGATTGGAAACTTCTCAATATTGACTTCGCTTGTCTTGTCCAAAAATTCTTTGGAAGGTCCTATGCCAATGGGCTTTTGTGGTCTCAATAAAATCGAGTTTCTAGACCTTTCTTGGAACAATTTTATTGGTA
This sequence comes from Nyssa sinensis, assembly GCA_008638375.1. NCBI lineage: Eukaryota > Viridiplantae > Streptophyta > Magnoliopsida > Cornales > Nyssaceae > Nyssa > Nyssa sinensis. The sequence continues at coordinate 4,757,937 of CM018047.1, forward strand.
ACATGCCCTATTGTGTCAATTTTTCGTCACTGAGGTATTTACATTTGCAAGACAATGAATTCACAGGACCAATACCAAATGTTATATCTAGATCTTCATCCCTAGTGACATTGGATGTGAGGGATAACAAATTATCAGGAGGAATTCCTAGTTGGATCAGCTCGTTCTCGAAATTGAGGATTCTTCTGTTGAAAGGAAATAACCTTGAAGGTTCCATTCCTTTTCAGTTGTGTCAGCTCAACAGCATTAGCATAATGGACCTTTCTCACAATAAACTTTTTGGATCAATACCTTCTTGCTTGAGTAACATAACATTTGGGAGGAAATGTGCATTGGATGACACATTTGGTACCAGAGAATATGGGTGGACAACATATAGGTCCTCGAGAACATATTCACATGAAAATCAACTCGAGTTGCTCCAATATGTTGTTGCTGATTATTATACATCAGATGAGGAAGCAGAAGCGGAGTTTATAACCAAGAGTAGGTCTGAATCATACAAAGGGAACATTTTGTACTTCATGTCTGGGATGGATCTTTCGTGGAACAAATTGACAGGTCCAATTCCTCCTGAGATTGGATTTTTAAGTGCTATTCATACTCTGAACTTTTCATACAATCATTTGAATGGCATCAATCCCAAAAACATTTTCCAACCTAGAGCAAATTGAAAGTTTGGACCTTTCCCACAATAGGTTGAGTGGCCAAATTCCCACACAATTGATAGGGCTAACTTTCTTGTCAGTTTTCACAGTGGCTTACAACAATTTATCAGGTAGGGCACCAGAGAGAAAGGCTCAGTTTGCAACATTTGAAGAAAACAGCTACAAAGGTAACTCTTTTCTTTGTGGACCACCACTGGAGAGAAGTTGCACCATCACCAGAGTATTGCCATCCTTGCCACCATCTTCAGATTATGGAGAACTTGATTCATTCAAAATCATATTTTTCTGGAGTTTTGGAGGATCATATGTTGTGGCATTCTTAGGCGTCATCTCCTTTCTCTACTTCAATCCCTACTACCGAGGCCTACTTTTCAGTTTCATTGAGGCACATGTTCCATCCTTCAGATGAAATGTGGATAAGGTATATTATATTGTATGTTGTTTGAATAATTTGAAGAGTTATTTCCTTTAAATTTACAGATCACCAAACATCGCCATCAGTAGCAAGTTTTAGAAAGTCTCAATTTTTGAATTTATGCCATTAGTCTGTATGCAATTTTAGGGCACATATGATTGCAATAAGCTTGCATTAGGCATAGTAGCTACTATTACCCCTCTTCTGTGGACTCTCTACCTTTTTCTGTTTCCTGTTGAAACTGACAGCCATATATTGGTGACTTGTAGTTCATATTTTCAAGTGATGCTACGGAAGCCATTAGGGGAGGACTTGAACATTCAAAATTTTATATTAATTTTATTAAAAATAAAAAGTAATTAAATAAATAAAAGCAAGAATTCATTAGGGTCTAAAACATTCAAAAGTTAGATTAGATTTTTGAAATATTATGCTTTTGACTTTATTTCCTACGGCAATGTCACTCAGTAATTACTTGCAGAGAAATGAGGAATGAGTAATAGTTCTGAAAAAAAATAAATTGCAGAGGATTAATTTGATCAATTTCCACTCGTATGGAATTAGCAGTTAGGCAACCAGAATCCTTTATGTGATTATAATTCTGGCGAGACTTGCTGAAGGAAGGGTGTATCAATTCTGGCTGCACCTTTGACCTTCCCTCGGTAAGACCAAGATAGTCAAGGGATTCTCTAGCTGCAGAGTCGAGCTTGTTAATGGCACCATTAACAAGCTCGAATCTGCCACAAAAGTAGTATATGAGCCAATGCATCAAGTAGTATATTTTGGGTATTACAAAAGAAACTGAGTTAGCTACAGAGCAGAAGTGGTTGCAGAAGTAGTCTTAAAAGATCAGATAAAGAAGAGAGAGTGATAACATAGAGCTTTACAACTTCCAAGTGCGGGAAATAGTTTTTTCTCTGTGGAAAGATTGGGGGGACAAAGAAGAGAGGAAAAGAGAGTATAGAATGAAGTTTGTTTGAACTTTGACACCATGTGTGGAGGGATGGGTTTGTATAGGGAAGTCGGCCGTGAGAGCAGAGTATGTGATTGGGATTGGAATATGATGCTTTGAGGGTCTTCCTCGTGATAGGCCTGTGGCAGCCTCCCTTTGTTTAATCTCTAATGCGCACACGTACAAAAATAATTAGGCCGTTTGGTACGCAGTAATGGAGGTAGGAATGGAATGAGTAGTTCTGCTCTTATTCTATTTCTGCGTTTGGTATGCTTAAATATGATAGAATGTCCATTCCGTTCGGAATGGCTATTCCACTTAGTACAGGAATAAGCATTCATTGACAAAACTTAAGGAATGCCCATTCTTTTCTTAACAGAATGACCTCATCTCTACAGCCCACGACCACAAGTACAGTCAACTTTCTTATAATTAATAAACTTAGTAGATGAAAAATTTATTAATTATTAGAATTAATAATTATAAATTTTCTTATACTTTTATTAATAAAAAAATATTTTATACATGTAGATGAATTACAATATATTTAACTCTAATTTAAATAAAATTACAAATATAATTGTCAAAAATATTATAAATAGGATATATATAAATATCTTTTTAATTATTTTAATTTTTAATAATTAATATTACAAAAGATATATTTTTAAAAAATATTAATTATTAAGTGATATAATTATTAATTATTTATCATAATATTAATTATATTTCTTAAAAATTTATTAATTTATAAATATTATTAATTTTTTAAATATTAATTATAAGAAGTTAACTTGCACGTGAAACCTAGGATGACTATATAAGTTTTTTTTTTTTTTGCTAATAAAACAAATACAGGTTGATTTTTTTTTTTTTCAATAAATTTTTTTTTGACAAAAAAAAATGTAAATTGAACGCTTTTTTTCATTACTGGTATCCAAATAAAAAAATGAAAGTAATTATTTCCATTCTATTTTAACAATTTGATGGTTCAAACCAAACACAGAAATGAAATTATTATTCCATTAGTAGGTATTCAGCCAAATAAAAGAATGAAATAATTATTCTCATTCCATTTCTACTCTATTACATTCCTGATGTTATTCCATTCATATCTTATTACATTCCAGCATACCAAATGCAACCTTAGCTTTATGTCGAATGCTTTGTTAAGTATACTATTGGAAGTATTGGAAAACGATTGTAAACTATATGAAAAATTAGTTAATCCGTGAAGTTCACCAAATTAGGTTTGACCTAATTTCCATAAAATAAAATAGAAAAGAGCAATGCTAAGAGCAACATCCGAGTGGTGGATTGTCACATCTCAGTCATTCATTCATGCATTTCAAGTGCAACATATAATTATGGCGCATGAAATACATAAATGACTGAGAATAGTACAGTTTCACTACCTACTACTGTCCAAAACACACTCCAAATAAAAACATGGTAACTTTGGAAGCTCCCACTGCTTGTGGCTGCAACAGTGAGGAGAGAGATAAATTTTCATAGAAGAGAGAATCTCAAGGATGGGTCATGTCAAAATCAAAGGAGATCATAAGATAGAAAGAATAAAGATTAGGAAATAAAAGTAAGACATCATGATAAGCTTCCTGAATTATCAAGTTTCAAAGATTAACTGATATTCCAAGTCGAAGTAAGCAAAGAATCAAATTCTTGGAACAATATTCTTCAACTTAGAGAGAGAGAATCATGTTCTTGAACTAAAAACAAAAGTGAACCTATCTATCTTTCTTTCTTTTTTTCTTTTTGACAAATGATGGATGATGAGGGGTCATTGGTTTGTGAATTGACAAAATGTTTAAAAATTATGTTTTCATCTAAGCACTTCACATTGATGAGATCAATATTCATTTTGTATTGTTCAGTTTATAAAATTTGGTACAAGAAAATGACATGTTGGGTAAGTGTATCATTGAAATCATAAATTTTGGTATGAGAAAACAAAAAGGTAAAAATGACCACTCAAAATGTTTTCGTTTATTTTTTCTTTATTTATTTTTTGTAAAATGATAATTGGTTAGAATAGTAGATTTGACATCAACAGTGAGTGGGGTACACCTTGATAATTCTAAATATTAGGAGGCAGAGTATGTGAAAGAATGGGTCATTTTCAAATATGGAAAATGTTAAATTTGACGTGTGTTTTTATTTAATTTTTTCAATACTATAAATAAGGTAATGGGATTTACATGTATTTATTATAGCAGATCTCGTTACTTTGTGTTTAAAAATAAAAAAAATCTGTTATATATTACATTACTCTTTCAATAGTAATGAGCATGTTTTTCATTTGCATTCTTTCAAATCTATTATAAAACGTTTTACGAAAGTTTATTTCAAAGTTATCGTAGTGAAGAAACAGTTACATAAAAAACATTTCATGAGTTTTAATAACTAAATTTGTTATGATAAAAAATGTTTGATACTTCATGTAACACGATATTTCGTGAAATAATTTGCTTTTTGATGCAGCTATTTTTGGCTCGTCAAGGATACCACCGTCCCTGTGAATGCACCTGTAAAGAAATAAAATCAGAAAGCCACCGGGGAGGGCTCCGATGGGTAGCCGCTCCGATGGTTAAATGAGATGATGAAGAGAAATATCACTGGGAGTAATAATATCTTCTTTTTCTTGTTTAAGTAAAAAAACTCAGATCTTTTATACATACCTCTTCCAGGGTATTTATAGGTTAGTGGATTTTGTTCTTTTGTGCTAAGCGGTGGACTCACTGATATTTTATGTCGTGTCACTGTTCATCGTTGATTTGACAGTGGTGTAGGGCTAAGATTTATTTCGTCTTTGGTCAGACCTAGATCCCACCGCCTGTCAGGCGACACAGTATTCATTATGACGATATACGTCATAATAATATGTATAAATGGTTGTCCTATCATGACATCGGTATCCCGAGATGCTCTAGTGGTGACCTCGGTATTCTTTACCGACAACCCTGACTATTATAACCTCTTTAGATATTTTAAGCGGGACACGCGTCAGGTCCTAACTGGGAGTATCTTTTTGGTGTATCACTTTTAAAAAGATAATTTCATAAAATGACTTGTAAAACATAGAATGCTTGTTACTTTCCTTTGGTTCAAATGGATCCGGCCAACTCATAATTCGTACCAAATACATACCCAATGTCGCGTTATATAGACAATATTTTACAAGATAGCGTAAAATAGATTTGTATATTAGGTCAGGTATCATTCATCGACATGGATCATTACATGAGTCACGTATTGTCCCGATGTGAATTATAAAAAATGACATCTACTTAAAACATTTCATTTGTCAGCTAAAATTGTACATTGAACATGCTTTTCTAAAACATATGTAAAAAAAATAATATTTTATAACATCAATTGAGATTGCGTATTTTCATTAACTAAATAATTGAAACATTTTACAATTACGTATCGTCTCGACGTGGACTATAAGAAATTACATCTATTTAAAACATTTCATTTGTCAACTAAAATCATCTTTTGAACATATTTTTCTAAAACATATGTAAAAAAAATAATATTTGATACCATCAATTGAGAACATGTATTTTCATAAACCAAATAATTGGAACATTTTATAGTTCACATATTGTCTCAACGTGGATTATAAGAAATGACATCTATTTAAAACATTTCATTTGCCAGTTAAAATCGTTCTTTGAATATACTTTTCTAAAACATATGTAAAGAAAATAATATTTGATACCATCAATTGGCATGGGCGGCTCAACACATTCAAAGGCTTAAAGCAAAATTGTAAAACGAGGCTTTTTTTATTTATTAAAATTTTATAAATTTTTTATTTAAAATTTATTTTTCTAGCTTTTTGACATGCAAAATTACTAATTAAATTTTTATAATGAATTTCTTCTAACATTTTTTTTTTAATTGATAGTATTGCCTAATCCACTAAACAGGTTGGTCCTCTATCCTCTTTATCATGAATTTGAGGATCAATATGAGTCTTTTCAATCACATCTTCTTGTTCTAGTATTTTATTATCATCTAACTCAATTATATTATTAACTTATTCATTTAAGAAACATTCACTAATATTTTCTGATTTATTTTTATTAGTTTATAAAAAAATTATCAAGAGCTCCTTTTTGAGATCGTATTAAATTTTCAACTCTACTCTTTTTTTGACGTTTTGAATAACCAGATTCATATTTTCGAGTTGACATTTAAATTCTTTTGATATACAAAAAATTAAAATGTATCTATAACAATTATTTTATATATTTTTAATAGCTAATACAAAATTAATAATTAAAGATTCAATGAGCTAATTACAGTAAACAAAATAGAGGCCCAAACAAAACAAAACATATGCAAAACGCAAAATGCCAAAGTCCAATACAACAAACAAAACATATGCAAAACGCCAAAACATAAAAGGAAGAATTTGTCAATTTGGCTTACGCCAAAGACCTAAGTCAGCAAAGCCCAAAGCCAATAAAATAAAGGGGTAGCGCGGCTGGGCAAGAAAAAAAAAAAAAGAGAAAAGAAAGAGCAGGTGGCTAAAGGAAATAAAATAAAGAAGAAAGGACGGCCTGAAGCAAACAAGGGAAGAGAAGGCGGCCGGTGTGCAGAGTAGGAAAAGAAGAGAGGAAAAAAGAAAAGAAGCGGCTAGGCATTGAACAGAGAAAGGAGGAAAAGAAAAGAAGAAAAAAGAGAAGCGGTTGCCAAAATGCCAGGTTGTAGAATACTTTTCAGAAAATATAAATGTAGCAGGTTGTTAGGTTGCATAGTACTTTTTAGACTTAAAGAAAGAATTTTATAAATAAAAAAATAAGAACATTAATTATTGAAAAAAATAAAATGAGATAAATAAGAAGATAATAAATACTATCAAAAAATAGTTATTAGATGATAGTTGTATAATAAAAGAGAGAAGTTAAGAAGACAAAAAGATTTATTTATTTTATTATAATAAATATATTTTTTTAAATATAAAAAAAATCATGGGGCCTAAAGCTAGGGCTTTACTGGCTTTACCCTTTAGCCAGCCCTTGTCAATTGGGAACATGTATTTTCATAAACCAAATAATTGGAACATTTTGCAGTTGATATCATATAAAATAGTAGTATTTTTACTATTCGGAGGTGTGGTTGAACAATAAAGATGTTGAAGATAAAATTTAAGCGTTTCGAATTCAAGTTTCCTTTGCGTCAATCGTTGACAATTAGACCTTAAAGGGTGGGCCTAGCTGTTATGAGGAGAGGGACTTAATTTGGTGCAAGTAAGCTGACCCATGATACCCCTGCCAATTCATCAAAAAAAAAAAGAAGAATAGTAGTATTTTTGGTGGCTAGAATACATAATTTCATAGAATAGAATAAATATGTACTACTTTAAAGTTATGGTTTATTCACATGAAGTCTTTAATTTATATTTTTATATTAAAATTTGTATTTTAAATGATGTGACAGTAAATCACTAACAATAAATCATATAATTGTCTAAAACACTATCAATAATTTAATGACACACCATTTAAGAAACAAATTTTGGTATAAAAATTTGGGATATTAAGTACTATTCTATAATATTTATAGAATCATTTGAGTTTTTCTATTGTAATAATTAATATTAAAAAGTGATTTTTTTATAAATTTATTAAGTATTAAATTTATTTATAAATTTAATAAGTATTAAGCAATAGAATTATTAACTGTGTATAATAAAATGAAGTGAGTTTTTTTTTTTTTAAATATTACTTAAAAAAATATTATTTGTATCTTTATGCCCCACCAAAAATTCTTCAATCCCTCGTCGAGAAACCCCCCTCTCTGAAACCATGGGCCAAGCAATTCAGTCTTGAAGGGAGCAACTGGTAGATGCTACAAAACAAGCCATCAGATTAGGCTCCATCAAGGTCCGCACCATAGCTTAGAGAGAGAGAGAGAGAGATTTCAACTTTCAAATTGATCATATGGCAGAGAAAGGTGGAGTTGCTGGAGGCAGAGACGTATATGTGCCAATAAATCCATCCATACCTTCGGGCGAACAGACCGTTTGGGCTGACGTTTCGTCTCTTCTCGAAGCTACTTGCCAAGGTTTATTCTTTCTTACTCGAATATATATGTCCGTTTGTTTCCCAAGAAAGTGTACGGATTCACGGAATTAGAAGAGAAGGAAATTACATTTTCTGAATATTAGTTTTCTCATATTTTGGAATACAAGTAAAACAGATACCTTTAATTTAGTTAAGTCGAGTTGTTAAAAAAATATGGGAAATTGAACTGTATGGAATACAAGATTTAGAGTTTTCGTTTCTTCTAGTTTCTTTTATTTAATTTTTTTCTCAGCTGCCAAACATATTGTTGGCGTTTGCGTTGACCTAAGGTTTCTTTTGCATTCATTGCCTTTTTGATGTCGAAGATTGATCTATTTTGGATTGATAGTTGTGATTGGACTGACTTATTTTTTCTGCAACTTGACTTTGAATATGTCGTTTTAGCTTTTTAAAGACTGTATCTTCACTCTTCATTCGAATCATGACTGGTTTATTCGATGTTACTTGGACACACAAAGTGATAATTCAGATGCAATATCTATTAAATTTATTATTGCCAGAATCATTTCCTGTCCACAATCATTATATTCAGTTGCATGTTTGTGTGGTTTAGATTGTTTTGACTTGTGAGATAAGGACGGTGGAAATTTTGGAAATGACCTAATTTGGATGTCCAATTTTCTGGACTAGGAAAGTACTCATTTTTCGTTAGCAATTTCAAAATTTGTGCGAGTATGTTTTTTCCGTTTGAATGGTGGGAGAGGGAGTGTGAGGGCTAAATGGTTGAAAGCTTGGTGAGTTATTTTCCCTGAAGTTTCTGAAGTGCAATTTGATAGTTATGTAATTTGTGATTTGAAAAATATTAATATGTAATCACATTGGTTAATATTATATGGTGGACTATGTACTTATGTTATTTCCTATATGACACATTTTTTATATTATTATATTGATTTATAGTATATTGGACAGTATAATTCTGTTTTATGCCTTCTTTTATTGTCTCCATGATTTTGTGAGCATGTTGTTTAAGAAACAAACATTTGATTTATAGTGCCAACGTTTACTATAAGGATTGCACAGCATTTTGCGGAACTGTTTCTTTCTTATTCTCTTACTTGGTTTAACTTTCTTTTTATATTGTATGGTCAAGATCTTAGAGATGGTGAGCTCATTCATGGAGAGAATTTCAATCTTTTTGCTGCCATGTCTGCTTTGGAGGTAATTCATAGTGTCTCATTTTCAATTTAGTAATTACGCGCCACACATATCATGCAACTTCACAGTAACAAAGAGTTAATGGGTGTGGATCAAAATTTTCTATGGAGTTCACTATGTGCATCCGTTAAAAATACATCAAAGGACAAGTATTGTCAAATCATAGTAATGTTAGTATACTTTATAAGTAGTTGTAGTGCAAAAAGAGGTGTGTAGAAGTGTTAAAATCCTTGTAGAAGGCAACTCTGGCCCAAATGGAGGTAAAGAATGTTCCTCTTCATGGAAGCCATAGTATTCTGGGTGAGAAGAGCCACAGGAAAAAAATCTGTGGAAGTACAGCTAGAGAAGGAAGGGGAACTGACCTGAACAAGATCATGTTGAAGAATGCTTTGCAACCACATTTCTAGGCGTTCAGGTGTACCAAATGCAAAAATTAAAGAGAGTTTAGGGGAGAAGAGTAGAATATTTAGGAGTTATAGAGAATTTCCTTTAACGATATTTACTTGCAATGGGAAATTCATCATGTGGTACAAAACTTAAGCTCCATTTGGTTGTCCATACCAGCAAGAAAGTGGACCTTGAGAAAAATGAATTAAAATATAGGAAGTACAAAATAAAGGAAGTTGTTTTTCATTTAATTATTTGGTTTACAAGATGTTGGCAAGAAAAAAAAGACTTAAAATTTTTTATAATACATTATCGAATAAAAAGTGTGGGAAAGCATTTGATCAAACTATTTCTTGCAAGAAGGCATTATTCCTAATTCCCCACCCACTGCCCACACGTTCCTAGAACAACCAATGCACAAGAAGTGGAGGGAAACAATTTTCTTTATTTATTTATTTTCACCTTTCTTGTAAATCAAATTATAGCTCTAACTTGCATGTAGTTACGTGTCAGCAATAGATATCGGCCTAAAAAGGATCTGCAAATCAACAATGTAAAACTCAAACAATTAGAGGTCCAGGCCCAATGGAAGTTATAACTCTCGAGTCGAGACCATAGGGCTCAAAAAAGACCCACAAGGGGACTAGACATTTGCTCCCAAAAAATTACAGTCAAGGCCCAAAGATAATGACATTTTAAGGGGAAAAAACCTAACAGAAGTACTTAACTAAGTTTTCTTTATCAAAGGCACTACTCACCAGGGAATGACAGCTGGCACTTGAAGAGGCTATCACTGCCGAGGCCATTGCCTATCGAGGAGTAACATCTGACGAGGTCCTCACTACCGAGGCCATCACTTACCGAGGTGTAACATTTGACGAGGTTGTCCCTCACTCTAACATTAAACAAGACTTTTGTTGTTGAGACTGAGGCAGTGGCCCAACAGGAACAAATGTCTATAACATACTCCAAAAGTTCTAGGTTATGGCTCAACCCACGGCTAATAGTTCACTACTATACATAATGGGTCATAGTCTGATCCATGGCCGTGGTTTAATAGTATACGTATTGGGTTATGGCCCACTCACGGGTATGGTTCATTACTACACACATTGGGTTATAGTTCGGCCTGTGGTTATGTTTCGACACTATACGGATTGGGTGTGGCTGTTCTAATATTATAACTTGCTAGGTTGTAGACTGATAAAAAAAACTTGCTAGGTCATAGACTCATTTGCGGTCATAATTCAATATTATATGTGTCGGCTTATAACCTAAGGATGAGGTCTAGCATGCTATGCCTCAATCCTGCAAGTCTCAGTTTAGTAATATACGTACTGGGTCTTGGTCCCCCGACTATGGTTTGGTGCCAACTGTGATACATTTCTTAATTGGGAATGAGGGTAGCACGTGGCTTGGGGTTGAACCTTCTAGGTTGTACCCCTACAATGAACGTGTCATGTCATGTGCAATTCTAAAAGACTCTAGAACAGACTTTCCTGCCTTTCCTAAATAGATTTCCCCACCTTTTTCGAAATAGATTTTCCCTCCTTTCGAAGGTAACTTTGGCGCTTCTCTTGGCCTATACAACTAAAAGGACACCATGAATCCAAAGAAAAAAGACAATATTCTCTTGACGTAGACTAACCACCAGTCCTTTATTTTTATTAGTCTGCTCTGCCATCTCACTTTGCATGAGTTCGTTGCTGATTATGACTGTCATTTAGCTAGGTAGTAGGTGCAGATTCAGAACCCCACACTTACATTATGCTATGTGTAAGTGTAAATTATTCCAAATGTATTTTTTCTTAGAAGATATGACCTAGTTTTAATTGATGCAGAGAATTTAAGGATTACAGATTTAGTTTGTGGTTTTTATTTTATTTTGTTTTATATTTATGCTCTGTGTTTACTCAATTTATACCGTTTATAATCTGTTTTTTTAACTACTGTTGGTACTTCCATACTGTGAATCCTTACTGGAAAAAAGTTGCATTATTTTGCTTTCATATCACATTCAATAATTCAATGGATACTTATTTAAGTGTTGCATTATTCTATTTATGTCTGATGCAATAATGGTTTTGTACTTTATGATTAGTCAAACCTTTCTTAACTCATACTAATTTGTTGTATTTGTTTTTGTATCAGATAATGGACCCAAAGATGGATTCAGGTATGGTTTGCAGATATTATTCGGTTGATGAAGCCATTGAGAATGGTGCTGCCCCAGTCCCTTTAAGCTTCAATAGAACTGTTGATGTTCAATGTACCATTGACATCATGGACCATCTGCTAGCCTGTGAGGTATTTTCAATATTACATGCCTAAATATTATTACCTTCCTTCATTTCTTTTACTAAATTACAATCTTACATGACAGGCAACATGGCACAAGGGTCATTCATTGGCACAAACTGTATTCTCTTGCATCTATCTTCTGAGGCTTGATAGAACCTCATCACATGCATTGTTACATTCTTACTGCAGAATCATACGTGCAACCTGCAATGCAGTTGTTTCAGTTGTGTCGGATGCACGCACACATGAAGTAAAGTATTCCTACAGCTTTTTAAGCCTTTGTTTTTTCTAGGGAATAACATAATAGATTTCTTATTTCTTCAAATTCTGCTCAAATGACTATTAGTTGTGAATAATGAGTGATTGTTTTAAAGTTTATTCATCAAAGAGTTATTATTATTATTTTATCATCCCATGTTATGCAAGGGATGATGTCAATGTAAATTACTGTCTTAAAGTGAGATCATGCTGGTGATTGAGAATCTGAATGTGGGAGTTTGGTGAATGCCATGTGGTATGTACTTTGTCTATGCACCAAGGAAGGCCATTAACTGCAATGTAAATTCACAAGTTGTTCATGAAAATTATTGTGATAATTTGTGGGCGCACACCTTTCTCGGAGCTTAACTTTCTTCTCTTGCTATGTACTTGACTGTCCCATTTTTTCTTACATCCCCTTCAACACTGAACCACCACCTATTTGTCATTCTTCAGTTTCATCTTGGCAAGCTTTACTCTCTGATCATGTCAAAATATTCCTCAATCAAAGTAAGGCAACTAGAGAGTAATGTGGGATTGTTCCTTCTCACAAAATGTAGAACCTTTATCATAACCTTTCTGTTAATATCTCTAGCCATATATTGAGATCATATCAATCTTTCTCCAACAAGTCTCTGGCCCAATCAAGATTGGGATGTCGTGGCTCTCCATTTATGTCAGGCAGCCATTAATTGTTGCATCCAATCATACTCCAACACCGTATGATTTTTCACTTTGATACCAAACTGATGTAGACGAATGAGAGGTCTACTCTCTAACAAGATATAACACCAAAGTTCTTATATGGAAGTGTTGTTAAAGTACTAATAGACTCAAAATGACTAATTTTATGGCGGACTTAAGTGAATGAATACCCATTTCATTAAATAGAAGAAAGATTGTAGGTTCGATGAAATGGAAGGCCGTGAAATTGGCTAGTTTTTAAACGTATTAGGCCTTGGATTTTTTTTTAAAAAATAATTTCTTGAGTTTTTGGATAATGACCACATTTTGGTGTTTGGGCATTAATTTTTTAAGATCAAGAGGCTTGGATCCTTTTGTACGGGACTTGATGGTGAAATTTTGCGCAATTTCAATTTGATTTTAAAACTAATGATAGTAGTGTCCATCAAGAGTGCGGGAAGATTTATATAAAGTTTTAATTAATTAAATCACTACTTAATTGATGAGGAACATTACTTTTAATATATTTATTTAGAATAAAATGGGTTACTATCGAAGATATTCGCTTGTTAAATAACTAGGATCTCAAGTTCATACACATGTTAAAACTATCATAATGATAAATAAACATGCAACAAAAAATAAATATAAGACACAGGTTTTTGCATGAGAAATTCCTTTAGGGAATAAAATCCACTCGAGTTGTAAAAGATCCACTAATCAATAATGAACACAGTACAAGTCCACAAAGATATAACCCTTAAACAACTTACCGGCCACCTCCAGTGGATTATCGCTAATCTACTTGAATCTTCCCGTTGACTGCTTATTTTTTATTAGACTTGTGCAACTTTAGTACCAACCAAGATCCTCCGATTCCATTACCGCAGTAGTGTGCAAATTCCATACAATAGAAGTACGTGCCTAGTGTTGTTATATGCACCTACGTGTACTGCCTGACACTAGGTATATAGACATCACACACAAGGTAGAGAACCTTGCAAAACATTGACTATATGAAAGAAAATTGAAGCTAAAAAATCTCTTAATATAACTCTATGCTCTAAGAGGTTAGGGTTCTCTCTTTGTATCACAAAGTACCTTATCTATAGTAGAAAATTCATGTAAAAAACCCTAATCCTAGTTGGAATAGATTTGTGCACAAAATAGCAAGTCACAGCTAATCAGTACGTGATTTTGTGCACACTACGTTCGGACGGGGAATGCTTCTCCATTTGAACGCGCCTTTTCTTCCGTTTGGATGGGGCAACTAGTGGAATTAACTTTGGTTTTTTACAACATGAAATTTTTTGAATTTTCCAATAATTATTTATTTAATATTAAAATAAGTTGAGAAAAATTCTTTTTAGTAACTCCCGTAGATAGACTTAGTCTATAGTCAAAACTAACTCATACTTAAGGCCATTTTAACCATTAACAAGTTCATATCTAAATTTAAACTCAATTCTAAGGTGTAGTGCCTAATTATAATGAATGAAATGCATACAGATCCAAAAAAAGAAAAGAAAAAAGAATGATATGCATGGTCATATATATTGAATTATACACTTATTCAGAATTTGATTTAGTTGCGAGGCTTTTTGAATCTTCATTTCATGACTAGCAATAATTTACACGACTTAACCATGAGTCAACAATTACATTTCTAAAGAAATACACTTTTTGAAAAACAATTGCCAACACAAAAATATCTAATTTTCCTAACAATAGTGATACCCTTTACTTGTAAAAAAGTAGTTTGGATATAAACCTAGAAGTTTAACAAGGTAAGTTATTTACTAATGTAAAGGTGTAGAGAGAAGCAAACGATCTTCATATAGTTTATTTATTTATTTGTAAACTTTGAGAAAGCCTACATTAGGTCCTTAGAAATCTTATATGGCGGATTTTGAAGAAGAAAACATAGTCTCACAAATGGATATATTGTTCTGACAAAGGACATGCAAGATAGAGCTGTGACTATATGCTATAGTAAGAACTATGATAGGAGAAATTAGTGAATCCTAATCATTACGGGTTTACTTAAAAGATATATAGTAAACCTTATATCCTTTACCCTAATTATGGATGAGTAGAGAACATTCAACATAAGGTTCTATGATATATGTTATTTGTGTAGAATTTTGAAGAGAAGATCTAGAATTAAAAGCGTTTAATATAAGTATGAGTTTAATATTAAAACTAAATATATCAAATGTGACTTTAGCTGATCTAGGAAGTCAAATGGGAAGTAGTAATGATCAAAGGTCAAGAGATACTTAAATTCATTTGTTGTTTATACGTATATTTTTGGATTATCCATTTGTATGCTCAGAAGTGTGGTTCTGACTTGCTTTGATTTCATTTCTTTCTTTCACAGGAAGAAGATCTTTTTACAATGACATATGGTCTACCTTTGAAGGGGGGATGGAGATGAAAAATGCTTATCAATGCTACACACAGTAGAAGAAACAATTTCTCGTCAATTGCGTGCTTGTAAAGCCCCGTCATCCAAAAAGAGAGTATTAGAAGGTACATCCTGAGATTGCTTAGATTTAACTAATTTTCTGATAGTGAAACATCATGGATTGAGAATTTGTTGGGGGGCTTAAATGGATTTGCTATATTTTGACTGACGGGACATTTCTGGTTCGGATTGATTGCCTGAATAAGCCCCACTAAAGGAATTATCAAGTCTGAAGTGTGAAAAATAGAGAGTTTCTCTTATCCCTTGTAATTCAATGGACATAGGGGTTTTGAAGCTCCAACTTCATCCTGTATTGGAGACTTTGGTATTGATAACATGTCACCTCAGGCTCTTGTTGTTGTAGAGTTAGAGGCCAGTACCCTCAAGGAAAATTTCTTTTCATGTGTGGTGTTCATGGATATAATCTATCCCAAGTTTTGTTATATACAGGGGTATAGAATCATTGAGGCCCCAAGAATGAAACCATTCCATGGTCATCACATGTGTACCCTGATTCTCCATAATTTTTTTGTTCAGTAAATCTGTAAATGTGTAATACATAAAAATGGCGCTTGAGAGAGGTGTCGGGGGGAGGGGGGGGGGCAAACCCATGTACAAAAAATGGGAAAGGCCACAACATTAAAGCCTTAGATCCCCTAAGAATGACAAAAAACTATTTAAATACAAAGGGTATTTCTCCTTTAATCAAAAGAAAAACAACCTCAAAAAATTATCTTTAAGCTTCCAAAAAGGCAATTTCACCCCTTCAAAAACTCTCCTATTCCTTGCTCCACAAAAGACAAAGAGGAGCTCTCCTTCAAGCTGGCTCATGTCCCTTCAACTTTGGCTACTTCTCCAGCCCAACAAAACATCTTTTATCATAGCCAGCATCACCCAACTTCAACCAAAGAGAGAAAACACCATACCCCACACATCCCTTGCGACTTTGCAATGCACAAGAAGTCGAAGATAATTTACCGTTTCCTCCTCCTCTTTGCACATATAAAATCTACTAGGAAATTGGAAACCTCTTTTCTTCAAATTATCCGCCATAAGGATAGCACCCCAAGCCGCCGACCAACAAAAAAATTCAGTTTCTTTGGAATCTTAGATCTCCAAATAAGCTGCCATGAGAATGGAGTCTCTTTCCACCCCAAGAAGTAACTATAAACGGAGCAGACTAAGAAATTCTTATTGCAACTTGGCTTCTAAACCATCCTATCCTCCTCAACGTTCAACCCGCATCGATCCAACAACTTCATCGGCTCCACAATCTCCTCTAGCTCCCAATCATGAAAATTTCTCCTGAAACAAGGACTCCACACCCTTTTCCCCCCAATGTCAATGAATTCTCTCCCACCAAAGCCTCCTTATGAGCAAAGAAGGAAATTTCTCCTTAAGAGGAGTGTCGCAGCACCACGGATCCTCCCAAAACTTCACCCTCAAACCCCTCCCAACCCCAAAACGAAGTGTGCAACCATACTCCTTCCTTCCCATCTGACTACACCCACGAGCCTTCCTCACCTCCATCACATTCCACCCCAAATCCTCACGCCAAGCCCATACTTTGTACTCACAAAATAAGAAAATTTTCATATATGCTTTGGTTGCTGCCCCTTTTTTGGCCCAACTTTAGAATCTATATGGTTACTATTGGAGAACAGTGTTTTTTTTTTTTTGGATAAGTTACTATTGGAGAACAGTGTTATCGAACATTTGTGTACTACCACATTTTGGATCTCGTTATTCAGTTGTAGATCATGGGATAATGTCATATTATGTTACCATAAACCTGAAGATGTGGCATGTATCAGGGTAACCAGTCTTTAGGCCAATGGTCCATGAGGATACCTGTTCCAATCAAAATATGTGGCACACACAAGGGGACCAATCCTTGATAAATTTGTCTGGTTAAAAAATGAATAAAAGGAAACCTAAAAGATGTGTTCCATGAGTGTTATGGTCTGGATGCTTAAGAACATGGCCTTTTCTTTATTGTATATTTTGTTATGCAAAATTCATGATGTAACTTATCAAGAAATAAAATAAAATCATGATTTAAATGTTTCTAACACTGATGCTCACGGAGTCGTGAATTTTTTTGTGGACCTGTTTGAGTTATCTATTTAGAAGTGGATCTCAGCTGCCTATATCTTGTGTGCTTACATTATTCTCCATATTGTGAACTTAGATGTCTAGTATCTTGCAAATTCTCTTGATTGCAAACTATGTGCATCTTCTTATTTGGTTCACTGGCTATTTTTAATGTGTATTGTGGTAATTGAGAACTCTACCTTGTACTTGTCATAAAAAAAATCTAAGAACTTACCTTGTAAGGTTGAGGCATGTCTGTAGCATGTTTATTGCACTTTTTTCATCATTGTTGGGAGATTATTCGGAGGTGATATCATGACCATGTTGCATGGCTTCTACAAGCATGGGTTATTTGAAAGGAGCTTAAATTATTTTTTCATTGAAGGACTTCTACGAGGGAAGGAGGAATGGAAGGACTTTCGTCCCATTAGCCTGGTGGGGAGCATCCACAAGATTTTGGCAAAGGCTTTGGTTGTCCGATTGAAAAAGATATTAGATAAGGTGACATCTTGTGCTCAAAATGTATTTTTTTTCCTTCGATGGGGGACAAATCCTTGGTGCGGGCTTAATAGCTAATGAACGTGTTGACGCGAGATTAAGAAGTGGAGATCCATGTATTATTTGTAAGTTGGATATAAAGAAGGCCTACGACCGTGGGAATTGGAACTGCTTAATTCATATGTTGGAGTGTATGAGTATGAGTTTTGCCAAGAGATGGAGGAATTGGATTGCAAGATCCATTTCTACTGTTTGCTTCTCAATTCTAGTGAAGGGAGTGCCATTTTTTTTTTTTCGCGAATACTAGATTTCGTCATGGGAATTCCCTTTACCTATTGCTATTACAGTTGTGATAGAAGTCTTAAGTTGGATGGTTGATAAGGTAGTCTTAGGAATTTTTGGGTTTGGAGTTGGTGGTGCTAGAGGGAGTCCAATTTCAGGATCGCACATTCTTTTTGCCAACTGTAAGATTAATTTTTGTGGTGCAAAGGAGTCCCAGATTCATTACCTGATTTATAGTTTGATGTGTTTTGTGGCAGTTTTTGGGTTGCACAACAACATTGCCAAATGAGAATTGATTTTGGTGGGTGAGGTGGAGGGTTTGGAGGTGCTGGCAAGTCATTTGGGGTGTGGTATTGGGACTCTTACTCATTTCCTATTTGGGGATTCCTTTGGGGTGGCTTCTAGAGCTACAGAAATTTGTAAATTATTGGTGGAAAGAATGAAGAAGTGTGTTTTGCTATGAAGAAGCTACAACATTTATCTAGAGGGGGAAGCTTACTCTCATTAAAAGCACCCCCTCTAGCTTACCTGCATACTTTATGTCTTTGTTTGCTATTCCGGATTCAATAGTAGAGCAGATGGAGAAGTTTCAGTAAGACTTGTTGTGGGGACGGATGGGCGAGAATCAAAAAACTACCTGATGTCTTGAACAAAGGTTTGTTCTCCACTTTAATATGGGGTTTGGCGTTAAATCTTTTAGGCAGTTCAATAAAGCTGTTTTGGGGAAGTGGTTGTAGAGATCAGCGGTGGAGCCTAATAGTGTTTGGAGTAAGGTGGTGGAGCAGAAGTATGGGATGGATGCTAGGGGGTGGATGTCTTTAAAGTTTGGAGGGGCTTTTGGGGTCTGTTTTTTTTTTTTGTTTTTGGAAACATATTTGAAAGGATGGTGGGAATTTTCTACTGCCCTAGATTTTGTGGTCGGAAATGGTGTGAGAATCGATTTTTGGCATGACACTTGGTGTGGTGACACTCAGTTGAAGTATAGATTTCCGGCCTTGTTTTGCATTGCTGTGAATAAAGAAGCTAGAGTTGTGGACTCTGCTTCTTTTTCAGGGCAAGGAGTGTGGAATCCCCTTTTTGTAAGGGCTGTTCAAGATTGTCAGTTCTCTTATGTTGAGACTTCTCTAGCTTTGCTTTAGGGACTCATTTATTGGCTAGTAGGGAGGATACGGTAAGATGGCAACTGGAGCTGAATGGATTTTTTAGCACGAGATCATATTACAAGAGGCTTGTAGGGGAGGAGGGTATGGTTTCCTGCAGAAAGGCATTTGGAAGACAAAAGTCCCATCCAAAGTTTCTTTTTGTATTGACGGTGGCTTTAGAGGCAATCATCACTTTGGATAACTTGGGGCAAAAGGAGTGCAGAAGAATCTATAAACCACCTTGTTCTCCATTGCTCGATTACTAAGTGTCACAGGGTCAATTTCAAGCACCAAATTTTTGCCTGTGATGGCGTTGTCACCGGACAACCAGCCACTCAAAACACCCACCAACACACACACACACACACAGTGTTTAGCACAGCGGAATAGGAAAGTTGACACAGAAACATACAGGGAAAACCTCCAACCTTTTATTCACTAATTCACACAATTATGAATACAAAGGAATCAGATTCTGTGGGACTACAAGACACTCTGCACACACAAAGAGACACATACCAGTGTTCTTCCCTCTCTTTGCTTCTCTGCCTTGCTCTCTCTCTCTCTGCCCTTTACAAGAGACCTCGCACCCCTTTATATAGCCAAAAATCTCAACCGCCCATGTGCGTGCATGTGACACACACATGGCCTGCAGTTACACACCCCAACTGCTAGGGTTTGTCACATACTGCCATCTGTGCCTTGTAGTTGCGCCCCCAACTGCTAGGGCTATTTGAAGCCTTGGATTTGCGCCACCTATGAGAATCCGTTCCTCCCATTGCCGCACACAATATGAGCCCTTGGATCTATGCGCCAACACAACAGCGGTTGCAAGCAGTTCCCCTTGGCTGCCCTTAGACAGACTTGTCTTCTGCCAGCCCAGCAACTGCTGCCAACTGCTGCCACCTATGCTGTCAACGCTAATGCCACCCCGAACCCTTACTCAAGGACACGGCTATGTGTAGTCAGCCTTGAACCCGCACACCACTTGACCCAACCCATGCTTCCGTGTCAGCCCTTGTTGCCAAACCATGCCCCCACATGTCTTGGTCTTCCTTAACCGCATAGGCCACTCGCCCATGGGCACCTCAAGGAGGTACTCCCCCTATATATGTCTTATGAATATTTGTCCACCTGACAGGAGTAGACATAACCCCTTGTAGAACTAGTTCTTCCCCCTGTGCGCATTTGCCTTGCCAAAGGCAATCCATGCGCCAAACTGTTCACAAAGTGCAGCCTTGGGCCCTTGACCCTTGCTGTCAAAGGCATGCACATCAGCTGCGCCAACTCTGAAATGTCTATGTATCCCTCCAATACTTAGAATATTTTAGACATATCCTTGAAGACATCCCATCTTCGGAAAGTCATTCCACTCCTGAATAACATTCCAAGTCCCGAATGTCATTCCACTCCTGATTAACATTCCAAGTCCCGAATGTCATTCCAAGGCATAGCATGCCTCCCCATGCCTATGCCAATGCCATCAAGGCAGGACATGCCTCCCCATGCCCCATGCCTCCATGTCAACTCAGTAAGGGTCTAACACTAAGGAAGTGTAGTCATTGCTTAGTGCTATGATAGGAGTCTGCTGGGTAATACCAAGATCAGTTAAGGAGCTTATGGGCTTTGGGTTGTCCTTCAAAGAGGATTAGTTTGGCTTGGAGGGCAGTCCCCCTTTGTGTTATGTGGAGTTTTTGGCTGGAGTGCAATCGGCATATCTTTGAGGATATAGACATGCCTATGCATATGTTGAAGAAAAGGATTTTAAATATTTTTGTTTTTGGATTACAGGAAAATATTCCATTTCACTGTATTCTATTTTGAATTTTTTGGGAGAGCTAATTGTATTGAGGGATATATGTAGCTATCATTATTTTGTAAATGGATTGCATCCCCTTTGGCATATTTGTTTATAATACATGTATCATTACCTATCAAAAAATGATATTAATAACTTAGACGGAAAGGAGTTGATCTTATAAAGATAATTGATAACTCGACCTTGGTATGTTTCATATGGTATGCTCTCTGAGTTCTGATACTATCTGTAATTCTTTTGCCTTCTATAAAACTTTAACTTGCCTGATGCCATCTTTTTTTGGTCAAAATTATACATTTGTGAATATTGCTCATGAGGTTGTACTGCTTATTGTAATGCAGATATAGAGCCATTACAAACTGATCTTGATTTGGAAGAAGGATACTGCAAAGCTTTGTTATGCCGCTTACGCTTTCGTAAGGTCTTACCCTGTGTTTGCTTTCTTTTTAGTTCTGCAGATGACCTAAAATCTTGAAAATGCATGAGTTCATGGGCATATATGTGTTCATCAGAGTATATGGGCATGTGTGTATATATACACACACACATATATACTTTGCTTTCATTTCCTCTATTGTACATCTCAAGGTTTAACTTTAGTGTCCTCTCTTAGTGGACATCACCAAATGGCAATAGTAGTTTATACCTTATTTGGCCTTCTATGGAAATTTTACATGAATTGTTTCCTAAATCTAGCAGACCTCTAACTTATAAAAAAAATAAAAAATCTAGTGAACCTCTATAACTTCTTTAAGTTTTATTCTACTTCCAGGTAAACAAATTTTTAACTCGTGTCAAGCTTCTAAAGCCTTTCATTGCTCAAGTTGATTTATATATATATAATGTCTTAACATTTCATAACTTTTCATATATTAGTTCCGCTTTCCATAATTTCAAAAGCGTAATCAAAGTCAAGTTCAAAACTTTGCTTGAGTCTTAGCCTCAAGCCCAAATCAAGCATTTACATCAACTTTCAATTTGACGCGTTCAGTTAGTATGGGATCAACTGCTAAGTTGCCGCACTTAGGACTTTGGAGATAATTTGAATATTTTTAGTTGACAGAAATATTAAGGAGGGTACCACCCTTAAATTTCCCCTGGCACTTCGGATAACAGTTCGGGTATAACTTTATTTCTAACAAGCAATATCATTATGCCTTTTTCTTAGTCACGGCATTGTTGCTTCAAATGCCATTGTTTCTAAGTCACAACATTGTTGCCTCGGTTTGAAGATAAGTTGATAGAGAGCTTGCAACTTAATTATTTGTTCCCCTCCCCACCCATTCCAAATAAAAAGTGCATTTATTCTATTTATTGGGAATATGCTGGATTCAAACACAAGACCTGGCTGCTTTGTTACCATGTTAAGAACTGGTTACTTTAGAAGCTTAAGCTTTTGAAGATGGGGACTACAATTTATTCTTACCTTCAACGTTATCATCGCGCTTCAAATTGAAAGGCTATCACCCAATGATGGGTCTCATCAATTTGGGATGCTGACCGGTTTACATACGTAACCCTTCTCTGTGTTTTTTTTTAACAAAGCAACTGACCCGTACTGTTTTGGATAAGTAAATATTCATTAAGAGTGCCCAAGGGGCAAATCCATGTACAAAAAGAAAGAGCTTAAATTAAGCTAGAGCCCTATGTTTCCCCCAAAGTCCTACAAAATCATCTACAAAAAATTCGTAAACCCCACCAATCCGTACATACAAAAATCTCAAAAAAAAAAAAAAAGAATAATAATAAAAGTCTGTGTGTCTACAAGGGGACAACTCTTCCCCTTCAAAAATCCTCCAATTCTGCAATTTCCAAATACTCGAAAGAGGGACAAAGGGGTCGCTTCTCACATAATTCACATCCTTCTCCTCTTGCATCGTCCACTTCATACTTGGAAAAATTACAAAACCAATCTTGGCATAATCCAAGTACAATATGGATGGTAATTTCCCTGATTGGCAATGATTGTCCCAGAGGTTTTGTTTCTGGACTGAGTTAGTCTCAGGAAAAGGGAAAATTCATGATTTTGGATGCCCCCCTGACCCGTCTGTGAAGAGAAATGTGTAGTTTTAAAAGGCATATAATCCTTGTTTTTTCTTGAGGCTATCTTCAAGAGCAAAATGTCGAGCACAGTCTTTTAGCTCACAACCCTCAAACTTCATCTTTCATAATGCGGGGCATTGCTGAGTCAGAGATCAAATACCTTGATGTTTGCCTTTTGTCTAAGATGTGCATCACATACATTCAATAAAAAAATGCAGTTTGTCTCTGTCATGTATAATCTTTGGAACATCTGAGTTTAACTATTTATTCAATTTATTGGTTGTACTCCGACAAATACTTTCTGCAACTTTTGTTCTGCACAAGAAATTTCGAAAGTTGTGCCACTAATTCTCTTCTTTAGTTGAACTGTGCCCTGAAAAAACATGAAAAAGCCCCACAAATATTTTTTTCCCTCCATTTTTCCTTCTGTTGCTTCTCCTAGAAAAAAAAATATGTTGACGTTTCTAATTGCATAATTCTGCTTCCAACAAATGGAAGCAATTGGTTCACTTGTTTTGCATTCACTTTCAGAATGTTCTTCGTTGAATTAGTTTAATGTTGCAGTTTAATCAGGTTCACGTGTACTAGGACATCGTGTCCTATTCTGTATGTATCATTTGGCAGTCATTCTCTCTCTCTCTCTCTCTTGGTTGGGGGGGGGGGTGTTAGCCACAGGCCCACAGTCATTCTTTATCATTATTTATCATAATTGTTTTAGTATTTTTTTACATTGTTTTTTTTCCTTTGTCTTCAGCACTTTTACCATGTTCTTACATGTATGAGGCGGCCTCAAGGCAAAGGTTTGGAGTTGGCAAGAAAACATATAGCCTCCTGCTTATCTGAGCTAGATTGCATTCTTAAGTCATCAGAATTCGTTAGGGGTAACCCTGCATGTGGAAATTGTGGAGATGGTATAGAAGATAGAACGACGGCTTCTGGTTGTCAACCTATTGGGTTTGATGCTAGTTTAAACAGTAGATTATCAGCTCCAACTCCACCTCGCTCAATTAGAATTCTTGGCTGGAAAAAGGTGAGTATTTGGAAAACCAATGTCAATATATCTACTAAGTTATTGGTAAATTATATGTTCTTGGTTTTTTCTACCAGGCTATTGAATACTTCCAAAAGCTTCTTCATGACCTAGATATTATATGCTCCTACTCTTTGGACCCATCGCTAGAAGGTGTTTTGCATTTTGTGGTTGAGTTCCAAAAGTTTCAACCTGATTTGGTTGCAAGAGCTCATCTTCAGGTTGATTTCTACTACCACCCTCATTTTTATTCCACTTGTTTCTCCTTTTGAATTAAAAACTTTGTACAGCCCTATTCTAAAATTTGTTATTTGGTTAGTACGACCACCATTTCCCTTGTTTATTGTGTGATTTGATTTTTGTAACTACTATCTCCCTCACGTGTTTTTTTTTCTTTCTTTTTTTTTTTGTTGGGAGAAATGAGAAACCAAATATTGTTAAAGCAAAAAGACAATAGAAAGCAAAGGGGAAGGATGAGATATCCTCAAGTTAAAAGAGAAAAGGTCGAACACCAAGCATATAAACAAATGAAGAAAGAACAAACAAATAATTAACCACTATCCACAGGACTCTTCCTATGACTATCCTCGATTGGAGCTTGGGGAGGGGAAAAGGGACCCCTAACTGAGGCCATCAAATAAGCTCCCGAGTTAGCCAAAGCATCTACTTGATCATTCACAGTCCTTGGAATTCATTCAATCTCCATCTCTAAAGCTGTGGAAAGATTAGCGATCTATATCATCAGATGGCTTGTGTTTTTTTTTTTAATAAAAAAAAACATATTTACCTATAGGTGTGATGTTACCCTTTCTTACAGGTACATTTGTGTGTGTGTGTGTGGTTGTGCAAGAGTATCAATGCTTTTTGGTGCACAATATTGTGCAGTCGAGAAACATGTACCAATATAAATGTTCTTGAAATGAGGGTATGGAGAAGAATGGTAGCAAGGTAGATAGCATAAATTAAGGATTGTTGCATTTGTAAGACTTGAGAGGTGGCATTGACAGGGGACATGAGAAATGTTCAACAAAAAATCAATTACTACAATAGTGGAAGTGATATTGTTTTGGCTAGAATTGCACAGATAATGAAGTGCAAAAATGAGATTGATTAATGTAGTGGGAAACCATATGACAGTGCGAAATAGAATATATGGCTGCTGAGAAGTTTGGTATAGGTTGTGATGTGGCCTTACTTATTCAAGTCCAGAATCCTACTTAAAATGAATGGTTAAGTTTGGTAACCCAAATCCTGCAATATTATTGTATTGTATCGTTTAGTATCTTTTTTGGTATTTCGTATTTGTAAGTGTTGTTATATTTTTTTATTTAAATAATTTTGTTATTTATTCATATTGTTTGAGAGAAGTCATAATGAAGCCCAATATGTGCAAAATAGTGAAGAAGTTTTTGTTTAGCGGCCAGCTTCTAAATAGTTGAGATAAGACATTATTGAGTTTTTAAGTTAATTAGTTAATGATTTTTTTAACTAAGAAAACAAAGTACTCTTTTTATGTATTCTAGTTGGCAGGTTTGTCTTGGGTTGACCTTCTGAGCAGTCCAATAAAATATGTTCAGTTCCAGTCTATTCTAGCTGGTATGCCCCCATTTTGATCAAAATGGGGAGCAAATTAGGCCTCTGTTTTGTTTTGCCCTAAATTCTGAGCTTTGTCATCCATTTTGCTCATTTCATACAAGAAAATCTATGTTGCCTGAGATAGGTTTCTGGGTCTAGTTATGTAGATGGAGTTGCACATAGGATAATGAAGGTCCTATAAGATCAGTTAACAAAGGTATCACAGAGAGAAAGAGAAAATGGCAGTGAGACCAGGGGAAACATGAGCTTGCCAATGTTCTTTTTCCTCTTTGCAATCTTGGTAATGCGATAGGACGACATATAGTGGACAGTGTCTTAGAGGACACATGTCCTCTCTCTCTCTCTCTCTCTCTCTCTCTCTCTCTCTCTCTCTCTCTCTCTCCGTGGCAGGCCAAGATGTAGGCAACTGTAGAAAATATACCTTCTTGGGCCCTTAGTTTCAACCAGCTAGCCAAGAAAACCCAAGGATCCCGATTAATAGGATTGCGATGCAACATCAAGGTCACACTGCAATCATGTATTGAGCTTGGGGATCTCATTATGTCCTGCTTTTGATATAGGGAAGCATTAAATGTATTAGGATGCATGCATCTAAAGACGGCTTAGGTGAAGGCAAGCTAGCATGGAGCAAGGTGCTGGAGGTCAAGGTGGATATGGATTATGGCACAACATAGGAGATAACCCTTAGCCCAAGCACGTTGGAAGAATGCACAACTATAAAGGTAGCCTCGCAGGTAAGCTCATAATTACGAAAGTACCTTCCCCTCCTCCAAAGAGAGAAAAATAGGAAAACAATTTGAGGTCCATGGTTGGAGCATTGTGTGTGTTGGCCTGACAAGGGATCTACGTGGCACTCCTTAAGGTGATGTTTGAAGGGGCGTGTGGGCCCTGTGCCATCTATTTGCTGGACCTTGTGCCAAAGGGAGACTTGTCCACACGTTGGACATCCAGTGGAGGATGCAAGTAATTTGGGGAATGTCATGTGGCCTCATTCTTGTGACAACATGGGTCAAGGTGTGAATGTAGCACATGGACTGTAGACAAGGTAATAAGTGGTGAGGTGTAGCGTCCACGTGAATCGTGCTTTCCAGCGACTCATGGTGAGGTGGGTTTGATAATACAATGCACTTTTAAGCCTTTTATGAAAGAAGATAGCAAGTAGCAACATGTTCAAAAAATTATGCTTCATGTCCTTCTGTACATATTCTACTAGACTTTTACCTTCAAGTCTATTTAGTTGAAGAAGATGTATTGGCAGCAAACATACGTGCATAGTCCCTTTTTTCAAATTGCCATAAATAAAAGATGAATAACTTGATTTACTTAGGTTAAAATAAATAAGGTGGCTTAGTTAAAAGCAAATAATTAAAAATTGACATATGATGAATAACTATATGCATACCTGGCCAATGATCTAATCCTTTATTCACAAATTATTCAGCACTTTTTAAATGCATTTATTCAAATTTACTTATTTAAAAAAAAAAGGTAAAATCTGGTGAACTCTTTGTTTTTTTGACTGAAAGGGAGCACTGTGATGTCCACCGATTCTTTTGTAGAAATTGGTGATTCTTGTATGTATCTTGTTTTTTTTTTTTTCTTTTATATACTCAATGTGTACATGGGAGGACTAACCTTTTAGTGCCTTTTAATAAGTTTATAGTTTACTTAAAAAAATGCCTTAATTACTTATAAGAAAAAAGGCTTAATATCATTTTTAGTGATTTTTTTTTTTGAAGTGTATGACTTTGTTCTTGTTGGTCCATTTTGTTTCCTTATACCTTACAAGTTTACAGTTAAAACTTTTTTGAAATTGTTTTATTGAATTCTCACCTGAAGCTAATGAACAGCTTCTACTGGTTCAAGATGGGAAACTCTATGGAAGAGATCCTGTCTTTGCTGTTATCTCTAAAGCTGCAGCATTACCTGATATCACAAAGAACCATGATTTACAGAAGAATGAAACTGTTATACAACTAGGGCAGGTGAAAATCACGATATTTCCTTTTGCTTTAGTTCTCAAAATTCTATATTGTGTTATACAATATCAACCACCCCTTTTCCCAGCTTTTATATTTCTTGAATTGTTCTGAAACTTGGTGAATAGTTCCATAAAACTATTGTTAGGTTATTAGCATCAAGCTAGGTTAATTTTTTTCCCAGAAGGTGTCCCTTGTTGAAATGCACCTTATGCTTAGGCATCTGTGCAGCAATTTGTGTTTTGTAAGCCTCATTGTTTTTTTTTTAATTACTTTCAGCTTCTTTTACCAGCTGTTTTGTCTAATATCTGGTGTGTTTATGTAATGCAGTTAGTAATCAGTTTACTTAAAATTCTTTGTACAAATGCTGCATGGCAAAGGCGTAAGCTTGGGAAAATTTTGCAAGATTGGCGTGTCATCTATGTACAGGTTTGCCCTATTCATATCCAACTTCATGCAAATTATTTCATCTTTTTTTTCTTTCTTTTTGATCATTTAGAACTTGTTCAACTTCATGATTGATTTTTCTTCTTTAGATGCAATGAGAATGTTTAATCATGTTATCTACTTATTACCCTTTAATGTATGCATCTCTTACTCTTCTGACACCTAATGCTTTAGTGTTTCTTACTATAAGCAAATTGATCGAGAGCTGACTAGTTCTAAAATTTCCTTTTTGTAAGGTCAATTATAGGCTTAACATGATTTGAATTGTTTCTAAATAGTTCTCAACTAATTAAGAAAGATGAGATGTTTTGTCCAATGAAGCACTTGATCGTAAAAAAGTTTTACTGCATCTCTTTTATCCTCATTTCCCCTCATTTTTGGTTTATATCCAAGTTAGAAGTTTAAACTTCTTTTACTTGGGTCATTATGTCCTTCGAAATTCATCGCAAATGTTCTTCTTCAGTTTTTCCTCTTATTAGAGTATGGATTATGGCCTGAGAATTTGCTCCCATGAGGAATCGTGATTCGGGAATGCATTCATCTCCATTTGACAATTTTTCAATCACTGGCTTCTTGGAATTTCAATTTTTTAAGTTTCTTTATAACCTTAATGAGATCTAGATTATTTGAATGTACCTCTTCCTTGCATCTCTTAAGAAGGTTGACTTGTTTCTTTTTATAGGGACTGTTGTTGTTGGAGTGAGGACACAGTGGTTCCTTCTATTGCAGTCCATTTTCTGATTTCTTAAAAGTAAATTCCAAAATATCAACCATTCTCCTTGAAATTTATTTGTAATCTAGAGTGCGTTATAGTTCAAAAGAAGGTAAATACCCAATGGATTGCTTAAGTAAAGAAAATTGTTCAAAGCTTTTCCTCGGATCATTTGTAATGTGCAAAAATTCAATTGACTCGGTTAATCCCCTTTTGAGATTGCCTTTTGCCTTCTCTATAGAGGAAGTGCTTTTCTCTTCCATGAATTTTTTACCACTTTGCAATTTCTATTTGAAAGAGATTCTCAAGTTTACGTGGGAAATATTAGTGAGTGCTTTTTGGATTATGTCATTGGTTGGATCAGTGTTGACTCAATTCGGGTGCATACTAAAGTTAACTACTCCTTGTACTTTTCAATAAATAAATAGATAGAGTTAACTCCTTGTGGGCTGCAATGTCTGAGTAGTCCAAGGACTTTCTTGTTTTTGTCATCTTAATGTATGGAAGTTTGCTCCTTGAGGATTTTTTGTCCATCTTTGATTGCAGTTAACCTCTTCCACCTTTAGTGAGGATAAGTTTTCTTGAGTGATACTTTTTTTTTTTAGGAATCAAGATCAGTTTGGAATTGGATATTGGTGGAAACTTCAGAGATCCCTAGGTAGGGAGACACAATAGAGCCAGAGATCTTAGCGGTCTTGATGGGCATTGGATAATGAGATATTTGGTGTTGGCCAATCATTTGATTGAGACTGATTAATTTTAAATGGGCTAATTATGTAAATAAAGCTTCTCACAGATACCATCTTTTTTTAGGATAAATTGCCTATTTGTCATCTCTATTGAATCATGATTTACTGAACAATGTTCTTGTTTTAAACATCTCCTTTTGTTTAACTGAATTACACTTCTAACATATTTATTTATGTATATCTTGGTTAAGTTTTAACTATTTAGATTCAGAGCAATCATCTCTAGCCATTTTTAGCTGTGAATTATTTTATTTTTGATAAGTAGCTGTTTTTTTTTTTTTTTTACTGAAGTGATATAATATGTTCTCGACTATATGTTATTACTTTGAACGTGCAAGCATGGATCAGTTGTTAGGAGCTACTGCACTTTTTCCAAATGTTCTAGGTTTTATGCTGTTCACTTTATCGCATCAGTAGTATAATTTTAAGTTCTTGTAAGCTCATGACCACTTAGTAATGAGCAAATAATATTGGTAAAGAAACAACATTTCCACACGACTTATTTATGTTAACCATTGTTTAACAGCTAGAACTGGCTTTTAGAAAGGAGTTTGCAGATATCTCAAGCAGTTCAATTGATGAGGTATGTCTTTCTTATGTCAGTATATCACTATTGCATTTTACTGATATCATAAACTATTTATCAGTCTACCCTTTGCCTCAAACCATCACTTTCATGGTGGGATTAATTCTTCCAATCCTTCCAATAATTAGCAATAACATGTATGCCACTCCAAATGACAATCTCAACTGGAACTTTAACTTTCAGGAGGAACTTATGACAGAGGCACTTTAACTTCAGTAGCAATTTAAATCACATAGATGCATTTTTACGATAGGATCTTGTTCTTTTAATTTCACTTTCCTAATTTTCGCCATCTTTTCCTGAGTTTCAAATCTGGGCACTTGTACTCGGTAGTCTGTTTTCTCAAGCATCCATGGCAAACCTTTTGATTAGGAATGCTCCTTTGATCACCTGACTCTTTTTACCTTCAAAATATTTTTGTTCATTTTCTCAAATCTACTGAGCAAAACTTTGGATTGGGAATGCTTTCTTTCACCTTACTCCTTTTACCCTTAAATCATTAAGCCTGCAATGCCAGCTGTTGGTGCCCATGCTCAAGCTATGGCCCTAGGAGAGGTAAACTCTAGTGACCTCCAGATAAATCACCAAGGGTTGATCATTGTCATTGAGAACTTGTATAATGTGCATGAAGCATAGCAAGCCAGCAATGCACCCCTTCCTAAGTCACTCTTTCATGTAATCGCTAGGGTCATTCTTCTTTTCTGTGGTGGGGTGCAATGGGCTATGCATAGGAATGTGGTCTATTCTTTTGCTATATACTTCTGGATTTGGGGATGCAAATGGAAGGTTCCAGGCAAAGTTGCATGCTTGACAGTTAGACACTGGAGGAGGGAAATAGGAGGATAATAAAGAGTTGTTGCCTCCTTATGCGCCTCAATCATGGAATAATTCGTAGCGGGCATTGGTACAGATACAAATTGGATATTGACCTGTTTCTTGCATATCAAAGAGTCAGATTGCTCCTATAATTGGTAGTTTAAAGTAAGTGTTTATGGGTATTCTTTAAGAAACCTTAGGCAAATGGGGATTAGTTGGATGGTGAAAGCACTAAGCACTTAGAAGTTTAAGGGCCTCAAGGCACTTAGAAGTTCCGTATATGAAAGCAACTCCCCTGATATTATTAGTTGGAATGGTGAAGCTAGAGGTCTGTGGGAAGCATCTCATCTACTCAACTTGATCTATCCCAACATGTGGATGATGCCAAAGCAAAAAAAAAAAACCCACCAAATAGAACCATGTAGAATTTTTTTGTCAAGTTAGTAGGGAGACGTTACCCTGAATCCTGATATTGTTAGTTGGATGGTGAATAATCTAGAGGTCCGTGGAAAGCATCTCATCTACTTAAGGGGGACCATTGATCTACCTTAACATGTTGATGTTGCAAAAAAAAGGAACAGAGTATAAATTTTTTAACAAGTTGCCAGGGAAAGGTGTGTATGAAAGATGGTTGTGATCATATGACCTGATTGGCATTTTGGCAAATGTCACAGGTGGGATTCACTATTCATTCTACCCTTGTGTTATTATTGACAGTATTACCAGTTCATACCTTATCCCATGTGTCGAGGAAATACCGTAGCCCAGTGTTTCAAACCAGGATTTGGATTCCCTATAACTTGCTTGAAAACATCTGATCTAGGTGGTTTTGTCAAATTTTTCAGGTCATTGGCATGGCAAGACAAACAATATATTTCCTTTTTTTTTTGGTGGTGAAGTGAGGCGAACAGTCTTAACAATTAGACTTACTAAATTTTTTGAACTGCTCTGTACACAAACAAGAGAGAGAGAGAGAGAGAGCTGTCATTGTCACAACCGCAGCCGTCACTATTGCCTTCATTATCACTCTGTCATCACTGTTGTCATCCCTGCTGGCAAGCAGATATCTATGACTAGGGGAATCATTTACTCTTAATACCAAAGAGCACACTGACATGGGTGGGTGGGTGTGTGTGTGTGAGAGAGAGAGAGAGGGGGAGAGAGAGAGAGAGATTCTGTTTTTGCAACTGGTTCCATTACCATTATCTTCATTAGCACCTTGCAATCACTATTGTTGGCAAGCATTGATTGTAGAAAAGAGAGTATTTTGAACTTTTTTGACACTAACGGGGCACACTGGAAAGGAAATGAGAAGAAAATAAGTATATTTATTAACAATGACATTTTTGACAATCTAAAGTGATGCCATTAGATGCAATGAATGTGTTATCTGTCTAATTGGTTCTGCAGAATGTATGCATGAAGATATCCAAACACATCCTCATTTGGGTGGAGGAGCAGACATACTGGATAGCTTCTCGTTTCCTCGTGTTGGGCTTTGAACTGGAGCTATATTCTCCGCATGAATATTGCATGGTGTACTGGTATATTTATGTTATTTTGATCAAGCTTGCGGAGAAAACACATCTTAAGATGCTGAAAAGCAATGATACTGGTAAGTGTGTTGTTTAAACTGTCAGCACCTGTGCTAGTAATGTCTGCTAGGAACATGTAGGATATGCCAGTTTGAGTTATCCACATGTGCAGTTGCAAGTAAGCCGGATCACCACTTCATGGTTGTCACTTTGAAGATAATCTCCACCCAAAAGATAAATGAAGTGGACAAAAAATCTGTATGGGTAATTCTGAACATTTGTTCTTTTGCATTTTAATGAATTGCCAGGGAATTAACCTCCGGCCATGGAATGGTGGTCTGGCTCTTTTTTCCTGCAAGCAAATGCTTTGTGCTAGGAGTAGTTAAAATAAAATTTCTTTTTAGCCTGCATGTGATATTTTCTCATTTGGAGACATTTCATCTTACTTACACAATCTATTTAAATTGTTATTCCTTGTTCATCAGTCAAACGGAAGGGGAAGAAGAAAAGGGATTCCCCAAAGGATGTGGCAAGGGATTATCAGATTCCACCCAAGGTCTTGTTCCTTCAATGCCATATATATCTTGCTGAAGGGCTCACAATGGTAAATGAGCTTCTATTACTTGGAAATTATCATTTCATGTTTGACCTCTATTAGGAAATACTTTCAGGATTTGAATGTGGGAAAGAATTTATTCCCTGCCCCCATTGACACTTGGGTCTATCATCAGTAGATATGAACCCTATTTGGCAGGTCTCTCGGGGGAGGTTTCTTATGTCCAAGTTGACCCGGTTTAACCTATTATGGATGTGAGGACAGATCCTAACCATTTT
Source organism: Nyssa sinensis (assembly GCA_008638375.1). NCBI lineage: Eukaryota > Viridiplantae > Streptophyta > Magnoliopsida > Cornales > Nyssaceae > Nyssa > Nyssa sinensis. The sequence goes on from CM018047.1 coordinate 4,791,505, forward strand.
TAGCATGTGTTTATCTTTGTTGTAGACTCAAATGCTTTACTAACGAGGTCATTTCTTGCCAGATGCTTGCTGCGTTGAAGAATGAACACAAGGTCTTTCAGAGTCTGGGTCCTTTTAATACCGAGCATGAGGTAACTTTTCCTTGTTTTGATGTGAATTACATTTGAACTCTTGTTATTTAAGAGTGAACTGTGATCAGCAAGCATTGTAGTATCAGCTTAATGATGCATTTCAATTATTTTATTTTACTTACACTTTATTTCCATTTAAAGTTCATGACCTGGCTTGACTGAACAAGTGCTTTGTAGTCTCACATGCGACCTGGCCTTCAAGAGTCATGGCATTATACCATTCCAAGCAATGTCTGCCTTTCTTAAAAATAAATAATATTTTTTGGCTAAGCAAATTTAATTATCTAAATCACATAAAGAAAAGTTAGTAATCCCTTGAGCCATCATGTAAAATTGTTTGCTTTCTGGTTTATAGTTAATTAGTTATACAAGTTGAGAATAGTTGACCCCAAATAGTTGGGATAAGGCTTGTTGAGTTGAGTTGAGTTATACAAGTTGAGGAGAAGTGTTTTTAACACATACATGTACCATTGATGTTTCACCAAGTTTCATCTTTCTGTATCTCAGAGATTCTTTCAGCATTTTGAGCTCCTACAAAAAGCTTGCATTCCTGATAACATCTCATACGTCTCATTCGAAGAATCTACAATGCACGCTCGCTTATCCGTAAGTATTCTATCTCATTAAACACCGATCAGTCTCTCTCATGATTCTCTCATATTAACAGTGACCGTTCTCTCACTTTTGCCCAGACCCTTGTTATGTACAATTGCTTTAAAGATGCACAGAGAATTGCGAAGGATCTGAGGAGTAGTTTTTCTAATGACCCAGACAGAATGGCAGAACTTCGACGGATAGAGCAGGTTGCAGAACACAATGGGGTTGCCTTAAATCTCATATGCCGGTTAGGGACTCTTGACCCATCACTTAAGGTCTACTTTGAATTCAGCCACCATCCTTGCTTTGCTACAGCTGTTGTGAAGAGATCTTGAAGATGATCTCGATCACTCCAATTTTGATATGTTTGATAGGTATTTCGAAGCGTCCGAGTCATGCAATGTAGCATTTGTAACATTTTTTTCCCAGTTAAGTTTGTCATTCATTTTTTATTGAATATGTGAATTGCTACAAGAAAAGAATAATCACGTATTGTCAATGTACGATTACATTTATTGCACTGGATTGTATTGTAGATTGTATACAGAGTTTGCAAACCTACGCCTTGATGCTAAGGTGACTACTGTCGGAAGTTTTGTGGAAAGAAACTGAGAAAATTTGAAACTTTTGTTTGTTTGTTTTGTTATCAGCTCCTTTGTATCTTTACCACTTGATAAAATAGGGCCCATTAGGGGCAGCTTTTGCATCTTATTTTCGTGTTTGAGGAATACTACTTTGAGAAACACGTTTGGCAATTAGACTAAGTAATTAAAACTGCTTTTGTGTTGAGATTACTTCGACTCTTTTTTTGGCTAAATGCATTTTTTGTATTTGGGAAAGCAACCTAGTTTATATAACCTTAAAATGATGCTCAATGGTGTAGTTGACATCACATTATCATATGATAACGAATACGTGTGAAACCATTTCCTTGTGTTTAGGAGTTAAAACATTCACTAAAAAAATTTGCTATAAATAGCTTTTTTTTCATGGATACTAATATTATTCAAAACAGTAAGTGATACAGATGAGATTTAAGATTTTATGTTTTGGATTTAATTATTGCCAGTGAAATTGGGGTTAATCTTGGCCGAACTATGCCCCAATTTTTTTCCAAACTAATATCCTTTGTAATAGTTTGTTTATACTTTCCACAAAAGCATGCTTAAAAAGCATTGTACATCAGATTTAGTATTTTTTTCTTTTAAACAAAGGACAAACATCAGATTTAGTACATCAGACTTGAAAGCCAATTGTAGAATGTTACTATATATGATATGAACCTAACTTACCTTTGTCTTGTGTAATTCAAAGGATTCAAAGTTGTCGGTTGATATATATGGGAAAAAATAATCCTTAATTCTGGTGCATTGTATGTTCGTCAATGAATAGCATACATAAATAAAATTTGCAGTGCGATTCATTTTGATAAAGTATCTACTCATTTTCTTGAGCTGGTTTGAGATAAACAGTGTTTTTTTCTAAATCAAGCAGGAACAATTGTTTTTTATTTCGCATACGCGTCACAATTTTAATGTGTCACGTATATAATTACACATATATTATATGATTATTTAATTAATAAAAAAATAAAATTAAAAAATACATATACATTATATATACATGACAGATTATGATTAAGATACGAAATTTGAATAAAAAAAAAATTTCCTACCAAATTTAGTAATAAATATCATTTTTAATACAATAATGTTAGGCTTACTTAAAAATTCTATCAAAAATATTTACCTTCATGAGTTAGCAGTGTTACATTGGCTGGATAATCATAATCATATGATTATTCAGCCAATACAACACTGTCAACTCATAAAAATAAATATTTTTAATAAAATATAAAAATAAGACTAGCATCACTCTTCTTAATATTAGTTGATTGGGAGGAGGTGGGGGAAGGGTTGGAGGTTGGGGTTTGGGGGTTGTGCTTACTCATTTACGAAATTGCACGGTTTTTTTGAACTTTTATCATAAAATGTCCTTAACTTTGACCTTACGTATACTCATAATACGTCATTTACTTTGTGTGTGTAGCTGGTAGGTGCCTTGGACCATTTTCACTATAAAATACTATTTTTTTATGCCAAATTTATATTTTGATATTACTAATATCAAAATTTATATTGTAACATTTTTTTGCTATTTGAGTGCATTTAAAAAAATGAAGCACTATTACACTATTTTTCTTAATTATTATTCTATTTATTCAAAAAGAAAACTTATGTGTCATTTTAATAATTTGTCACACGACATATCAAAATTTAACATATGTTATATTTTATGTCAAATTCATGTCATCTGACTTTGATTTTTTTATAGATAAAGACATATCATTATCAACTTTTAAAAGTATAAGATTTAGTAAAATTATATGGAATGTTCATTTAATTTATCTAAAACAAAAATAGAAGATGAAAAAGACTTCTTTAGAAACTTTTTATAAAAAAAGGATTTTTTTTTTTTAATTTACGATAGAGAATCTTAATAAGTGATAAACTTTTAGCACTTAAATTCAATACTATAAAGAAGTCTCTCTTCAAGAGATACTTTTAAAATAAATGTCGTCTTCTAAAAATGAATTAGAAATTGTGTGAAACACTCCAAATTTAGATGTTTGCATACTTATAAGAGTCAAATTTGAGACATTCAAGTTTACAACTCGGTCTACATCAACCCCTTATAAGTGAACTACAGGTTGATGTTGAGTTTGAATGGAACAAGTAAAAAAAAAAATACTTTTGTTAAGTTTACCATTTAAGTTTACAATGGAAAAAATTAAATAAAAAAATTCTGAATCTAAATTCATTTTTGGTATGTCAATAAAAATATTACGGTGACTTCATACATCTTTATAACTTACTACTCATAAAATTTTTAGACTATCTCATGAATAGAGAATAGATTAATCTGATCGAATTAAAATAGCACTTCCTCTCATTAAAAAAAAAAAAGTCTTTTATTGTTTAGATGATCGAATAATTCGAGCGGCCCTACCAAATGACTATTACATTTCCATGAGAGTAATTAGAAGAGGTTGGCCGAGGGGTAATGACTTGATTGTAGGAGACTTAGTCTTCGAACTTCTAAGTTTGATTCTTCGTGTCAGCAATTTTTTAAATCATGAATCGCTGAATGTAAGTCATGTTTCAAAATATTTGTTTAAACAATAAAAACTTAATCTGGTATGCACAAATTAACCAGAATATCCTACGTATCAAAATACCAAAAAAAAAAAATCAAAAAAATTACCAAATTCTGACCAGATTGAGGTCACATAAAATACATTAATCTCACTATCAAAACGTTTTACACATGTAACCGGTCACAAGTCATTTACAATGGTCGGTACCACCCATCACCCACTAAGACACGAGGCCTAATTATAAATGGAGCCCATTCCTAACTTAAAACCTTAAAGACCAAAGTATAATTATTATGTAATAAGTACATGGATATATACATATGTATGTACGTGCATATATGTATGTGTGTATATATATATATATATTATATTTTATGTCAAATTCATGTCATCTGACTTTTATTTTTTACAGATAAAGACATATGGGAGGTTCATTTAATTTATTCAAAAGAAAAATAGAAGATGAAAAAGACTTCTTTAGAAACTTTTTTTAAAAAAGGTTTTTTTTTTTTTTTTTATAACTTAAGATAGAGAATCTTAATAAGTGATAAACTTTTAGCACTTAAATCCAATACCATAAAGAAGTCTCTTTTCAAGAAATACTTTTAAAATAAATGTCCTTTTCTAAAAATGAATTAAAAATTGTGCCAAACACTTCAAATTTGAATTTCTGCATACTTATAAAAGTCAAATTTGATATATTCAAGTTTACAACTCAGTCTACATCAACCCCTTATAAGTGAACTACAGGTTGATGTTGAGTTTGAATGAAGCAAGTAAAAAAAAGACTTTTGTTAAGTTTACAATGAAAAAAATTAAATAAAGATTTTTTGAATCTAAACTCATTTTTGGTATGTCAATAAAAATATAATGGTAATTTCATATGTCTTTATAACTTCCTCTCATTAAAGAAAAAAAAAAGCCTTCTATTGTTGAGATGATCAAATAATTTGAACGGTCCTACCAAATGACATTTACATTTTCATGAGAGTAATTAAAAGAGGTTGGTCGAGTGGGTAATGGCTTGGTTGTAAGGGACTTAACCTTCCAAACCCTCAAGTTTGACTTTTCATGTCAGCAATTTTTTAGATCATAAACTGTCGAATGTAAATCATGTTTCGAAAGATTTGTTTAAACTATAAAAACTTAATCTAATACGCGTAAACTAGTCAGAATACCTTACGTACCAAAATACAAAAAAAAAAAAAAAAAAACAAAAAATTACCGAATTCTAACCGGATTGAGGTCACATAAAATACATTAATCTCAATATCAAAACGTTTTACACATGTAACCGGTCACAAGTCATGTCCAATGGTCGGTACCACCCATCACCCACCAAGGCACGAGGCCTAATTATAAATGGAGCCCATTCCTAACTTAAACCTTAAAAACCAAAAATATAATTATTATGTAATAAGTATATGGATATTTACATATGTATGTACGTGCATATATGTATGTATATATATATATATAGATCCTTTTGTATATTTTTAAAAACTTATTAATTTTAATATCTAATTAAAATCTTATCTTAGTATTAATTAATAGAACAAAAAATTACATATGTCGAAGTGGACAGTAGTCCAATAACATTATCTGTTTATTTTTTTAAAAAAAAGAGCGGTTTAAATTTCTGTTAAAGAAAATAGAAAGCGGTTAACAGGATTAAAGAAAAAAGTAGAGCAAACTATTATTTAATAATTTTACTACTAAATGAATTTTCTAGGATTATTAATTATTAGAAGGCTAATTACACACACAGAAGAAGGAGAAGAAAATTTAAATTTAGATATTGTATTTGGATCCAAGAGGAGTTGGATAAAAGAGTTAAATACCAATAATGCAAACCTATCAAAGGGAAGAAACCCAATAGTAGTCAATAGTTTACCTTGGTCAATTTTTTCTAGACACAATGTCTTGGCATGAAAGTCAATTCCTATTACTAAAATCTCTCTCCAAGATTGTTTGAATTCTTGAAAATAGTTAGATTCAATTCACTCTCATTAAATTATTTAATTTTAAAGAAAACCAGTTTATATAATATTATTTTGTTTAAGTTTCAAGTTTTTTTTTTTTAAAGAATAAATAATCTTAAAACTTATAAAATATACTTATCAAATGTTAAAAAATCAGTTCAGTTCCAGTTGTATTGTGCTGAACCAGTTCTACATTTCTCAAATAGGCCCCTAGACCTTGAAAAAGAAACCCCCTTTTCAATTTTGTATTAGTATTTGCATAGCCAGCTACAATTGTCTTCATATTTCTTTTCTCTTGGTTTTTTTTTCTCCTCATATAGATTTGTAGTTTTTTATTTTTTGGATAAAAATATATGCTATATGGAATTATGTTTTTTTTTTTCTCATTTTTTGTAATTTATTTATCACTTGATGCTTACATAATGGGCTCATTTTCTCATAACATTTTTCTTCGAGATCTTGCTTAATTAAGTAATCGTAAACACTCATTTCAATTTTTTCTTGTTAAAATTTAATTATTTTAACTACTTATTCATTGTGGTAAAAAATTTTGATTAAAAGATTTGTTTATATAAGAAATTTTAGTCTTAATTTTGTCTACAATCAAATCATTTGAATTATATATATATATATATATATAAGATAACATGTATTGTGTCGGCTTCCCGTAAAATATGATTTTGAATTTCATGTTAGGGTTTTGTTCAAAATGTAAATATTTAATAATTTTTGACAAAATTACATTTTGTATGCGTGACTCATCAAAGAAAAAATTTACTTGTAAAATTATTTTATACAATTTTTATTAAATATTTAAATATCATATTGAATTATATTATATTTAAAATTTAAAATTTTAATCTTCAGTAATCAATTTTTGAAATGTAAAAATATATTTCAACAAATGAATTTTTTCTTTGCTTTAAAAAATAAAAATATGATTTTAAAACTTAATAAAAACAAATACAACTTTAATCAAATACTCCTACAACAACACTAGTAAGCTATTTCCTTCCACAGAGGAAACCATGTTGAACGTTGAATTTAACAGTCAAACTTTTGAATTTTCAAAAACTTTTACATTGGAAAAACCGTTCCCAACATAGTCCACTTTCAACTGCTGGCTGGCTGGCTGGCCCTCTCATTAAACGTTGGAAAGCGATGATTATATTGAGTCCTTTAAGTGGGCCCCAATAACCATTCTCTTAATATCCTCACAAACCAAAGGGTACTTTTGTCAATCAAAAACTCATACCTAATGCCTTTACGCCTCTCTTACTTTTTAATATTTCTTTCTCTCACCCACTATGAGCAGTAATTTTGAGGAAATTTTAAACTAATAATTACATTCATTAAAAATTACATTGACATTTTTTTTTATATATATAATTTCTTATTTATGATGTTAGATTTTTTTAAATATTAATTATAAAAAAATTAATTGTAACTCTTTTATCAAATTATTTTTCAAAACAATAAATTATTTTTTTATATGTATATTTACATCTACAGGAATAATTTAGATAGATCGATAGACATATCAGTAAATTTAAAAGTCGTCAATTTGAACCTCGTTTCTTTATATCTCATGAAACTTATGATATGAATATCACAAGAGTTAGGAGATTAATTTAGTGATAAAATCAGTTGAGATATCATATACTTAAAATAATACATATATATATATTTACATATTTTCAATTTTGACTAATTATTTTAATTTTTTTATATAAAAATAAATAACTTGTTTTGTTTTATATAAAAATAAATTTAAAATTTTAATCAATATTTATTTAAAATAAAAAAAATAAAAAAAAGATAATTTTGACATTTAAAAAAAAGGTGTTCAAAGTAATGTTTGTAGTTTGTTTGATAAAATATGAAAAATTAATAGTAATTTTTAAATTTCAAAAAATTATAGGATAATTGTAAAAAAATTTAGGTAAAATTAATATAATTTACCTTTATTACTTTAGTATTTCTAATTGAAGGTCCGTGTAATTTAAAATACAAATTTTCTTTTTTATAATCGTAAAATATTATAAGGAAGATAAGAGTCTTTATTCTTTTAAAAATTCAGTGTTCCAGTACAAACAAGCGTACCGTTGCATTGTAACCACTAGAAATATTGACCGCTCGATCTAAATAAGTTCCACGATCAGTCTTCTCATCTCCACAATGAACGCTCCAGTGTTTCACGCCACGCAAATCTGAACTTCACTTTGGTAGTGCACATCGTACGCTTCCCGTATTCTGACACAAGCACGGAAGCCGCTAGATGTGAGGGAGAAGGGTAAGAAACTGAGAGAGAGAGAGAGAGAGAGAGAGAGAGAATATATAGGAACTGTAAAATACTATATATATATTGTGTGTGTGTGTGTGTATATAAAATGTCTATGACACCGACGGACAACCAAAGCAAATTCATTTTTGGCGACTTTCCTTCGTCGCAGACCAGACTCGACCGTCGCCTCTCTCTGTGTGCGCTGTACATTTATTTCTCTGTTTTTCTCTTTCTGCTCTGTCTCCTATTTCTCTTTTATCGATTCAGGTGTAGGTGAGTTGAGTTCTCTGATCTCTTTCTATTTCAGTGTATTTGTGTTTATATTAATATCTGAGCTTATACGGGTAATGAAAATGTAGAATCGATTGTGTTTTGTGTTTGTTTTGTTTAGATCTTTGATTATGAGTTCATATGGTGTTGTTTAATTTAATATTAATGTTGGGCTGATTTTGGTGTTGGTTCATGCGCCTCTATACTTAAGTGTTGTTGTTTTGATTGATTTTCTGTTTAATTTTCATATTCATTCTGATTTAGTGTCTCTATGCTGTTATAATTTTATCTATTTAAAATCTAAGATCTTTTTGTTGTGGGTAATATTTTCTTAATTGGTGAGATTCAGGACTTCCTCTATTGATCTCTCTCACTCTCTCTCCCTCACACACACACTAAGATAGATGAGCACACGTAGATAAAGTCAACACAAGCTATTCATAGTTGATGATTATTCAGAGTCTTGAGTATTGAAGAAAATTCCTGTAATTTTTTCGATGTTAACTGTGTGCTCTAGATTCAGGTTTAATTATTCAAATAAATCATTTAAATCAGCTTTATTTAATTTTCATATATCTAATCATTAGCCTAAATATCAGGGTTGTCAATTGTTAATTGAAACTGTGATGCATGTTTGTAAGATTAATTTATTTTGTTTGTGGTGAAGTGAGATTCATTTAATGAAGCCAACATTATTTATTTGTTGGGCATTGTGTAGAATTTTGTGATTGAGAGAGAATGTCGGGAGGGGGTACCCAGAAGAGTCTGAGGAAAGCACTTGGAGCCATTAAAGATACTACCACCGTCAGTTTGGCTAAAGTAAACAGTGATTACAAGGTATGAAAGTTTGTGAATTCTCTTGATTGTTCTTGCAACTGAGTATGTTTCTGATATTCTTGTATGGTTTTTGAGTATTGCAGGAATTGGACATTGCCATTGTAAAAGCCACAAATCATGTTGAGCGCCCAGCAAAAGAAAAGCATATAAGAGGTGGGTATTCTCTTGAGATGGAAATGGCATGTTGTATGATGGGCATGTCTTCTGTTGTTTCTCTCCATTCCATTTTATGCTGATCTATTTTTAATCCACCTCTAGAAAGGGGACCTGATGGAGATTTTGGTTTTTCTTTGCAGCTATTTTTGCTGCTATTTCAGCCACAAGGCCTCGAGCTGATGTTGCATACTGCATACATGCCCTTGCTAGAAGATTGTCAAAAACACATAATTGGGCTGTATGTTTTTGCATCCATAATATTTTGTAATTTGATAACATATAATGGGGCATCCTTTATAACTTATCTTTAATGTGTCACGTCAAAGACACTCTTTAAAGAGCTTTCCAGGTTTAATCTCAATAAATAGATAGCATTTATGAGACTATTAGGAGATCTTGAGCATTTATTAGCATATTATATGTTTGAAGTGAATAAGATTATAGTATGTGGAGAGAAGTTCTAAGTAATACTTCATCTGCTGTTGAATGCTGGAAAAAAAATCTTCTATTGTTTCAATGCTAGAAAATAATTACCCCCTCCCTGTGCACGCCCGTGGAGATAGAGGTAGAATATTTACTATGGATGATATACCCTCTATTGGTTGTTGATTAGCTATTTTTGAGGGCTGTTTAGATCTGCACACTGATGAGTGTGCGAATCCTGCTTATATGATTTAATCAGCGTTGAGAGCTGATAAAAACACATGTACGAAGTAGGTATGAAAATTTATGATATAAGACAAACACAAAGGGTACTTATTTCCTACGAAGATGCTTTCTTATTATTAGTAGAGGAAAGTGCACAGTCCAAACAAGGTTGCGATGAAGTGCAGGTAACTTAGTGGTCGCACTGGTCAGTCAGGCAATCAGGATCACACAGTCCTGATTGCGAATTGGTTTTTATCCAGAGCATTGGAGTTGATAAGTAAAAAACATTTTCATTGATCTCTTTCTTTGCACATATATTCTTTCTATGAGTTTAAATCTACTTTAGTACTCTCTTCTCTCTCTCTCTCTCTCTCTCTCTCTCTCTCTCTTCATCTGAAGGGATTCAACTCAGCAAGTCACTGAGTTTTAAGTTTACCTGCTATATTTAGTAATAGTATTACACTTTCTATATTGGAGAAGAAAAAGCACATCTCATCTTGTGGTACATCCACTATATGACTGGAACAGAATTAAGCATCCTCTTGTCTGCCATTTTATTGAACTTCTACTGTTTGGTTTATTGCATGATTTTTAGTTTTTGCACTTGAATGTTACCATGATGCAATAATGCCGTTAGATATTTATTAATATTTAATTTAGATCATGAAGGCTGTGATATGTTTTCCTGCATTTGTTAATCTTGTGGTAAACTAGATTGTCACCAATTGATCATGAATTATCAGTGACGTGTGTGCGCATTTGCTGTAGGGTGACTGACTGATTTCTAATGTTTAGGTTGCATTGAAAACTTTAATTGTGATTCATCGTGCTTTGAGGGAAGTGGACCCCACATTCCATGAAGAACTTATAAATTATGGCAGGAGCAAAAACCATATGCTCAACTTGGCTCATTTCAAAGATGATTCTAGTCCAAATGGTAAACTCTGTTTTTCTATTTCTTTTTAATAAACAAATTGGTACGAGTCCATTGGACTTTACAGAAAGGAAACTTATTTGTTCATGAAATTTGGTCTGCTGCTCAGCATGGGACAATTCAGCCTGGGTTCGCACTTATGCTTTATATTTGGAGGAGAGGCTGGAATGTTTTCGTATCTTGAAGTACGATGTTGAGACAGATCGTCCTGTAAGAAAAATTTCTTTTATCAATCATTCCTTTTGGCAGTTATTTATTGTTTGTTTTGGATACTGTTATTTAATATGGCAACTTTACAATTTGGTTTAGAATTTTTCATTCCTTTTGGCTTTTTCTCATCTTTGTTTTGGCAACTTTACAATTCTGTTTAGGATTTTGATTTGCTTTGTAAATTCCATGTTGCCCAAAAAACGAATGAGAGTTCTCCCCCAACTCCCCCCACCCCAAACCATAAGAGGGGGGGAGGTGCAGGGTTCATGGGTGCGTGTGTATTACTTATTAAAAAAAGGACAATTCTTATTCACTGCCTACTACTGTGCTATGGTTCTTGGTTAATTGCAATTCGCTACAATGCCATCAAGTTGTTGAAGGCTGCCTAATCTCTTAAGTCTTACCTTAGTCAAACCTCATCTCTCCTGCAGTGATACAATTTTTTCCTCTCTTAAGCCTTGCCTTAAATTACTAAAGCAAATTTTCCATTTTTGTTAATTTTGGATCCTTAAGGAGCCATTCCTTCTAGGGCTGCACCTCGGTTGGGCCGGGCCGGGCTCGAGCCTTGTCTGAGCCCAGCCCATGATGTAGGACAGCAAGACCGAGCATGATCCCGAGATTAACCCGAAGAATTGAACCCGAGCCCGTCCCGAAATAACATCACCTAGTTTCGGGTTTTGTTTGGGTCCCGAAAATTCCTACATTGTTTAGCCCTAGATCAACCTCTATTTTAGCCCCAAAATTTTCCTCTATCAATCTCTGATCAACTGGCCATCAATTTGACATCCAAACATAAAAAAGGAAGAAGCTGCAATCCAACAACTGCAGCACCTAATTTTCTTGTGGCTGGAAAAACAAACACTGAAGATTACCCAATCCCATCTAGCCAACAAATCACATATGTTTAAACCTTTAAAAACCTAAGCATACAACCTTTCCACAACCATGGTTACAATGTAAATCTTTTATCAAAGTTTTACCGTCATTACCAATGATAGTTGAAAATTAGTGGTGAGAAGATAAGTGGAGAAAGGAGACGGCGCAGCATGAGGCAGCGGCAGGCCGCTATGGCGGGAGGCGGCGACGGTGGGAGGCAGCAGCAGGCGGCTATGGCTGGAGACGGCTGGAGATTTTGTCCATGAGAGACAGTGAGACCGTGAGAGACTCAACGCACACATCACAGTGCCTGAGTAGTATGAGAGATTGAGAGAAGAGTGAGCCCTAAAATCATGTGTTATAACTTATATATCAGCCTCATCAAGGGCCAAGATCTGTTGATAATTTAAAATCTAATGGTTTATATTAATTGACAGTATAAAAAAAACTATAATATATATTCTATTCGGGCTGAGGTTGGGCTCGGGCTCTCGAGGCTCTTGCCCAGGCCCAACCTGATTTCAAATTGGGCTCAATACATTTTGCCCAAGTCCGTCCCGATGGAGGAAATTTACCTGCCCAAGCCCGTGTGTTTTTGGGTTAGCCCGCCCGAGTTGTAGCCGTAATTCCTTCCCAGCACCTTGTGGTGGGACTGACACTGGGGAACAGAGTTACTAATTTTGGATCCTTATTCACTTTAGGTGAAGGACCCTGTTTGGAATTAATGTTGGCCCCTTTCTTCCTCTCATTTTATACCTGTGGTGTATAAAATGAAACTCTTGCTTTGCAATCTGGTTAAAAGACAATTCTTAGATGCAAATTGTGGTGCAGAGAACTAAAGATCTGGACACTCCTGAATTGCTCGAGCAGTTACCAGCTTTCCAGCAACTTCTATATCGTGTTATTGGTTGCCATGGTAATTCTATTGTGCTCTCAACTAAATCAAGTTGGATTATATAAACACATAATGCTGTCTGAGTTTACTATAAAATGCTGGACACCATCGTGAAACTTTCATGCAGCCACAAGGAGCAGCAGTTCATAATTTTGTGATTCAGTTGGCACTTTCGATGGTAAGTGTAGATTCTAAATGTTTGCTTTGTCTATAATGTTATTGAAGTAATTTTCAGATACCATTTTGTTTTCCTGATCGTTTTAATTATTAAACAGGTTGCTTCTGAAAGCATGAAAATTTATAATGCTATAAGTGATGGCACAGTTAATTTGGTCGACAAGGTAGGCAGTGATTTTGGCCTTTTAAAGGTATAGTTTGTTTACTGAGCAAATCATTTACATGTGGTAACCTGGATCATGGCAGTTCTTTGAGATGCAACGCCATGATGCTCTCAAGGCATTGGATATATACCAGAGGGCAGGGCAGCAGGTAATATTTTCTGGGATGCCTCTCCTTATAACCTTACAGACTATTTTCTTTTTTCTCTTTTTTTGGGGCTGGGGGGGGGGTGGTTATCGGGAGAGGATTTCTGTTCTCATTAGCATCTATCTTAAATTATGACCATATTTTCAGGCGGAGAGACTGTCAGAATTTTATGAAATATGTAAAAACCTTGACATTGGACGTGGAGAAAATTTCATTAAGATTGAGCAGGTTTGGAATTTCTCTTTGGGTGCTTTCAGTAACAGATTTTGATTCATTACAGTTTTCCCTTTTTGCTCTCAATTAAGTTTTGATGGAATTATCTATTGATTGATAATGAAGCCCCCTGCATCATTTGTACAAGCCATGGAAGAGTACGTCAGAGAAGCTCCACGAGCTTCAACAGTTCACAAGGATCAGGTATGTGAATTTCTCTGTTAAACGTGCTTCTTATCATGGATAGAAAACAATAAGTACAGTTACGTATGCCATTATCATTTTTCTTATCAGAAAGAAAAGCAAAGAACTTCTGATATGACTGATTTATCAGTAGCCATAATGAACTGTCCAAATTTAGCTTAGGATGGAAGCTTATAACTTGTAGGAAAGTTCTTTGTTGTGCTTGTCCTACATCAGATTGGCTTATTCACACTAGCAAAATATTTTAAAATTTTCACTCATGATCTGACTATGCTCACATAATAGGGCATTTGTCAACTCCATAATAGTTCAGCAAATATAATGATGCATGTGTTGTTAAAAGTTGTGTGACCCATCCGGAGATCATTTGACTTTCCTTGGACAAAGGTTGGACAACAGGTTATGCAGATCAGCAATTAAGTTAATTTAGATGTCTATATGTTTGAATGGATAAAGTTCCTCTTTGTTGTTGTCCCCCAACTTGTGCCATTATTATGTCCGTTGAATAATCATTCTGGAAGTTATTCATTTTACCTTCATTATCAATATATAAGATTTTGTGGTAACTTGTGCAGCCATATTTTGTCAGCAGAATATCTTCAACTTCCGAACCATTTTAATTATCCAAAAAAAAACTTCCGAACCATTTTTTGTTGAATTTTTTTAATTCGTTTGCATTAATGGACTATTTTTATTTAGAGTTGGGATCAACTACCTAAATCTGGCTTTCTTTTTTCAACAAAGCAGGTTGTTGATGATAAAAATGCTCCTCCCAAGATAATCTTACCCCAAAAAACTAAAGAGGTGCAGGAAGCACACACACCATCACCACCTCCACCTGAACCAAAAACAGTTAACCTGGAAGCTCCTGTTAGGGTGGAACCACCTGATCTGCTGGTAATTTTCAGCATCTTTCTCATTCCTTCAATGAAGCATATTCTTGTCTTGAGAATTTCTTGTTTAACTGAACCTAACTATTCCTTGCCAGGGTTTGAATGATCCTATCCCGGATGCTTCAGAATTAGATGAGAAAAATGCTCAGGCTTTGGCTATTGTACCAGTTGGTAAGTATTTTTAAAGAATCTATTGTTATATAGCCCTATACACTGCTCACGTCTGATGTTTTCTATGGTGTTGGGAATAGCAGCTGCTCAACCAACTTATGCTGGTCTGACTCCTGCAAATGGAACCACAGGCTGGGAATTGGCACTTGTTACTGCCCCCAGCTCAAATGAGGGCGCCACAGCTGCTAGCAAACTGGTATATGTTCTATCTTCTGCCATTTTTCTCTATATGTTTTGACGTAGATGATTTTAGATACTAAGGATGTCATATTTGTGGCTGAAATTATCTTTCCCTTATTTACAAAAGGATTCTATTCCCCACCCCCTCTGCATGTGTTCCAGTATGTTTAGCTACTGTTACAGACAGACTACTACTGTTGTGCTGAGAGGCAGAAAATTTAATAATGATTTATGCTTTTATACTGATGCCTTTTGACTTGTGAAAACTCTTAAGGCTGGAGGGCTGGACAAACTCACACTAGACAGCCTATATGATGATGCAATCAGAAGAAGCAACCAGAATGTGAGCTATAACCCCTGGGAGCCAGCCTCAATGGCCAGTTCCATGATGCCACAAACAGCACAAGACCCCTTCTTTGCCTCCAACCCTTTGGCTGCTCCACCTTCAGTGCAAATGGCAGCCATGGCCAACCAGCAGCAGGCTTTCATTTTGCAGCAGCAGCAGCAGCAGCAACTGCAACAGCAACAGCAACAGCAGATGATGATGATGATGGGCCCACAACAACAACAGTCTATAAATCCTTTTGGCAACCCATATGGAGCCAGTGTACACCCCTATGGCCCAGGTATGCCTGTTCAAGCCTACAATCCATATACAGGCCTCATGTAGAACCTTCTTTTGCCAGAAATACAAGAGAAGGGAAAATGGAGGTATATTGTTTTGGTTTCAGGACTGGGGAGATTTGAAGGATAGATAGATGTGTATAATGTGTTGTGTAAGTTCAGGAGCTAGGACGAGATTATTTGTTCAATAATTAGGAAAGAGTAGGACATTGGATGATTAATTATTTACACAGGTGGGGGTTGGTTGGTAATAATGTTTTCAGGAGCACTTTTTTTTTTAATTATTATTAATCTGCTTATGCTTGAGCAGGAATCTCATTTCTTGATATTCTTTTTCTTCTCAATTTTTATTTATTTTTTGTGGATTAAGATATGGTGAAACAGTGCGTAATCTTTGTGATTGTTATTAACACATTTATGTAATATGGAGTCCATTGCTTTGTTAGTGACTCTTGTTTATACAAGGTTTGAAGATGCAGCATTCTCCATTGTTATGGCTTGAATCGAGTTTCTCTTTCTTCCCCGTTTGTTTAATTGCTAAATTGTGCAACGAAGTAGAATCTTTGAATGTTCAGGCTTCTTATTTAAGGGGTAAAAGAACATCTTTCATTTACCCATAAAAACTAAACTCAACCATCCATTCCTGTCGGTCCTATTCATGTGGTCCCTAGACTAGTGATACATTGTGGGATCTGCATGAATGGACGATTGTGGTTGGCTGGAGGATAAATGAAGGACCTCTATCTATTCCCAAAATGGTAAGAGTGAAATCCACCGGAAAGTTATGGTATATGCTAAAATCTGGAGTCATCTTGTTTGCAGTCAAATCAAATGAACTATGTTCATTTTGTTACATGAGAGAATGCACTCAAACAGGTGGGTCTTGGTGCAACTTGTTTCATTGTGTTTGAAAGCCATGGGTTTGAGTTGCGAAAATAATTTTTATGAAAATAACAACTTTAGGATAAAATTATGTACATTTAATTTTCTTTAAATCTTGTATTGACAAAAATTCCGTGCATTAAACTAACTTGGTTTTTTCTTTGCCCTGAGAAGACACTCGAAAGTTATTATTGTACCTCTATAAATCCCATTATCCACGTGGCAGTCATTGAATGTGAATTGCAGTGGATCTTACTTCCTTGCCCATCAACAAGAGAGAAATTTTGCGAAATGTATTCAATGTTGTTTTGCAGCTTTGAGCAGTGACTCAAGTTTTCCTTTATGTTTATTATGCAGGTGGTTGGAGAAGACAATAATGTGTTCACAATTAGACCAAACAAGAATAGATGTTAGAGATAGGAGTTTATATTTTTATAATAAATTAAATTATATATATAAATTTTATTATTTAATTGACTATACTAATCTCTTCTATAATGCATTAGTTTGTTACAAATATTGTTAAAGTAATAAATTGTCGTTATTTGAGACATTGTTTTACTAATGTCATTAATTAATTTTTTTAAAAAATGACAAATTTATCCCTAAAAATTAGAATAACTAGTAGACAAATGAAAATAAAATTATAAAATTATTGTCACATTTAATGGCATCAAATCACAGTGTGATAAGAAAAAATAATGTAATTAGTCAAATAAAAAAATAATATTTATAACTGATAAAAAAAATTTTAAAAAATATAAAATTTAAAATGTATGTCTAGTTATTTTGAAAAAATGAATTTAATTTAGTATACATAAGTTAATTTAGAATATTCTGAACGTTTAAAAAAAAAACTCTTAAGAAAAAAGAAAAAGGGTGTAATTTACTCAAAATTGAAGAAGTATGATTTTGCACCTACCTCCTTATCGTTGCCTACAGAATAAGAAAGTACTACACAAGTTAACCACCGGGACCGAAAATATCATCATCGTCACAAGATATATAATAAATTGTAGAGAGAGAAAGAAGCCATAAAAGTTCGAGTTTAGAGAGAGAGAGTGAGAGAGAGAGAGGGACAAAACAAAAGCAAAGAGCTTGAACTCGAAGAGAAGTGCTTCCCAAATCATCCATCCGCCAAATCCTAATGCTTTTCTGTCTCCTAAACTAAACAAAGCAATGTCTTCTTGGCTCTCAATCTCTCTCCCCAACCCCTTCAAATCGTCACAATCCGACGACCAAAACCCCTCGCCTCCACCGGAATACACTGCAACATCCTCCGACGATCACAGCCCCTCACACGCCGGTGGCGTCAAAGAGGACTTATCGGTGCTCGGCCAAACCATCGGCCGCCAACTCCGCGGGGTTGCCGCTTTCCTCGCTCCTCCTCCTCCGCCTCCGCCTCAACCACCACCGCATTCTGCCCCCGCTACTAACGAGGTTTCCTCTTCGCAAACGTTTCTTGGCATTAAAAATGATCTCGTCGAGATCGGCGGCAGTTTCAAGTCTGGTATCTCTAGATTCGCTTCGAACTTCTTACAGTTTGACGAAGGCGATGAGGTTGGAGATGAGGAGGAAGAAGCCACTCAAGTCGCTGGGATTACAGAGGAGGTTCTTAGCTTCGTTCAGGAGATTTCATTGCGGCCCGAGTGTTGGACTGATTTTCCCTTGTCACTCGAGAATGGTAATCCTAATTTGTTTTATATATACACTCTTACTAATACGCACTTGTGTTTATTTCATCCTGTAATTTTCTTCAATTGAATGCAATTCTTATTAGCATTTTATATACTTCCAAGGATAGGGACCATAATTACCCAAAAAAGGCTAGGGACCATAGGGTTATGCAATTATATTATTTTGAGTGACGATCATTAGAAATTCAACTAGGGTTATGACTGTTAGCAAAGTAGTTCATTATCTTTAATCTGAAAATATCATCAACATTATCAGGATTCTTTGGAAGCACTTGACAAAAATATTGGGGCTATGCTCAAGTATACGTCATTCTGTTACTTCAACAAATTCGAATATTACTCCAACACATTGTAGTAGGAGATATTTTCATTTTCATGAATCTATGATGATATCTAGTTAATCTAGTTCCTAAAACAACTTCATTATTAATGAGTTAGAAGTTTGTAAAAAACAAACAAATAAGTTTTAGTATATAATTTTTTTACAGTTAGTGTTGAAGCCCCAGCCCTTATATGATAAAAGTATAATGGAATAGAAATCCCTTCAAGATGTGTTGCTTGAGTTAATGTTTTGATGTGAATCTCGCCAAGAAATAACGAGACCCGACAACGAATAAGAATCCAAGATCGTTCTACAATCAGATCTGAATGGAAGACCTCTACCCGTTGTTTACGACAAACAAGAACCTCGGTATATATGACCTCAACCCGTTGTTTAGTGCGACACAAGAATCTCGGTATAAGGAAGACGCCACAAACGGTGGTGGAAATCCGTTTGATAAGTTGTTGGTAAACGCCACGGGAAATCCCGATAAGTTCAGATAATTCTT
Source organism: Nyssa sinensis (assembly GCA_008638375.1). Lineage (NCBI taxonomy): Eukaryota > Viridiplantae > Streptophyta > Magnoliopsida > Cornales > Nyssaceae > Nyssa > Nyssa sinensis. Next base: position 4,810,662 of record CM018047.1, read on the forward strand.
CAAAGAACCGTATAGAAAATACTCTCACAATTTTACTAAATAATCGTCTGTCTGCAAAATGCGGCTACAAGTTATTTTTAAAACATTCTACGAAACCCTAGGGCCGAATAAGGCCTACATTAAATAAAAGATATGGGCTAAACATTTTCAGGCCCAAAAGTTCCTAAACTACCAACTAAAATAATAAAAGAAATCCACTAATTAAGTTAGAATTTCACGCAGCCAAAAACGTCATCAGTGCATGTACAGCAATTTCAAACCCGATTTCGACCTTGATGAAGCCCGAATCTTGGAAAACTCAAAACATAAAAGTTGTAGAAATATTCCTTGGCTTTCCATAGCATTTTGAATCATCTCAATCGGAGCTCGGATGAGAGAGTTATGCTCAGATTACAAAGCGACGTTGGAACTGTACGAAAATTGCCCAATTAGCGTTTTTGCCAATTTAAGCTTAGCCTTGGCCAGATTCTTCTCGGACTTGAATCAGTTGATGAATCTTTGGTGCCCACGTGGTTCATGCTCAATGGGTCTCCACGAATTTGCTTGGGTCCATGCCTCTTGAATCAATCCGTTGAGTACATCCTTAAACTTCCTTGCTCGTGCTCTCGTAACCGGCTCAATTGAGACTTGAAGTAGATCCCTTGAAGTTGTGCTATGATTTGCATCATGTTTACAACCCTAATTTGACCTAAACCTCTGCATCATAAATTGGTCAAAGAAGTCAGAAGAATTGGGAGCATCTTAACCTCTCACACTGCCAAGTGTAAGCCTTGCATAAGCTTTTTAGGACTTAATTTTTTTTATTAAGAGATATGAACAATATTAGTATCAGATAAAAAGGGAAAATTTCTATTATTTTTAAATTTGGTCCATCATTAAACAAAATTTTAAGGGAGACATACACACACACACATATATATATTTGATAAATGGTCCTTGGGGTGGGAGTTAAGGGAGTCTATATATTTTGACTAATTTATCTTTTAGCAAAACTACTATGAAAGTATTATTATATCCATAAACTCAAGGTTCAATACTTTTACAGTTCTACCTTATCTCTCTCTCTCTCTCTCATGCGTTCTTTTCGGAGAAGGAAAAGATCCAATATCATATAAAATATAAAACCTTGTGAAAACATATCATCTATATAAAAACCTCATGAAGGCATATCATCTGGGGACTGTGAAGAGGACTTGACGACGGAGATTATAATAAAGGTTGACAGAAACAGAAGCTTGCCTAGAAGAGCAATCAGGCAACTCCAAAATTGCAAAGGGAGCTGAAAAATTTGCACTCCTCAATTATCAATGAAGCTAGACGGAAGACAGATACTGTTGGGAGAGAGAAGACAACAATGTTGTACCTTACAGCGACGTGAATTTGAAAATTCTTTCATGGAATTTGAGGGGCATGAATGACCCTGACAAGAGGGTGGTGGTGAAGGGATTATTGCAGGAATGGAAACCAACAGTGTTGTGTTTACAGGAAGCAAAAATCGAGGAGATGTCCACAGAGATAGTTTGCTGTATTTTTTTTTTTTTGGGGTGTGGGTGGAATGGTGTCATAAAGGGGCTGTTGGGACAACAGGGAGCATTTTGATTCTTTGGGATGCTAGGTGATTTCTTGCTTGGATTTCAGGGTAGGAGATTCAGCCACTTGCAGTTTCAACTTGAAATCTGAGAATCTGGTGTGGATTTTCTTTTAGGTATATGGTCCTACAACTGAAGTGGACAAAACTATAATGTGGGAAGAGCTTTGGCTGGTCAGAAATGAATGGAAGGGTCCGTGGTGTTTAGGAGGTGATTTTAATGAAATTTGATCTCTGGAAAAGAGGAGGGGCTGCAGCAGGTTGTCCAGAGGCGTGCGGGATTTTGTTCAGTTTATAAATGATATGGAACTCATAGATATGCCGATGGAAGGGGGGAGATTAACATGGGTAAGTGATCGGGAGGACCCAGTTATGTCGAGATTGGATAGGTTTTTACTTTCGATCAAATGGGAGTTGCAGTTTTCAAACTCCACCTAGGCTTGTTTGCCGCGTCCAGTTTCTGATCATGCTCCTGTTTTGTTGAATTTTGGGGGGATGACTAGTGGTAAGAGCCCCTTTAGATTTGAGAATATGTGGCTTTAAAGAGATGGTCAAAGAATGGTGGAATCAGTACCCAGCTACAGGGAATCCCAGTCATGTTCTAGGCTTCTAGCTTTGAAATTAAAGCTGCTGAAGTTGGAATTAAAGAGATAAAGGATTGGGATACAAAGGAACAGGAAAGGGTTCTTCTAGAGGGGAGAGAGAGAGAGAGAGAGAGAGAGAGAGAGAGAGAGAGAGCTGAGCTAGCAAAAGTGTTGAAAGTGGAGGAGATTTGTTGGAGGCAAAAATTAATATCCCTCTGGCTTAAGGAATGTGATAGAAATACGAAGTTCTTTCATGGAATGGCGAATGCTCATAGAAGATATAATATATATATATATATATATATATATATAGACAGGTAAATCTCACACACGCGCACACACACATATCCCTCAAGGCGAGTTGAACCCTCAACCTCCCATGTAGGGAGGTGGAGGAGATGCCAATCAAGCTAGTGCTTGTTGGTCTCATAAAATATATAATAATATCAGCTCAATAGTGATTGAAGGTTAAGGAACAAATTGCTACATTTTATAAAGGCTTGTACTTGGAAACTTGTGATAGAAGTCACACCCTAGATGGTATTGAGTTTGGCTTATTAACTGAAGAGCAGAGTGGCGGATTGGAGAGACCTTTGGGGGAGCAAGAGATGGTCGATGCACTTCACTCCTACAATGGAGATAAGACACTTGGTCTGAACTGTTATACTATGGTCGTTTTTTAGAAATGTTGGTCCGATTATAAGGAGGGATGTTATGGCAGTATCTCATTATTTTCGTGAGCATGGAGTTTTTGAAAAAAGTTTAAATGCTACTTTTATTGCATTAATTCTGAAGAAGGAAGGTTTGGAGGATATTCGAGACTATCGTTAGATAAGTTTGGTGAGAAGCTTTTACAAATTGTTAGCGAAGGTTATGGCTAGCAGATTGAGAAGGGTTCTTGGAAGTTTAACTTTGGAATCACACAATGCTTTTGTGGAAGGAAGACTGATTTTAGATGTTGTCTTAATTTCAAATAAATGTATTGATGAGAAAAAAGAAGAGTGGGGGAGGGGGTTTGGTATGTAAACTGGATATGGAGAAGGCACCTATGACCATCTGAGCTGGAGATTTTTGTTGTACTTTGCAAAGGAGGATGTGTTTCACTTAGATGGATTGGTTAGATTTAGTGGTGTGTGTCCTTAGTCCTCAATTTCTTTTTCTATGTTGGTTAATGGAGAAGCCACTGGTTTTTTTCATAGTTCAAGGGGTATCTGTCTGGTGACTCTTTATCTACTATTTGGTTTGTCATTATCACGGACTAAAAAGTATGGACACGGACACGAACACGACACGACACGACACAAATACACAGATACATTATTTCTAAAAAATGGTAAGACTATGGACACCTCAGGGATACGTTAAATTTGTATAATTTTTTTATATTTTTTATATGATCATATAATAAAAATATAATATTATTTCAATTAAAATTGGCATAAAAATAAACAAAATACAAAAATATTATTAAGATATTAAAATAACAAACTCATTAAATAAAAATTAAAGAACTTCTTCATTTAATTATTAACATTCATGATTCAAGTGTCTGACATATGTCTAGGAAGTGTCTGATAGTGTCGGTGTCCGATACGAACACATGAGCCAAAATAGAGTGTTCGTGCTTCATAGATCATGGAGGAATTACGCAGAATGATAACTAGAGCTATGGAGGGTGGTCTTATCACGGGGTTTAAGATTGGAAGGAGTAGGGAGGACACGATTTTGACATTCCATTTACTCTTTGCTGATGACACAATGTTTTTTCATGGAGCCTTTGAGACCTTGTTGAGATATTTGAGATGTGTCTCTTGCCTTGAGACGGTTTTGGGTTTGAGAGTGAATCTTAACAAAAGTGAAAGCATTCTGGTGGGGGAGGTGGTAGATGTTGTTAACTTGTCTTAGAATCTGGGTTGCTAGGTTGGGTCTTTTCTTATAGTTTATTTGGGTTTGCCTTTGGGGGTGTCGGTGAGGAGTAAGGTAATTTGGAATCCTATTATTGACAGGTTCCAGAAGAGGTTGGCAGGATGGAAAAAGAGTTATTTATTGAAAGGGGGAAAACTAACTTTGATTAGAAGTACACTGGCAAGTCTTCCTACATGCTTTATGTCTATCTTTCCTATGCCAGCCTTAGTGGACAAGATGTTAGACAAGATTCAATGAAACTTTTTGTGGGAAGGGAAAGAGGGTGAAAGTAAACTTCACTTGGTTAGCTAGGATAAAATTTGATGCTTGAAGCAAGAGGGTCTTAGAGTGAAGGAATTAAGGCTCTTTAAGAATGCCTTGTTGGGGAAATGGCTATGAAGATTTTCTTAGGAGCATGATGCACTATGGAGGAGGATTATAGAAGTGAAATTTGGGTGTACAACAAATGGTTGGAGTTTGGAATCAGTGGAGGGGCCTTATCAGATGAGCTTGTGGAAGTCAATTAGCAAGGGAAAAGAAGATTTTCTAAAAAGGGTGAGATTCTCTGTCGGGAGGGGCGAACAAGTTAGTTTTTTGGGATGACTCTTGGTGTGGAGATATTGCTCTGAGGGAGAGATTTCCACATCTTTTTCAACTTTCTTCCAACAAAGGGTCAAAAGTGGTTGATTATATGATAGTGCTAGATAATGGTGTAGTATGGACTCCTCGTTTTCGAAGGATCTTTTCCAATTGGTAGATGGACGAAGTGATAAGCTTGTTGGCTCTTCTTCATGAACAAAAACCAAGGGTGGCAGAAAATGATAAGATGATGTGGAAAAGAGATGGAGGTAGCTTATTCATAGTTAGATCCTATTATTGTGATTTGGCTCGGAAAAAAGATAAGAGTTTCGGTTGGAAGGTGATTTGGGATACTAAAGCCCCATTGAAGGCTGCGTTTTTTGTGTACTCTCTTGCTTGGGGGGCAATCCCAACATTGGACACCTGAATGAGAAAGAGCTATCATTTGCGGAGAAGATGTTGCCTTTGTCTCAAGAATGAGGAGAACATAAACCACATCTTCCTTCATTGTCCATTTGTAAAGGAGGTGTGGGATTTATTGTTCTCCTTATTTGGATGTTGTTAGATCACACCCTGCCCTATAGAGTTTTTGAAGGGGTGGATGGGGGGGCAGCAGGGGAAAAGGGAGGAGAGAGATTTAAAGAGAGAGGAACCAATGTATTTTTGAAGAGGATATGATGCTTTTTTGTAAATCCAAAGATCATTCTTTGAAAATAACTTTTGGATTGTGGAGGTATACCTCTTGTATGCTTATAGTTTTGTAATTTTTTTTTTTTTGAGATTACGAGGCTCTAATTTTTTTTGTGAGTCTCCTTTTGTAAATGGGTTCACCCCTACCGATTTTTGAATATATTTACATATCAAAAAAAGAAATTTATATAAAACCTCATTTCAATTATCTTTTTTTTTTTAACGATCTCATTTCAATTATGTTTTAGGGTTTCGTAACTCCATGACAGTGGTCAAGTATTATTTTTAGTCATAAATTCCTCTTAGTTGAGGGGCTTTCATTAATCTGAAGCAATACAAAAGCATATTAAAAGAGAAAATAAATGATTTTTGGGGTTCTCTCATTATTTTTTTCAATCCTTCGCAATTGAATTTTTTTGCATGGTCAATGGCTTGGGAAAGGATCTTGCTATCGAAAATCTTCAAATGAGAGGATTTCAATTAGCTAGCTGTTGTATGTGCAAGGGTGAGTAGAAGTTGGTGGATCATCTTTTTATTCATTGCATTGTGACAAGGGATGCGTGGAGTTTGATTTTTGCACTTTTTGGTTGTAGTTAGGTAATATTGGCCACTATAAGAGAAGTGTTTTTGAGTTGGAGATGTAACGGGGGTAAAAAGGAGGTGGGAATTGCTTGGTGGATAGCTCCCCTGTATCTTGTGTGGTGTTTATGGAGGGAGAAAAGTAGGAGGATTTTAAGGGGATAGAATTGGTCCCCCTTCCTACTTGAAGGATAATTTCTTGCATTTACTCTTTTTGGGTTAAGGAGGCAATTCCTTTATATCTAGATTCTTTTGTTGAGTTTTTGAGGGAGTTAAGACTTTAATTTTTGTGGCCTTTTCCTTTTTGTAATTATGGGTCCCCTCCTCCTTGGGTGCCTTATATATAGTTATATGAATATTATACCTTTTACTGATAAAAAAAAATTCTTTTTAATTTCTTTGGAGTCCCAAAGTTAATTCTAAGAATTATTTTTGATGCACAAAAATTGTTCAAAGAGTTGCTTTTGAATATCTAGAGTTTGAAGCACATGATTCTTGTATCACCTTTTTTTTTTCAAAGTTTAAAGGTGTTTTGGGGATGCCTCACTTCAAGACGAGCCTCGAAAAAGCTTTTGAAGACACTGGTAGTAATCACTTATTAATGAAAAGGTTTTAATAGTGGTTAAAGAAGGCCAACAGTATTGCATCATTACTTTGAGAGAATGTAAGTGTGCATGTTTTCAATGTGCTAAAAGTATGGTATGTAAGCTGAATGATGAGGATGAATTTAATTATAGGGAATCAGAATTCATTAAGCTTGTACATTGTTCTAACATGTTTGAATAATAGTTGGATATGTAAATGTCCTAGAGTGGTGAATAGGACTTTCTTTCAACTTTACGCTTTTTTATAATATATCAATTTTATTGAGCCCAATTGAGAGTTACTCAAATTGCCCTTCCCCTTACTTTCTTTGTGAGATGATTTACAAATTGCTAGGATTTTAGTTTGTCTTAATTTTATTTCCTACTTACAAAGCTCAAGTTCTCTGTAAGTTGAGTTCACATTTGATTACAAATTTAGTTCAAGAACTTAACTCATTGTATGCCACACATACAAATGATTGATAGGTTTAATTACACATGTGACAGCTTATTGATTTCTCTTGTGTTGAATTGCTTATTCTATTGATATAAATAATTTTAAATTAAAACAATCTCAATTGAAATATCACCACTTTAACATACAATAGAATTGTAAATAAATAGACTAATTTTTTTTTCATACACTCGATCAAATGAATAGTGTTTTCATACACTATTCATTTGATAAAAACATTAAACTATATTCATGCAAATTAATTCAAGCATCCTTGTAAAGTATAGTAAATTTAAATATACTAGGACACAAGAATTTATAGTGATTTGGTCAATTGCCACATCCACTTCCGACTCTTGTTTGATTTTCACCATGTGGGGGGTTTTTATGGTTCACCTTAATAACCTTTACAATTTGTAGGTTTTGTTCTCAGGATAACCTAACTACCTAACTAATGGCTTAACCTTGGGATTTATGTAAGTTTTTCATTATGGTTTACTTACTACCATCCTAACTAAGAGTTACCATAATTAGGATTTATCTAGGTTTTCCAAGGCTAACCTAGAACTACTAACAATGGTTTTGACCCAAAGGATTATCAACAACCTAATTAGTAATACTAGGTTTTTGGCCAAGGTGATTTAAATGTGAGTGGTGGTCCACCAAGAACCTTTTTCCAATCTCTTCACTTTCCTTTAAAGACTTGAAGGATTCAACTCCCCACTCTATGCGAGTGCTTGGAGACTAGGTGCCTAAAGGTAGTCAGTGTGTCTAAATACACAAATTAGAAGTTGAAAATTTACTTCTTTGATTGCTTAGAGCTTTGATGCTTTATTTTTCCAAGCTTTTGCTCCAAGCTTTGTGCGTGAGACTCAAACTCTCTTTTCCTTGCTAATCTTAGCCTTGAGAGAGTTCTAGATATGTATAATGAATGTATAAGCTTGTTCTCACAACTGCACTTGAATATATGTAGTGTAAGGTTCTAACGGCTATTTTTTTTTAAAGTTTTCTCACAGCCTAGTCGACCAACTTTTCTTGTGGTTGACCACAGATCCCTGAGAACTCCTCTGTGGTTGACCACAACATAGCTTGGGCAACCAGTTTGTTGGAGAAACACAACATAAAAACCCACTTGACCACCCTGCAGTCGATGTGTGGTGGACCAGGTCATATTTTATGACACATTGGTCCCCCCTGTGGTCGACCATAGACAGCTTGGTCATCCAGGTCACACCTTTGTGACTCACTGGTCTTCTTGTGGTCCACCACAGCCTAGGCTGGTCAACTAGGGACAAAGCCTACTCGGCTTTATCCCTTCCTAAAGTGATCCAAGTCCAAATGTTAGACACTCAAACTCCTAATGGGCTATACCTAGGACCTACTTGACACTCAATTGACGGGCGTTATTTAAGATTATTGGTTCACTTGTTTCTCTGATCTTCTTTTTGCCATTAAAATGATGGTTGATAATGCTGCACCCCTTGGCTTCTGAACTTTGGCATACTTTGTTGCAGATTTTGTCATGTCTGACAAGCAGAGAGAACATGCTTTGGCTGTTGAAACTTTGGTCCCAAGTCTCATAGCTTTGAGGCGTGAACTTCACAGTGACTTGACCGATGAACAATTTTGGATGATCTATTTTATTTTTCTACTTCCAAGGCTGGACAAGCATGATTCCAAGCTTCTATCAACTCCCAAGGCAAGATTGTGTTCATATTTCATATAACTTCTGTATAATTGTAATTTTGCTTCTGTTACTGCTGCTTGCTTGGCAAATCCTGCGTTTATAATAATTTGTACTCTCACTATGGACTTGATACAACAGTGGCTTCAAGAGAACATGGTTTTTTAAATGCTTGATACAAGGGTGAAAACACTTCCACCTGATTGAGGAAATTGTCTTTTTTTTAATACAGAACAAGACAAAATTGGGACAAAAATTTCCCTTGAAAAAAGTTTTAGCTGCCATTTTGTAGACCTAACATGAGCTGGGTAGGGTGATCAACTGAAACTTTTTGCAGATCTAAAATTGTGTAATCATGATTAATGAGAAAAACATTTGTTGTTCTTGTGAATAAAAGCCAATATATGCTGTATATGTTGCAGTTCTGTGCAACTGTAGAGGAGTTAAGCGGGTTTTGGTTATTTTGTCTATGCATTTGTCTGCACCCCCATCCTTTTGTTTTGCATATTACTATATTTTACCTCTCGCACTTTTTTTTTTCTTCTTTTTTTTTTTGGGGTGGGGGGGTTGTTAGGGGCAAGGGGTCGTTCATTATGTAACTATCATGGTTACTCTTCAGTGAAAAAGAAATGAGAGTGTATGTGATGGGGATCAAGAAGGACTTCATGGCCCATTTATATTTGATCCGGGAGGATATATATTGTTATGTAATTATATTTTATTTATATTTTCATATTTAGGATTTGTTTGAGTTGATATAGGATATGTTTTAGTTCCTTAATTTTAGGATTTGATTACTTTGAGTTTTCCTATATAAGGGATAGGTTGTATTGAATTGATCAGACTTTGATATTGAATAATTATAGAATATTGATTTTCTACTCTCTCAGATCTCTTTTCTCTCTTCCTATTTCTTTCTCTTTTTCTCTTCTTTAATCTCTCTCTACTAGTCCTACATCAATTTCGTATCAGAGCCTACCTTCGATCCACTGCGTTTCGTTCTGCTATTCATCACTGTTTCATCATCGTTCATAAAAATACTGCGAATTTTGATCTCCATATTGCTGCCATCATCGTTGCTTCCGAATATTTGCCATAAATCCAGACATTTCAGAGTTTGTTCCATCATCTCAACCTTCCATCACTGGTAAAAAAAAAAAAAAAAAAACCACGACAAAACTATCACAGTCCACCATCGCCCAAATAAAATCAGCCACCACAGTCGCTGCTACTGTGCACAGACATCACTCACCATCAGCACCATATCGTCACTGTCCCTCCACTGTTCGTACCAGTGCAGAATACATCATCGTTGGGGTTTCCATTCACAGTAGGTCGGCTTCATTTTTAAAGATTTACCAAAGTTGGAACATCACCGTAGATCTTCGAGTTTGGCTGTCGCCATCATTGGAACACTCTGTAAACCGATTATCAACATCAGCTGCTGCTGGAAAATACGCAGGTCGTCGGGACAGCAACATTGATTGTACAGATCCAGTCTTTGTTGCTGAAACAAAGAACTGCCTTCTTTGTTGTGTCGAAGTGCAGGAGAAGATTTGTAGTCATCGTCTCCATCCATCATTGCAGGTCATCGTCACAGATTCAAAGCCTCGCGTCAGGCCATCATCGCAGAGAGCTTGTTGCCGTCGTCTTCCCGTGTTTAGCCGTTGGCTGCTGGAAAGGGTTTTGAAACCCAAAAGTTTGTTGTGAAGGAGAAGTCTCCAGAAGGTCCAGCCCCTTTTATTCTTTTATCCACCCGACTAGTTGTTTAATTTTAGGCTCAAACCAAAACCCAATTTCTTATGTTACCCAATCTGACCCAGGCCCAATTGACCAAAAAAACAAACAAACAGGCCCATATAATTATGCAGCCCAAAACTGACCCCACCGGTTACTTGACCACCTTCTTGTTAATCAACCCAAAGATCTTTTGACCCCAAACCAAGCCACCAGCCAGCAAAGCCCGAAAAAAAACAAAAAAAAAAATCCAGAATAAACTCCAAGCTTTAGAAAAATGCCCAAATTGCAAGAAGCTTCAAAATACAGTCGAGGTTTCTTTGGACCTCAAAAAGGTATGCATTACTCCTTTTGAAAAATGTACTAACTTTAAATTCAATTTCGTATGTTGATTAAATTTGCACAAAGGTCCTTGTTGAGCTTCCTTCATGACATATTGTGCTTGTCTTTAATTGTCTTTCCAATACCATCATTCTCATTGTTGCCTCTCGCCCTCAAAATGTAGTTTTGAGTCTTATTTAATTTTCTTTTCGTTCATTTTTAGTTTTCCATAGTATTCATCTCATAAATAAAAAAAAGTCAGAAACAAAAATGTTTTGTGATGCATCAAAATATAGACATAGACCTATTCGAGGGGATACCATTCATTACTCTAGTGCTCATCATCATGATAGGTATCCTAGGTTCTTTAAGAATGACAAGAAATATATTTTTAGATTTGCTCGTCCACATAATAGGTACCAAGAGCAATACTTTAGGCGTTCTTCATATCATTCTGATTCACCTAGGTATTTGCATAATGAGATAAAGGATCCTAGGTGCTAACATGATAAAATTGAGGACTCTAGGTACTTCCATGAGGAAGTTGAGGATTATATGTCACTTCCACAAAACAAGTCTTAAGTTCGATCTCAGAGGTATCCTTCGGAACCCTCTAATTTCAAATCTTATCCTAAAGATTTGTGGTGTGACTTACTCGACCCTACCCAAGAAGATGCATGGAAACACCTACAACTCTTTCGAAATAATCTTAAATGTGGGAAAAAAATATGCAAAATTCTCATCGATGGTCGTAGTCTCATTAACATAGTGTCAAAACCTGCTGTTACAAGAATAAATTTACGATCTGAAACTCATCCCCAGCCATTTGAGGTAAAGTGGATAGGTGATATATCTGTGTTTGTCACAGAGAGATGTCTAGTGCTAATTCAAATGGGTGATTATTCAACCAACATTTGGTGTGATATTTTACTCATGAGAATTAGTCGCTCGTTCAACCTTGGATAAATGAGATTAGTTTGACCCATAATCTGAAAGATGAACACGTGCTTTTAGGTATAATGGGAAGACCATCAAATTAGTCCCTTTCAAACCCAAAGAGCATGACAAGAAAGAAAATCTTAGGCTCTCTCCTCTTGTTCCTTGTGACCTAGAACCTAATTGTGAAATTCCGAGGTCCATTCTTCATTGTCCATCTAAAGAGGTAGTTGACCCACCATTTGTGGAAACTAAAACATTCAAAGCTTCTCAAGTTGAGACCTTAAAGGAACCTCATGATGTGTTTCCTCAAACTACAGATGAACAAACACTTTCTATCTTAAATAAAGTTGAGTGTGAGCATCCCGAGCGAACCTTTGATCCCATGCACGTGGAAATAAAAAGAGTTTCTAAAGACATTTGCACTAGTTCACTTGATTTTATTCCTACATTAGATCATTGTGTTGTGTCTGAATCTGTCTTGCCTTCCTTTACGAATTTTTCATCTAAATCCATTGGTAAATTTTTTGCTATTCTTGAATTTGGCCCTAGTGCTTATTTTGTTGACATATCATTGGATTTCAATCTAAGTTCAATTTTTCATATGGAAGAAATGCTATCTAATTAGGGTTCTTTGGAGCCTTCTATGTTTCTTGATAGTCTTCGTGCAAATAGTGTTGTCATTTCTCCGATGTCAGATCAAGTACCTTTGCCACTCCAGCATCCTACCGTGCACTATGTGGAGTTTAACCTTGCTAGCCGCTATAAAAATTTCTTACTTGATGATTTTCGTTGTTTTCAAGTTGGATGTTGTTCTACTGCCACTTGTTGCTACCATGTTGATTTTTATCTGTCGCCGTAATTTCTCCATTCTAGTTCACCGGAGTCGAGTTCTTTTCGGCCGGGGAGAAATGATGGGGATTAAGAATGACTTCATGGTCCATTTATATTTGATCCGGGAGGATATATATTGTTATGTAATTTTATTTTATTCATATTATCATATTTATGATTTGTTGGAGTTGATATAGGATATGTTTTAGTTCCTTAATTTTAGGATTTGATTACTTTGAGTTTTCCTATCTAAGGGATAGGTTTTATTGAATTGATCAGACTTTGATATTGAATAATTACAGAATATTGATTTTCTACTCTCTCGGATCTCTTTTCTCTCTTCCTATTTCTTCCTCTTTTTCTCTTCTTTAATCTCTCGACTGGTCCTACATCAATATGATTAGCGTGTTGGATTGGTAAATCTGCCACCGTGGTCTAAAATTTGAAGCCTTTGCAATTTATTTACCACCGATACTGGAATTAGGAAAAGAGACATAAAATATGTAGGAAGACTTGATAATGTGCTCCTTAGAAGAGTAACCTCTTCCCTTTTGACAGCTACTGCTTCCATCCAGTAAATCTCCTTTCAAATCTTTTAATAACCGAGTCCCACTCTCTTGAAGATCTAGCAGAGGCCTCGAGAGGGAGACCCAAGTAAGATATTGGGAATGGACGTATATGGCATTCCAAAATAGCTGCCAGACTGTCACAATCCTCTAGCTCTCCAATTGCAACCATCTCACTTTTACTCATGTTGCTTTTCAAGCCCAAAACTGCCTGAAAACAAAAGAAATTGCATCTCAAGAACCTCAACTGAGAATCCTATGTATCAGAAAATACAACTAGATCATTTGCATACAACAGATGGGATATTGTCACCGGAGTACCTCGAACTTCCCCCACTAAAGAGCCCCTCAACATCCTCTTCTCCACCACCCTAGACATTAAGCCACTAAAGGCTTCCTTGGTCATAAGGAATAAGTACGAGGACAATGGAACCCCTTAACGAAGCTCTCTACCACTATTGAAGAAACGCTTCGGAGAACCATAAATTAGAATGGAAGCCTTAATTGTGGATATGCAATACACCATCCATTTCCTTCATTTCAGCTCGAATCCCATCATCTCCATCATTTTTAGCAAAAAACCCAATTTATATGATCATAGGCCTTTCCATTATCTAGCTTGCATACAACCCCTGAACTGGGGGGGAGGGGGGGAGGGGGGGGGGGGGGATACTGGGGGCAAACTTAGTTTACGAGGCTCCCGTCACTTCAGGGTTTGAGGAGGATTAGATGTATTTATAAGCGGAGAGGCTGTTTCTACGACTTGAACTTGTGACCTCCAGGTCACAATGGAGCAACCTTGCTATTGCGCCAAGGCTCATCCTGATACAACCCCCGAATTATCACTTCTAAATTTGGAATCGAGGCACTCACTAGCTATGAACACTGCATCCAAAATATGCCATCCTCCTACAGAGGCATTTTGCGAGTTCCAAATAATGTCTCCCATCACCTTTCGCTAATGTTTTTACTAAAGTCTTGTATAAGCCTCCCATCAAGCTTATAAGATGGAAATTCTTTAGCTTTGTAGTTCCCCCTTTCTTTGTGATGGGGACAATGAAAGTAGCATTCATACTTATCTCAAATTCTCAAGTCTCATGACATGCCCTAAACATGGCGATAACCTTTGTCTTGATCTCCTCCTAACAGTGTTAGTAAAAATCCATGGTCATGCAGAAATAGGTTTACTCTCTTTCATATTGGTTATGGAAAATGAAAGTAGCCTTGTTCGGTTACTTTTTTCATATTGGTTATGGAAGGTGAAAGTAGGTTTGTTCAGCAAAAGATTCCTTCACACCTTGCAGTGCTTACACCTCTTGCCTATTGAAGTTTTGTTCAAGAACCTCGTTGAGAATTTGTATAGAGAAGGATTTCCCACGGCACATCAGTTCTTCTATACCAACTGTCTACTAAATCATTCTATTCAATAGAGTTCTTTTTTTTTTTTTTGGGAACTTAAGGTTGTTTGATATAACCTTAACTTTTTTCTTCTGTTTTTTTTTTTTTTTGAGGGGGGGGGGGGGGGGGGGGGGGGGGGGGTGATTGCTAAGGAATTTTAGGTGGAATTTCTAGTATTCTTCTTCTTCTTCTCTTTAACACTATTCCCGCTCGGGTTACTGTTCATAATCCCAATTTTACCACCTAAACCCTTCCTTAACTAACCCATTTTCCTACCCTTTGGCTTTCAATCTAACATTAGAACACCAAAATTAGTTCTCTTAAAACTTTTTTTTAGATAATCTAGCATCAATCTTTTGAAAATCCTCCAAACAGCCGCATTAAAACCCATATCAATTTTGGCCCCTTGTTATTGACAAACTCCAACTTGAAACCTTTTTCATAACTGTTGCCCATCATAAATCCACATATGGGCTGCTTTATTTAAAATTTTCTAAACTTGTCTTGCATCAGAGGCCGTTCAACTTTCTGATGTATGAGTCTTGGCATTATGAAAAAACTAGGAAGCCTAGATCTGATAAATTGATGTATTTAACTTGTTATATGATTTTTACTTTTGTATTTCTTTAGGGGAAGATGAATTGAAAGATGATATGTGTGTGTGTGTGTAAATTATGATCCACTAAAAGCGCCAAAATGGGAGGCAACTGATGTATATGCCGGGTGTACAACTATACAAAAACAACTAACAAAAAACTTGTAGCTTCTGAACACTCTACAAACGAATCAATCAATTGATTTTCTTCTGTATTTGTTGGGCAGAATGGGTTTTGTTGCTTCAAGGCAAGGGTGGAAGCAGACTCGGATTTCCACCGTTTCGATTTTTAGTTTTGGTGAATGGTTGATTGGTGAGATTTTTCTCAAACTCAAGAGGGTTGCAGCAAGGAGACCTTTTTCCTCGTTGTTCATCCTTGTGATGGAGGCATTGAGTAGATTGTTGAAATGAGTGGTGGAGGGGTGTCTTTTGAGGTCATCTCATTGATCATAATGTAGTCTAAATTTATGTTAACAAAGATTTGAGCATATCTTACGATACACGATACAATATATTTGAAAAATGAGACAACTATGCTTCGTATTACTTTGATTTTTAATTGTTGAAAAATAATAATAATAATTTATATATTTAATTTTTATGACAAGTGAATGGAAATGTTATTTATATCATTTTAAACTAGATATATTTATGTGTATATATAACTGATCAAAAAAAAAATTGTGTATATATCTATATTTATAAATATATTTTAAAAATTTTACATGTATCTTTCGATACACTACGATACACATTTTTAAAAAACGATACACCTTCCAATGCACATTTCGACAACTATGGGTGACAGTCCTTTATTTCCTTGATTGGTTGAACATATTTTCAAATTATTGTAAATAAGTGCCTCTTATTTATGAAAGTCACTTTGCAGATTGTTGATGCAAGGGAGATACTTCTGCACAAGCTGCAAAACAAGAGGGATTCACCTGTGGAGACTTCTGAGGACTCAGAGATTGTAAATTCATCTCAAGAGGGTTTTCGTGATCAGATCAATTACACACAAGGAGACAACAGCACATCTCATGGAAAGCAGGTTTTGGCTGAGTCTCTGAAATCAGCTCAAGGGATGGAAAATGATGGTCCTGAAAATACTGATCAATGGTTAGATGAAGGAAGATGTTGATACATGTACTTCTGTAGATGCACAGAAACAGCCTGAAAATGAGGAGGATGTCTCATTCAGCGACCTGGATGATGATGACAATGATCTGTCAGGTAGACTATCCGGGTTTAAGCTGGCAAAAGATAATAGCGTTTCTTCACCCAATGGATCCAATGAATGGGTTCAACTCAGTGAAAATTCTGGAGCTCAGGGTGGACGGCAGAAGGCAGGCCAATCAACATCCCGAGAAAAAGATTCAGAAGGTGAGGAGTCAAATGACTGGCTCACTGTTGATGATATCGATTTAGACAGTTTGGTGACTGCTTGAATTGCCCCCCTCCCCCCCTTTTCTGTCGTACAGATTCCAACCTTTGGTAAATAAGCTTTGTTTTAATTATCAATCAAGACAAGTTCCTGTTATAACCAACTATTGTCACCATCTGGTTATGGTCTCAGGTGCCATTTTAGTTCGCCATTTGTATATACTTGGATTGTGTTCAAATAAGGACCAAAATGGTTTCTAGTTGTAACTTCACCACGTTCTCTTTCTTTCTCAATCTCACTTGTGTTGGATAGCATTTGTACCTGGAACCTGAGAAAGCAGGCATTTACCAGGCTCTGATATTGCTTTTTGATTGACTGGTTTGCTTCAGATTGCATTCAGATGTGCATTTAAAGGGATGGTTGACTCTGTTTTGATGAGAAATTTGACATATTGAACAGGTAAACTGTTATGTTATTTAACATGCTTTGATGCATGACGTGTAATCAAAACATTTCCAGTTCAAGGAGACATTTAGTACAATGGATTGTGGTTTTAAAACATACAACAAACTTACACATTGATGCCGCATGTCCGAAATCATCACAATGTTCAACAGAGCACCCGGCAACCTGTTTGTGAACTCCTGATTGAAGGAAGAAAAGAGATGAGATAAGCTAATGCAACTAATTTCTGATGGTCACAAATAGTAACTGAAATATTAACGCACTTTGCCAGTGAAAACAAGGTAGCCAGATTAATAAAGCAACATCCATTCTTCCCAAAAACAGGCCAGCAAGTGCAACTGAAAGTATTGATATTTCCATTTATGAATTTTCTTTTCCTATTGTATATTTGACAAGCAATCTGAAGGCTCCATCAGTTCAGTCACCCAGAGACGATTACAAAAGAAACACAAACAAGTTAGAATTGAAAAAACAAGAAGATAAAAAGGCCCTTACTGTGGGCATATAACTGAGACCAGCTGGTGAAAAAGGGCCAGCTAGTGGCATAAGGAGAATCCTCTCTTACAACAAAAAAAGTTAGCATCTGTCCTGGAGTTTATGTTTGATTGAACCGGGGTGGTACCCTGCCATCAACAGAACCATGTTATTGGAGGGCATGCCTGTGAGAGTTTGAAAAGGTATTGGGGCTCATGGGAGGGTTGGCACCAAGATTATGTTTCTGCTGTTGGAGGGCATGGATATCTTTGAGCCCGTCTTCATGGATTTTGGACAATGTCTCTAATTCCTTTAATGATAGATCTTCCAAGCCTACACCATAGAGAGGAGCATGCTTTGTCATCTCCTCCTTAAGTGAAACCTCATGAGTATGGATACATTGCTGCCAGACAATTAGAAGCGTCACGAGTCAAAACACAATTTAACTTCTACACAGCAATAACCAAAAGCCATAAGACAAATTACATGCAAGAGAGAGATTTACTACTGATGCTGATCCTATGAATTCTTTCCCCTCTGCCATAATGAATTTGCTTTTCTCAACAGTATTTCAGATATGAAGGAAAGTACTATCCCATTTTGGTGTACAGGAGACCTAAAGTACCAGTTATAGTGGAACAATACTATTGTTTCTAAACCAAGGAAGAAAGCCTCATCCAACTAGAGTAAGCTATTATGAATTAAGTTAACTAAGTCCGTACTTTCCTCCATTTCCCCTTTCAAACCCTCTAGATGACATCTATCTTCCATACTTAGGCCCCCTTCCAGCTCTTTCTGTCCAACATCTTTAATTCCTTTAGAAGTCTCTCACTTTTAACTTGCACATTACCAAATTCTTCCTCATTCCATCTCCACAAATCTTCTTTTAATAGCTAAATCTTTCTAGCCAATACAAAACTTGGGTCTCCGCTAAGTTGATGCCTCCGCCACCTTCCACCCACTTATCTCTAAAACCTGGAACCTTAAGCCATATATTTTCAAAACAGAAAAGGCACTTCCCCACCTCATCCCTCCACAATCCAACACAATAGGAAGATGATTGGAAACTGGCTTAGGGAGACAAGCTTGATTGACATTTGGGAATTTATCCTCCCACTCTGTCGACATGATGAAGCTATAAATTCTAGACATGGTTGGGTTATTCCGATCACTCACCCAAGTAAATCTTCATCCCTCCACAGGAAGGTCAATCAACCTGTTCCGATCTATAAAGGCTGAAAAATCTCAAATCCCTCTAGTAAGCCGCCCCCCTCCTGTTCTCTCTGAAGGAAACCGAACCTCATTAAAGTCTCCTCCAATCACCCAAGGGTCACCCCACCTACTAGCAGCTCCCTGCAATTCATCCCATAACTGACTTCTATCGGATTCTCCATTCAGCCCATATACACCAGCAAAGATCCAATGGAAATTCCCTAACACCGTTCTAAAGCTACAAGATATAGAGTATCTACCTTCCTAATGGTCCAATCCAACAATTTTCCTTAAATCCCCAATTAGAAGGATGCCACCAGCCCTTCCCCTAGCTGCCATATACTTTCAGTCAACCCATTTATTATTCCAAACACTTCTAACAAGGCTTTCAAAATCTCCTCCACCTTAGTCTCCTGCAAACACACCAGAATTGGTCGCCAGTCCTCCATCATCCCTTTGATAACTGTTCTTTTGTCGGGGTTGTTTAATCCCCTAACATGTCAAGAAATGAATTTCTGCATCATGGATAACCCGAGAGAATCAGCTCGCTGCCCACTCCCTGCATCCCTTCCATTGCTTTCCTCCCATCATAATTCACTGTGCAAGTGACGTTTTGCAATTCCCTTTTCATCCTCTTCTCAGATTTCTCCTTTTTTGAACCTTCTTTCTGTTGGACTGTTAATCTGCCTTGCCTATTACTTTCTTCAATTTTCTTGAATAGCGTCATCAAATCTGCTTCATGCCCTTTGCAGGATACCCCTACGAATCTGCTTAACCCCAAATCTTCTTCAATACCCAGTCTGATACTTCAGCCCTTTTCATCACTTTCAAGTCATGTCTAAATCCCCCCCCCCCCCCCCCCCCCCCCCCCTCCCCCCAACACCTACCCTCTGAATTAATTATGGGCAGGGGTTCACACCACATCTTAATCTCTCTTCCATCAACTATCTTTTTCCACCAAAATCTGCCTCAAACTCCCTTTTCTGTTTCACAGCATTTTCGGACAATTCCATCAAATGTTGGTCAATTAAACCAACCCATAAATTTTAAAAATTTTTTTAATTTAGTTTATTAAGTTTTAATAATACTTGGAGTTTTTTTAGGTAGTTCTAATTATAATTGGACTAATATTCTAATGAGAGTTAGTTTTCTGATTATAGCTAAATAAGATATACTAATTTGTATGTGATTAAATGCCTTAATCAATATAGGACTTAGAGTCAATGTTATATATATGTGGGTATCTGTCACATTGAGTTGTACCACAAAAATAATAGAGTGGTGGCCAAGAGAATTGGAGGGCCGTGTAATGGCGGCGAGAGATTGCCGAAATAACAATAGTGTGTGAGTTTTCTTCAATAAAATGTACTAGTTTGTTCACTTTACTTCTTCTCTTATTTTTTTTGTTCAACAATTTGGTATTAGAGTAATTTTTGGGTCCTACAAGTAATACCAGAGTCAGTTACGATCTTGGGATAACTTATCAGAGCCAAGTTCGATCTTGGAAGAGCCAGTTACGATCTTGGGGTAACTTACTAGAGCTAGTTACGATCTTGGAGATAATTTATCAGAGTCTTGTTTCGATCTTGGGAAGCTGTGAAAAACCAAAGTTTGGTCTCGTTCTTGGATTATTCTAAAGAACTGTAGTTCTCGTTTTACTTAAGATTCCGATCTTGAGTGGTTTTTTGAATAGTTGTTCGATTGAAATTCGACGATTATTTGGATCAGAAAAAGATTTTGTGGTGATACAAATACTTGTAAAGCAAAAAAGAAATTATGGTTTACTCGATAAGGAGGACAGCTTGATTAGACTGAAGGAAAAAAAAGGGGACGACGAGATCAATTTTTTGACAAATTCAGGTACGTGATTTAAATAAATTGTTGATTTGAAATTATGGAGAAAGTTTTGGTTAATGGACAAAAGTTTAAGATTTTAAGAGTATGTAGTCAGGATATTAATGAGTGGTTACATTGTGTTACATTCTATCTTAATGCTTGTAATGTATTTAATGTATTGGATATTGCATTAAAGCGTTTATCAAAAAAAGTTTATGAGAAAAAAGTTAAATGATTCTACCAGATAATAAGGAAGACAATACATTGGGCACATTGAAATAATTTTGTTTGCACACAAAACTATCCACTGCCACATAAGTTTTGGTTTGATATTTTTTCGACATATAAAAGCAAACCGCGGAACGGTTATGAACCTCCCATAGACAGATATTGGTAGTTGATTTTGAAAGAGATAAGTTTGACGAAACAAAGAAATTGATAGTTCAAAATTATTTTTAGAATTCATTCCAATTTGGGATGATTCATATAATATGTTGAATTTAGATTCATATGATATTGACGGCTTCATCAATATTTCTGAGGGAGAAAATATTAGTAGTGAGGAAAGAAATATTTTGGAAGTTGAAAAAAATGAAAATAATTGTAGAGTTAAAAGTTTGACTTTGTCTCATAGTGATGAAAATCTGAATTTGTTAGAAATTGTTTTTGGTGAATTGAGAGATGTTGAAGAATTATTTCAGCCTACTCAGTTTGAGAATTTAATTGTTGAGAAATAAGAAAATTTTGCATGTTGTGGTATTGATGCAGTTGAAGATTTTAAAATTTTTGGCCTTGCTACTTTGTTTGATTTGCCAAGCATTTTGGAATCAAAACATTGTGAGATTGAAGAACGTTCCAATCCAGAATTTGTTGATTTTATTGGTATTGAGAATTTTATTATTTGAGACCATGTTGATTTTGTGAAGACAAGAATTTCAAGAATTTTTGAAAATTGAAAAGCCCAAGATGTCTGAAATTTGTGATTTTATCAGCGTTGATAAATTCTTGTTGCCGGGTAACAACAATAGTTTGGATCTTAACAATTTTGTTGTGACAAATTATGTTCGAAATGAAGTTTTTGGTATTCTAAAATATTGGCAGGCTTTGCATCATTATGATGATAAAATTATTGGCACGAATAATTATTTTATTGATTTTGATTTTGAATGGATGAGTATGGATTTGTTCTTTGATCGTGTTGAACAAGCTAAGAAGTTATATGCCAAGTACAAGATTCGACTACATTTGCTTGTGAGGATGAAGACAAATGATTGTTCCAAATTACTGTCACAAAAGCTTCTTACAGCGACAGAAATTGTTTTGAAGATTCTTACTCATGAAGGTGTTGGTGAAGCTACTTTGACGAGCTTGATTTAAGGGAGGCATTGTTGGCCAATTAAACCAAGCCCATAAATTTTAGGAAGTTTTTTAATTTGGTTTATTGAGTCCTAATAATATTTGGAGTCTTTTTAGGTAGTCATAATTGTAGTTGGACTAATATTTTAATGAGAGTTAGTTTTCTAATTATAGCTAAATAAGATATACTAGTTTGTATACTAATATTCTAATGAGAGTTAGTTTTCTGATTATAGCTAAATATGATTATAACTAAATAAGATATACTAGTTTGTATGGGATTAGATATCCTAATTAATATAAGACTTAAAATCAATATTATATATATATATATATATATATGGGTCTCTGTCACATTGAGTTGTACCACAAAAATAATAAAGTAGTGATCAAGAGAATTAGAGAGCCGTGTGATGGCCGTGAGAGATTGTCGAAATAACAATAGTGTGTGAGTTTTTTTTTAATAAATTATATTAATTTATTCACTTTACTTTTTTTCTTATTTTTTTTTTAATAATTTAGTATCAGAATAATTTTTGGATCCAACATCAAAGGAACTCTCCCTATTGTGCCAACATTTTCGCACCCCTACGTACTCTCCTCCTCTCCCAATCTTGTTTCAGGAACAGCCGTGCCAACCCAAGTCTCTGCTACATCCCCCAGTTGTCAAGCTCTTCACTGTCGCACCAATTGCTTTCGCTTGCTGCAACTGTTTGTTCCCACCACAGCCTGTTCTGGCAATCCAAACACCTTTCCTGCTGCGTCTCTGCTATTTCGAATTCGTCATCTGTACTCCCTATTTCTTCTTCTATTTCAGCTTCAGAGTATTCGCAACACTCACCCCAACGAGGTTTGGTCATTTCAATTTGAAGAATTTTGTGATCAGTTGCTGCCTTGTTCGATCCCGCTTGCATTGTTCTGCTCCAGTTTCTTCCATCTCTTTACTGAACCACTTCACCAGACCCTCTCTCCCTCTTTCTGGAATCTGGATCTCCCCTTCTCTTACCTGCTCATTCAGGCAACCCAAGCACAAGACGTCATGCGACCCTTGCTGGGCCTGCTTCAAGGTTGGTTTTCCTTCGAAAGCCCTCGGGGTTATTGGGCTCTCTCTGCGTTCCTTTTATCTTGGGCCTAATGTAATGATTAGGCTTCGTTCTATTTGGTCCATTGAGGCTTCCACCCTTACAGTGGATTTAGGTTCTTGTCTTCTTCCCTTGCAGCCCACATCTTGCATCTCATCAAAATGCTGATACCTGTTTTGGGCCCAACCTTCCCCCCTCCATATTCGGTCCATACCTTCCCAACCTTCCCACCTCTCATTGACCAGAAGAGGGTAGTCCAACCATTTTGCACCTTAGGCAAGCAACTATATACATGTGAAAAACCCTTTAATCATGCTTGGTTTGTTTACTTCTAGCCCTCCAAAGAGCGAAGTCACGTTGGACCATGCTTTCGCCTTGAGCTTTTCACACTTGATCATAGTGGCTCAAACTGTAGTTGCATTCTTGGTTGACCTCGAGCCCTCTTACAGGATACCAATACATGGACATCAAAATATTATTTTTACTTGGACAATCGGTCTCATCAGCATAGCTAGTCTACTCTCATGATCATTTATTAACCTATGATATTAGAGTAGTCACTCCTTCCAAACTACGAGCATGCCCCTTGGATGTATTGGTCCATTATAATTGTACATGTAACAGATCATTTCCTCTTTCTCGAATAATTATTGCTACCATTGAAAACATTATTTTTTATACTCAATCTCATATTTATAAATTTTTAATATTTCAATGTCCAACTTTTCACTTGAATATCATCTAAATCAAAATTACAAAATCAATTTTTAATTTTAAAAAAATATTAAACATACCTAATTTTTTCACTCATAACACAAAATTGTGGGATTCGCCGTAATAATTACACGTGACTCACATCTTGTTGTGTCTAAAAGTGAAACAAACAGGGTAAGCAATATTTTTTTTTTATATATTTCTATTAAAAGTTCAAACAAATATTCTATAAAATTTAGTTACCATATTATGGATGCAGACCAGGAAAGAAGCGTGTGTTTTCACCCAAAAAAAGAGTGTGTTTGTAATATTAGCTTTGATGATACATATTAGTAACAACTGAAAGTACAATATATTTAAACATAAAAATGAAAGACTATCGAAGATCTTATTGTAATAAAGTAATATAGGTCGTCAAGATTCATCGGCATGGGTCCTAAGAAGTTAGAACTTTCATGGCCTCTCACTCTCAAGCAAGCTTGATATTTTTATAAAACAAATGAAATTTAAATTTAATCCCAATATTTAAAAAATTATTGAAGTATATCTAAATATTCTAATTATTATCAATTGTTCTTGTATTCATTTTTCAAAATTATCAAATTCTTCCAAATAATTATAGGATAATTCATGTTTTTTCTTTTAAAAATTCTTTAACATATATTCCCTTCTCTCTTTTTTAACTCAAAAAGCTTATCATTTTTATTGAATTATTAACAATATTTTGCCAAATTATTTTAATACCAAATTATTTTCAATGCCCAATTTATTACTATAGTGGTGAAGTAATATTTATTATGTTATATTACGGGTTGGTTCAATTGACACGATTTGATAAATTTTGTTTAAAATGTTACAACTTATCCATATAAAAGAACTTCTAATGGGAAAAAAATTATAATGAGCTAATAAAAAATAATTGAATAAAAAAGATTGTACTCCCCGTGCACAAAACTCTCGCATTCGACAGTGTCTAGGAGATGTGGATTTTTAACATTCTTCTTCTAACTAACATTTGGTTTCAATTAAATTGGAAAGTCTTCTTTGTGAACAACTGCGTTTATTAAAATGTGGCCACACCAATGCCCGAAAAAAATTATCTTTTTGGGTCAACGGGCTTATTTGGTTAGTCACGAAGTTTGAAATTTTACGATCACATAATATGTAAACACCTATAACTTCACGAAATTCTGACCTAGCACAACTCTTCTGAATAAACAATTGCACCTCAAAACGCGGATTGACAAAAATTAAAAAGGCCGTATCCAGTGCACATGACTCCTGCACTCGAGTCATTCTGGATTGACGAAGGTAGCAAAATATTGAACATTAATTAGCTGTTCTAATGTTATATAGGTGAACGAAGTTAAAAAGTAAACTCAAAGATGATGACTTGTTTTCACCTTGAAAAGAAAATGTATGCAGCATTAAAGACCTAAAGGAACAAAAAAACTAGGAACAAAGCATGGACCTGCAAATCAACTTCCTGCTTATGTACAAGTTGAGCTTCCCATTGAGGGCACCTCTTCAAAGTCCTCTCTAGGAAGCAGCATTTATGAAATGTGATCACTATTTCACAGAAACAGGAAAGTTCAAGGTCTCAGACAACTAGTTACCCCAAGCTCTTATTATCTTGGCCTCCAACCTCTGTTATCAGCAGGATGGAATGGAAGTTTGACATCAGATGAGCTCTGATGAGGCCTCAAAACCAAATTAGGGTTGAATCCCATTGAAGGACTTGGACCCCTTGGGAAAGGTCTGGGTTGTGGTGCTTTCACAGTGATGGTTACTGGACATTGAAATGCAGGGGGAAAATCTTGGGAAGAAAACGGCAGACGGGTAACAGCCGGGGATGGAGAAGGGAGTATGGGCCATGGCCGTGGAGGGCCTGGAGGTATATTTTGGAAAGTTGAGTTTGGAAGTTTAGAGGGAATAATAGTCGATGGCCGAGTTGTTTCTGCCAATGATTGCTTATGGAGCTCTGGGGGGCACCATTCAGGCATGTCATCGTCATCATCAAAAAGATTCTTAGGTGGGGCGAATGCAGTAGTGCTAACCTGGAGTTGGGGTAGTTTTGCTTTGGACACCCTGCTTCTCTTCCAAATTGGATAAAACTAGGATCTGGGATTCATGCTCACAAATTCTTTTTGGCAGAGGCAATCCTTGACTGGAAGCTAAAGGAAGCCTGGGAAGACTCGAATGATCTGATCTTTGGTTGGAAACTGACGTTACCCGTACAATAGGCATTGTTGGTGACATTGACTCATCCATTTTCCTAGTTCCTTCAGTTGGAACTCTCTTGTCAGACATCACAGCATCTAAAGGCTTGGTCATTTTAATTTGAGAAATACCACATGCAGTTCCAAAATCAAATTCAGGAAGATCATCATCATCGGAAGTAGGCATAGGTTGCTTTGGTACATCAGAAGGGGGAGGCATGAAAGGTTTCTCATGTTCTAAACTTGCTTTAGGTTGCTCCATTTCTGAGCAGTGGGTAGGAGCTTCAACTTCCAAAAATTGTCCCTGGGAAACATGAAGAGAGGCAGAATTGGAATGCGTAGATCTTTGACTTCCCACTAGAATGGATGAGGTGTTGCTCAGGGTCGAAGGAGTTGATGAGGAATTAGCACCAGAAAAAGAATTACCAACTTCCGATTGGACTTCCCTACAGTCATCATACTTGCTTTCAAGACCATTTTTTCCCACACTCTCATGAGTTGAGGAAGCTGTTACTGATGCTAGTGAAAGAAATTCTTGAGCCATTTGTGGAGGAGATTGGTTTTATTTTGACAACTTGTTGGGTGGAAGAGTCAGGAAGGGGAATTCAGAGGCTGCTCTGACAAGGAGGTATTCTTACTCTCAGATTTTCTTGCAACCGAATTTGAAGACGTTCGGTTTTTCCGCCACACTACACAACCTATCAACGAGTCCTGGTTGTCTTCAACAGCTGCCATGCCCTTGAAGAAACCACTACTTCGCAAGAATTGTGATTATAATATCACTGCGAGGACAGATGTAAAGATCAATTCCGGGTGAGAGTTGTGCAAATCCAACCCTCTCCCCTTTTTTATATCCTTTTGCCACCTGATAGGGAAGAACAGGGAAGAATGAAGTATAATAAGGTCAACAGAGAAATCAATAAAGCACAAGCAGATTCAAAATGTTGCTAGTTTCAGATATTCTGTAGTTCAAACTCACCTCTTTCATACCAGTCAGCCCAGTCTCAGAAGATCCTTCTTTCCAGCGAAGTGAGATAACCTGAAAATAAATGTAGAATTCTTATAAAATTTTCATTTCAAACAGAGAGAACATGAATGCGCAGGATATTATTTATTTTTAAGATATTGCAAGATTGTAAAAGATTAAGTCACGTTAAACATAATAAAGCATCATCAGCTACTTTCAAGTCACCTAGAATGAGTGGTCTGAAGTCTTTTCACCAAACAAAGAAGTTTGATTTTCGTTGTCTGGCCCACAAAACTGGTTGGTATCGTTAAATTGGCTATGTATAGAAAGATACATATATATATACACACACACACACATATACAAGCACCACCAGACTCCCTCTTTCTCCTGTGGTTTTTCCCACCATTCACTCTAAGTTCCTCCATTTGGTTTCTAAAGTCTAGCAGTGTAACAATATTGGTGTTGGGATGGTTAAAACGCTGACCAATACAGGCTCGAAGCTTCCTTTGTAACCCCCAGGACTTCTTTGTAGTGGCTCCCTTTCATGCCGCATTTCATAGGGAACCTCAAAGTGGCTTTATTTCACGTCAATTGGTCTACAGTGTCATTGTGGAGAGTTCCTATCTTGTTTCCCACATTGTTATTTCCTTGCACAATTCATCTTGCTATTTCTTCTTTTTGGTCTCATATTATAATAAGAAAAGCATGAATACCTCGGAGACAGGTAAACTTATCAACAGATTCTCTACCCTCTCTTTTTCCATTTAATGGAATTGATTTATGTTCGTTATAGGATAACAAGATGGTTAGAAATCCTTTATTTTTTCAACCCAATCGCTCTTTTGATTTTGGAAAAATTTTCTTTATCAATATACTGCTTCTTCTACACACCCATCTCCATTCCATAATGGAGAATCGCAATAGTTAGGATTCATTAAAAAAATAGATAATCCACTCATGGGAGAAGCCTTTCCCACATTAGGTACTAATATATTTTTAACATCTAATTAGACCGGGTAATTATTCAAATTAAGAACAGAAGCTACGATCATTAAGAGGTTTTCTGTCCCCCTCCTTTATGGTCCTGGTCACAGTACGACACTTGAACTCGAAGCTACGATCAGATCCGATTGGATCTGATCCGTTCAGATTCCACAGATCCAGCCGATTGGGTCTGGTCCTATCCGACCCAACCCCGGAACTTAGAACGGCCGGCCTGTTTTGGACGGTAGAACGGGGAGAGGGGGAGTCGTGCCCATTCTCTCTCCGGGCACGAGCAGGAACATCAAAATCTCAGACCGAATACACATGACTCAAGGAAGGGTCAATCTCCTCCAGACAATGCTTCTCAGGCACTCATTCATCTTGACCAAGAAACTCTCTCAGAGCAATTCTTTTCTCCGCTAATCACGCCTTCCCAACCACGATGCCCAATCGATCTTGCAAGATCGGCTAATTCAAAGGCGTTAATCTGGTTTGAAGTTGTCCGAAAGGAATTGTTTGCTTTATTGAACAAAGCAAAGATTCCTATTTTGAACCATTACAACTTGCTGGCGACCAGCTTTGCGATACGGACGGACACGAAGAAGAACGCAGGCAGCGGAAATGCAAAAGAGAAGAGCAAAGATTCCCGACCCAGTTATTGACTCAACCACAAGTCTTATGAATTATGGTAGCTTGCTTAGACTCGGCCACTAGTTAGAAGGAAATCATATATATATATAGCAATAACAAGTTCTATAGTCTCTCACAGGTCCTGTCTAAGTGTCAGTATCATTTTTCACAAAGAAAATGATTTCATCAGAATCTATATTCCTTAACTACACGTCTACACCATATGAATGAAAAATCTATGGCATTCACAGGTCTCCTTCAAACTACACCATAATTATCATTATCTACTGCTCAATAAAAACAAGAACCAAACAAATATGGTTACAGCTATTTAATTTTTTTTGATAGCTAAAAGAGGTATTCATTAAAATCCCAAGAAAATCAAAATGTACAAAAGCACCTTACATAAAATGTTTAGCCCCCCGCAAAAACTTGACAAAATAATATATACAAGATGGGTAAGATTAAAGCACCCAAAAAATACAAAAGCAGTAAAACCCTATCCTTGAGTCTATTAGGGGGGGAGTCGTTTCCGTAAAAATTTCTACTATTTCTTTCTTTCCATGAACTCTGTTAAAACAGCTTGATATACATTGTTTAGCCCATTCTCTAATAGCTTAAGCTTTTGGAGTAATTGGTGATCCAATATGATATTAGAACTTTGGTTGTGAGAGGTCTTGCGTTCAAGTCTCTCTATTTGCATTTATTTCCCGTTTGTATTTG
This sequence comes from Nyssa sinensis, assembly GCA_008638375.1. Taxonomy (NCBI): domain Eukaryota; kingdom Viridiplantae; phylum Streptophyta; class Magnoliopsida; order Cornales; family Nyssaceae; genus Nyssa; species Nyssa sinensis. The sequence goes on from CM018047.1 coordinate 4,839,745, forward strand.
CATTCTCTTCTACTTTGCACTTGTCTTTGATTCGTTTGCCTCTTCACGTGCGAGTCCTAAGACACACGTGAGGGAGTGTGTTAAGAAATTGATATACATTGTTGGTGTTAGATCACCCGTTACTCTAAAAACCTAAGCTATTAGACAATGGGCCAATAATGTATATCAAGCTCTCAACACTCCCTCTCATGTACGACCCCGGACTTGCATGTGGAGAGGCAAACAAATTAAAGACAAATCCAAAGTAGAAAAAAATGCAAATACAAACGAAAAATAAATGCAAATAGAGACCCAAGACCTCTCACAACCAAAGTTCTGATACCATGTTAGATCACCAGTTGTTCCAAAAGTTATAAGCTGTCAGAAAATGAGCCAACAATGTATATCAAACTCTCAACAAACTCCAAAAAATACAAAGAGGAACAAGTTGCCACCCCCTCTTTACATTGCTACCAACCTGAGTGCCATGCCATATTCTAATCAATTCCCCAACCGACCGTAGCATGCCACTACAACATTTTCTAACTAGTTTTGTTAACAAAAGGATATATGATCATCAACCTGAAATTCAAGTACCTATATCAGCAATCCTCAAAAATTGCATATTCCATTTCAATGAAGCATCAGTGCAGAAATGTTCCCCAGCATACCCATCTCTCTCAATGAAGGCAAGCTTTCAACATAAGTATTCACTAGGAAAATGATCAGCTGGCTTTGTAGAGAGAATGTCACGTTTATGGAGCAGACGTTACTTGTTTTTGACAGTAAAGAGACACTTGATGCACAAAAAATTAATATTTCTATCTCAAGATTCCTCGGGGTTGACACTTTTGACCTTAGACCCACTTTTGGTTAAAGCCAACTGAAAGAAGGGGATATCCATCAAAACTTAGGGTGGCCTCAAGAACCAAAACAGACCATCTGAACTTTACCCAAATCCAACTTGGCAACAGAATATCCTAGAAACTTCCTCTGCTTGGTAAAGTACTATGGTTGGATCCCCCATTCACACAATCTATTCCACTATTCTCTTCAATTTTATCTGAGATCTCCTACTCTTCAAGATTATCCATAGTACATTTTCCATTCTCACAATTAGAAACTCACGTACATAATTCTCTCTGTAGCTTCATTCCAATCACATGTGAAGGCAAGGATGTTCCACTTAAAGTCATAGGCATGCTTAAAACTATTTTGGGAGCAGAGGCATTTAACAACATTCCATTTCACAAGGCCCCTGAAAGCCCCGTAAACAAAAACATCTATGGTACACAAGCATAGTAATGACACATTAGAATCTCAAGAGAACTCGAGACTATCCAGAGAGCAAACTAACATGCCCTATACATTCGGCAAATTCCCCAGAATAAACTTCAAACCTCCAAGCATTCACCAAAATCTCCCTCAAGATTGCTTTTACCAACATAAATAATCATTTAATGAATTTTTTAGAAGCCAAATCCTTGATTGACATCGGTACACTCTTACCAATTGCTTTCCCAGATTTTGGAGCTATCCACTTGAGTATAATTGTTCATCTTTATTGAACTGCAATTTTGTAATTTGCTGATTTTGTGCAACAGATAGTAAAATTTATGAAATTTATTTTTCTTTACTTTCCAGAGTTTCAATGGTTACTGAACATAACATGCTGTTATACAAGATTCAAGTTGCTACAATGTCAAAGGTTTGAACACGAACACCTACTCTAATACATGCTAGTTTTTTTCATATGGCAAAATTCATGACTTATGTCCTCTTTAATCTTTTGCTGGCAAGGCAATCATCAAAATGCCAATGCAGAAGGGTATTGGCATAGAATTGGTGGGTATGGCAATTGAAATGGCGCAAGTTATGAGTAGAAGTTACAGAAATTTAGTGAAACTGTTGCATATGGCTGTTCATATTTCAATTGGATAAATAACTGTCACCAGAAAGGCAGCAATCAGGCATTTTCATTAGTGATCACCACAAAACAGTGAAGATTGATTAATTGATAGGTGAAACCTCAGAGGAAACCTCAGAGGGCTTAGTCAATTGCTGCCTTCTGCTTTATTTGGATATAAGTTTCCTCGAAACAATATGAGCTCCCTCTAGAACTTCAAGAAATCACATTAGTAATTTGTGGGTTGCATTCAACCATGTCATGAAACATATGTCAATCTGAACAAACATATCCCTGAAAAATATATATGTAAATGGAAGTATGTTCTGTAGCCATGGTATTTGGTGTTTCGTACATATTCTTTGTATTATAAGACAATAACTTATTTAGCGTAGAGGATGGGTATGTATGTAATGTCATTTATTTAGTCCATTTCTTGCAATTGAAAAAAAAAACCCACTAAATTTGGTGTTAATCACATAGAGAGAGCAGTCACGGTTAAAAGAGTCACCACACAATATGCAGTGCCTTTATGGTATACAATTCAATAAAGAAAATGTCTACACCCGAAATATGTAATGTAGCCCACATTTGTGATGTTCCAACACACTTTCCTTCTATTGTAAGACAATCCCTCCAGTTTGCAGGGTGAAGGAAGGTGGTGCATGTTGTAAAAACTCTTATTTGGTCATTTGTAATTGGTTTTTTGTTTTTCCTTCATAAGCCCTGTCTTAAATATAGTAGTTGATCTAATGATTTGAGGCATATTTAGTTTATACTGGTAAGTATGACTGAATGAGATTCCACTATTAAGCCACCTATTCAAATATACACTTCCGGTACATATTTGCATAAATTGATAGTAATTTCCCAAAGAAATGTGCTGTTAATTTTAAAAGCAGGTTACAACAACACATGTCATCCAAGAAGTGTATGAAGTACAATAAATAAGCATTTTGTTTCAGGTTTAATCATTTTACATCAAGCTCATCGCATTTCTAGGAATTCACTGTATCCTAAAGTAAATATGACTACTGATTCAAGCCAATAGGCAGTGACGATGGAATACGAAATATGGATAGAATCTTCCCACAAACGGTATCAACTTAAGTCATTTAAGTTAATTCTGACAATCAAGTTCGAAGCCTGATATGGTTAATGTTGCATTCTTTGGTTTTAAACTTCAAGTTTTTCAAAAACCTTCTACGGTAATTTCAACTTTCAGCATGACTTGAAGTATAAGATGAAGGTGAAGTTCAGAATTTGTAGGGAGCATAGAACATACCAACAAAGGCTACTTGTGAATTGAGATGTCCTTCCCATTAAACCAGTGTATTATATTATGTTTTATATGGATGAAATGAGTGCCATATCTTTATGTTTTCTTGTCAAAATTTTAAAAGAAAAGATATTGAGCTGTCAAAAATCAGTTACATCCTAAATTCTGAAAAGCTGGTAGTTCCAAGACGGTAGAAAAGGTTGTTATTTGCCATGACAATAGATAATCCCTTCTATTTACTCGACGAAACCTTGAATTTTTGAGACATTATGTTTTAAACAGTGATTTTGCAACAAGTTTTCAAGTAAAATACTCAAAATACTAAGGTTGCATATGACCGATCAAAAGAAGAAGAAAAGGTTGCATATGGATTCAAGGACATGAAATTCAATCATTTATAGAGTAAAGCATATATTAAGATTACATAGCTTAAATGTAAATTTTAACAAGATGCATGCATAGATTTGAAATTTTTTCTTTTTTTGTAAGTATATAAATTTGAAGACTTTGTGTGGATTTCACATAAATTTGAAATAATAAGGTGAACGGAGTTATTTGAAATCGATTCCTAGAAGGATTATAGTAGTACAAGGATCCTTATATAATATATCACTATTACTCTAAATTTCAAAAGCTCCTCCAGGCTCTAAACGACACCCTAATATATATATATATATATATATATATTTGTATAGCTGACATCATAACTAGAATATTTCAACCGACATTTACACTATTATTCCTCTTAGGTGTGGTCTTCCAATCCGACTCTAATAGCCAATCCTTCTATGTATTTGCAAATTAATACCCCAATCCTACATTTCAAATCTATCCATCCATCGAAATGCAACCTAAAACTCTGGATAGATTATAAATGTAGGACCAGCCATTTGATCCTTTGGGTATTAATTGCCAAAGCCATTGTCACTCAAGTTGACAGAATAAACTTATATTACAAAATAATACATATCCTATAATCTAAGCACAAATATCAATAAACATTCTACATTTTTTACTGATATTTTTTTATGAGTAAAAATATGTCTTATAAACAAACATCAAAGGGGGTGCAAACCATGTAGACGTGAAGTATACAAGAGTCTATTAAACTCCTTAGATACAGCTCAACTCACCCAAAAATTAAAAAAAGAATAAATATCATCTGGACAACACCCAAACAATGAAAAACAAAGAGCATCCAAAAGAGTTTTCTTCAATTTCCACATCATCAAGAGTATGCCGACCCTCTCCCACCAAACACACCACAAAATGCGAGAAGGCACAACCTACCAACCTTGCATGACCCTCTTACTCAGATAACCACCCAACAAACCACGACATCACCCAACAAATACCAAACAGAGAAAACATCATGCACCACAACTCTCTTGCCAGTAGTCAATAATGCAAAAGATGATTAGTGCTCTCCTCAACCCCCTTACACAAAACACTGTTGGGAAGGAGCTTTTCACTTTCCGGAAGATTATCTAGTGTCAAGATTGCCTCTTAGGCAGCCGTCCCAACAAAAAAGGAGAACTCAAAAGGTACAATCGCCTTCCATATGTTCTTCCAAGGAAAGCCATTAGGAGTATCTCCACACAGAACTCTATAAAAAGATCTAACTCCAAACCTCCCATTTTTGTCAAGTATCCACCACCTCAAAATACAAAATGAAGAGTTGTAGAGAGCATCAACAAGAGCATCAACAAAATCAAGTCCTCGATCTAGAAATGCACAAAATAAACAGGGCTCCCACACCATGCTAGCCTCAGTAAATCTAAGAAGCACGAATAGGATATGTCATAGACACAACATTTCTCAAAAAAATAAGACACAGATACGTCAAGGACACGTTAAATATATATATATATATATATCTATTATATGACCATATAATAAAAATCTAATATTATTTCAATTAAATAAAAACACATAAATCACAACAATATTATTAAGATATTATAATAACAAAGCCATTAAATAAAATTTAAGAACTTATTCATTGAATCATCAACATCCATAATTCAAGTTTCAAAACAAATTTACAAATTACTATATAGAACATATATATGTGTGTATATATTACCAAAAAAAATAGAGGAAGAGAAAACTAGGGAAAAATCCAAAAACAAGAAAAAGAAAATGTGTAATAATGTATCTGAATTTCAAAAACAATAAACTTGGACATTTTTTTTCGCATGTCCGACATGTGTCCGGAAAGTGTCGGTCTCCGACATAGACACGTAAACCAAAATAAAGTGTCCGTGCTTCATAGTAGTAGACCTAACATAATTAGTAACAAGATCCCCCTTGTGATTTATCTGAATCAATCTTGAAAAGATCTCAAGTAGGAATGTCAACGCGGGGCAGGTTTTTAGAGTAACCCGCCCCACCCCTAATGGTAACGGGTCATGAGGTGTATGATCAGGTAAGGGGCAGGTTTAGGTAAGGAAGTTTAGGACCTGATTAGGTTTGGGGCGGGATCGGTAAGATGAGTTAAATCTGCTTTGATTATATGATAAAATTTTAAAAATGCCCCTGAAAATTTTAAAATTGCCTAAACTGCCATATATATATATATACACACACACACATAAATATTCTTTAGGTTTCAAAATTACACAACCTGCCTCTCCTCCATAAGGAGCTGCCTCCACATCTCCTCCCTCAATTAGTCACACATGCACAACCCGCTCCTCCTCTCTTCTCTCATTCCGTTACATACAATAATGGTGTAATGCCCCCATTTTTCTTAAGCTTAAAATTCTTATATTCAGATAAAAATTAATTTTTGGAAAAATATTAAAATTTTGAAGATTTATTGAAAATTAGTTGGGAAACTTGGAGTATTATTATTATTTTGATAGATAAATGAAGATTTCATAGAAGCCCAAGAAAGGCAAAAAAACAATTACATCATGATTTTAGACCCCCCAAAAAGATTACAAAAGAATCTATACCCGAGGGGTAAGCTTCTAGCACCCAAAAATACAAAAGGTGTAAGATCTTATCTTTCAATCTACAAGGGGTTGTAAATTCCTCTTAAAAAATTCTACTATTTCACTCTCTCTTCATATACCCCAAAAAATACAAAGAGGAACGAGCCTCCATACCCGCTTTACATCACGATCCACTCGAGTTCCGTGCCACATTCTAACCGCACCTTCAACCGATCGAGGCATCACTCACAAAAAACCAAACAGTAATAAACACACTTGCCAAATATCTCTCGCAAACGAACAATGAAGCAACAAATGATCAATATTCTCTTCCTCTTTCCAACACATCACACACCTATTTGCCAATGAAAACCCTCTTCTTTGGAGATTATCTTGAGTTAAAATAGCTCTCCAAAGAATAGACCAACAAAGAAAGCCACCTTTGTGGGGGCCTTAACCTTTGAAATAGCCTTCCAAGGGAAACTCTGAACACCTTTCTTTGCCAAATGCAAATAAAAGGACTTCACCGAGAATACACCTTTACCATCCAACTTCCACCAAAGAGTATCTTCTCTATCCTTGTCCCCAGGCAGGAAGACTATAAAGAAGAGCCATCAAATCAAGAGTCTTCTCCAGCTCCCAATCATTAATATTTCTTCTAAAGCAAGGAATCCATTCATATCTATTGCCATTAAATTTTTCAAAATCCTTCAACCAAGCATCTTGATTGGAGGAGATGTGGAATAATCTTGGAAATCTAAGATCCAAGGTTGGTTCCCCTCACCAATTATCATTCCAAAATTTTACCCTTCCTCCATTTCCGATCACAAAAGATGAGCATTCAAAGAAAATCTCGATCCCCATCCTCATACTCTTCCAAGGCCCCACCCTATAGGCCCCTTCGACCCTCTTCGTGCACCATTTACCATCTTCCTCACCCACTTTTGCAATAATACCCTTTCTCCACATAGCATCAACTTCTTTAGTATACCTCTGAAGCCATTTGCCTACAAGAGCTTTATTGAAAGCCCAAAAATCCTTAATTCCCAAGCCCTCTTTCTTCATAGGGAACTTCACCTTTTTCCAGCCAACTAACACCAAGCCCTTCCCCTTCTCCTTCCTTTCCCAAAGAAAATCCCTTTGAATCTTTTCAAGCTTGGCAGCCACCGATGCTGGAATCAAAAAAAGAGACATATAATACATGGAAAGACTCCCCAAGGTGCTTTTAATTAGAGTAACCTTCCCACCTTTGGACATGTATTGCTTCTTCCATCCTGCTAGTTTCCTTTGAAATCTCTCAACCACTAGGTCCCAAATAGCTTTAGCCTTTGGGTTTGCACCTGGTGGAAGACACAAATAAGTGGAAGGCAATGAACCCACCTTGCAACCCAAGTTTCCAGGCCAATTCTTCAATCCCCTCAACAGCACCCACCGAGATGAGTCAACTTTCTTCATATTAACCCTTAGCCCTGAAACGGCTTCAAAGCATAACAACACACATCTTAGATAGCGAAATTCATTTCAGGGGCCTCACAAAACACTAGCTCCGCAAATAACAAGTGAGTCATCTCCATTTTATGCTCTTTGTAGTCCCTAACCTCAAAACTTGATAAGAAGCCTTCTTCAACTACTCTAGACAACAATTTACTCAGAGCTTCCATGACAATAATAAAAAGAAAGGGGGATAACGAATTTCCCCTACGAAGCCCCCTCAAACTCTTGAAGAAACCATTCGACTCCCCATTACAATGATTGAGAAGGAAACTGAAGAAATGCAAAACGAAATCCAGTCCCGCCACTTAGATCCAAACCCCATCCTCTCTAGCAAAGACATCAAGAAACCCCAATTCACATGGCCATAGGCCTTCTCGATATCTAGCTTACAAATTAAGCATGTCTTCCTCTTCTTCATCCAAGAATCTATGCATTCATTAGCCACCAGAAGTGCATCAAGAATCTGTCTACCGCCAACAAAAGCATTCTAACTATCTGAAACAATTTCCCCTGAGCACTTTTGTTAGCCTATTAGCAAGGACTTTGGCTAAAAGCTTATATACCCCTCCCACCAAGCTAATTCGTTCGTGAGGATATTATGGCAGATTTTCTCTATTTTTTTTAGCAGGACAAATTTGAGAAAAGCCTGAATGCCACCTTTATTGCCCTCATCCCTAAGAAGGGAGGGGCAACTGATATAAAGGATATATTTCTCAAATTTAATAAATATAAGAAATAAGGCTATATTTAAAATTAAAAAGTGATATACGGGGTTAAATTGTAATATTAATATATTAGACAGAATTAACGTAATTAACGTAATTAGGAAATTTTTGATTAAGTATAAATACATGAAAATAGAGAACCCTAGCCATTATTTTTATGTTTCTCAAATTTTAGACACAGAAAGAGACACAAAATGATTGTGCTATGGAGGATTAGATTAATATCTGATTTTGGAAGAATACATCAATTGAGGTTTGTTCTATGGTTTTATTGAATTGATCTTATTATTTTATTGTGGTGATTTAATTGAAATTTTATGCATTTATTATGAATTTTTCAAATATATTTTTATGATCGAAAAATGGACCTTAGAACAATCAACATAGAGCTTAAAGTCAAGTATGAATTTGGAGGGGTTTTAAACAAATTGAAATAAGAATTAATTTGATATATTGTAAACCAAATATTTTCACCCATATAAGGAGTAATTGAAAATCAAAGTTTGGAAGAAACCGAAAGGTACCTAAAACTTCAATAATTTAATTCATATTCAAATTATAATATAACTTAACCAAATTTTAATATGTTATGTGGAATATAAGTTCAAATAAAACCATAACAATTGATTGCAAAAAATGAAGCCTTTTTTTTTTTTATAGGTAAAGAATGAAGTGTTTTGTTGGTCGAATATGGAATTTTCATTTAAAAAGTGCATGTACGAAACCACAAAATTCTAGACTAAGTTTCCTCCAAATTTTAAAAGAATTGATCTAATCAAATTATATGATTATATAAGTCTTGAAAAAATGAATAAAATGTATATATAATTTGTATGATTTGAATGAGAATTGGAGGAGAAATTGAGGATTAAAAATTGAGAAAATTATAGCTCAGTCCTGCATTGGAGTTTTGCACATGGAGGTTCAAATTAGAGAATAAGAATATGAAGTTGTTTGTTTTATCAGTGAAGCTCATTCTCAAGCATACAAGCATAGGGAGTGTGGTTCACCCCAAGCTCAATGGGCTGTACCAAGGGTCTAAAATATAGTTCTTGACGAGCCCGACTTGGTGGATTAGTTCCCAAACCTTAGTAATTTCTTATATGATTTATTATTAAGTTTTAATTGATAAAACGTAATTAATTAATAAAAAATGAGAAACTAATTCAAAAAATGATAAAATTTGGTAGGAATATTATATTTAATATTATGAATTTAATGCTAAGGGAGGTAAAGCTCAAAGCAGTATGAATAATAAGATGTTCATTAAAATTCACCTTAATATACTAGTTTCCTAATTATTTATAAGCGTAATTGGGGGTTTGAAATTATAATTGTTATAAACAAGTTTGGCTTTTTAAAAGTCTAATTAACTTGAAGAAGTGACCTTTGATGATTTTAGTGCCATGTGGGGCCAGGCCATGTTTGACTAGGTTTGACTTTATTTCCAAATTTAAATTTAACTGAGTAATCTTGATAAAATTTGAGGAAAATACAATTTAATGTTTAAAAATTCCAGAAATTTTGTGAGACACTATAGGATCATCATCTAGGTATTTATAAAAATATTTAGGTCTAATAATTACTGCTAAGATTATACTAATTTAGAGTGTGAGTAGTTATGCCAAATTCAAAGAATTATTATAATTATAATTAATTAAATGTGCAATTTCTAGATTCATTCGAGGAATGGAAGCGACTTCGCGAAAGACATCTTTGGAGTGCAATGTATGATTTGAGGGCATTGCCTTTGAGGTAAGGGAAACATAAATGACTATAATTAATTTTTAAATAAATACCGAATAAATGTTTTCATTACTTCTATTTTTATAAAATTGTTGTATGCATACAAATGATTGCAAATGTTTTGAGTTCAAAAAATATTTTTAAAATAATATAATTGCTTCATTAACGTTACTTGAGTCGAGAAAAATTGATAATTTATGAAATATGTTCTTCGCTCATTAATAAAATTGTTAATAACAATTTACTCAATTTTCTCAAATAACTTGATTGATTCATATAATTGTTGCCAAAGTAATTTGAATTGTTTTAGTGTGAGTATGAGCTTTGGTTAGATAGTATTTTGTATCATTACTATCGTTGGCAAAGTGTTTTGTGTCAACAAGGGTTGGCTTCCTATATTGGTGACGAGTGCAAGTTCCACTATGACTGGGCATCCTAAATGTTGTGCCAGCCCAAGTAAATGCTTATACAACTTGGGCTAGCTCAGTGCACGAGGCTCCCGTCACTGCGAGATTTAGATGCACGTAGTCTTACTCCGCGAGTGTAGAGGCAGTTTCCTTTTAGTGCACCTATTGAAATGTTACAAGGGATATGAATGTTGTAAAATGGCTTCATTTTCGTCAAAAAAGTGTTTTTTAAATTACTCATGCAATCTGCTTGACATATTCTAGTATATATTGTGTCATGTTACCTTACAAGGCACTTTGAGCTTACCCCTTAATCCTATAGACAAATGATCGAAAGTGTTATCTTCTAGTACAAGGTGCAAAGCATTGGAGAACAATTGGAGGTCATTTTGGCTTTAATTATTTATGGTTAAAATTTCCTTTTAGTTTGATTACTCTAAAACATGTAATAATTTTATTTTATGTGTTTTATTGAATTACTGTGCCTAGAAACAAATCATTTATTATTTTTGTGGATAATGAATGGTCGGTTGCCATTTCTTTAAAGTTTTAGAAAAAATATGTTTTACTTATTAATATGCCGAAGATCTAGAGATGACTTTTGTTACAAGTTTTATTAATTTAAACGATTTAGCTTGTGAATGGCTTGGGTTAAATTGAAATGTAATAGTTGCACCCATGGTTTGAAATAACGGTCGTTACGTTATTTAATATGCCTAAGATCTAGAGATGACTTTTGTTACAAGTTTTATTAATTTAAATGATTTAGCTTGTGAATGGCTTGGGTTAAATTGAAATGTAATAGTTGCACTCATGGTTTTAAATAACGGTCGTTACATTATGTATCAGCCGTTACGTATCAATTTTTTCATCATCCGACACTGATACTGGCCGATACATCAATGTGAAATTCATTGCCGTATCAGTCGATACCATTACTTATCGACCGTTACTGTATTACAGGATTGGTACGACTGTTTTAACTTCTTTTTTCATTTTTCTTTTTTTGGCATAATTCTTATGATTTCTATTTTTACAAGATTTATATACAAATATACAAGAGAGATACTTAACAAAATAATCTAAGAAAATTTAAAATGAAGATTTTTTTATCTGAAATGAAGAAGATATAAATATGGGCCCATAGTAATTTTATTGTTCACAATGATCCCTAAAGTCCTTGTGCAGTGAATTCAATTCGATTCATAATTGACCGTTAACTTCATTAGCAAATTTATTGATGATTCATATTTTTTGTATCACTTCAAAAGCAAGCCCATTTGAACTAAAAACTAAATAAACTAAGTCCATAAGTGATGTTATATACAAGTTGCATTTTCGTGGCTACTTTGACCCATCTCATGTGATATTTGGTATGGCTAAAATTGGTGAGAAAAACTTTATGATGAAATCATAGTAATCCTTTTGTAGATATTTTAGAGAATTTAATTTTTATTGAGGAAGCTTAGTTTGTTACCGTTGTATACCTCACATTTATAGGGTTACACCCCCAATGGTGTCTGTTTATAACAATAATACCTTTACTTATCAAAATTAAAAACGTGTGTGTGTGTAGAGAGAGAGATTTAAATTTGACTATAGAAAAGAAAAGAAAAAAAAAAAGGAAAAAAAGAAAGGAACAAGAAAGAGTGTTGGAGTCTATGTTTATATTTATTTTATTCATATTTCCGTTGTCTTATTTGAATGTAAATTTTAAAAATTCCATCCACTAGTATTTGATAATGAGATAATTATCATAATTTCATCAAGTAGTCTCATATAATAATTTTTTTAACGAGACTAAGGTCAACGTGCAATGATGCATTCTTCTATTAATAATTAGAAGTGACTGAGACCAATGTAGAGAGAGAGAGAGAGAGAGAGAGAGGGAGATGTGGGCGTATGGCAAGGAAATGCTATAAAGTTAAAGGATGATACGACAATTTGAATTACTTTATTTAAAATCACTATTTAGTCTTTTATTTCTTTAGAGTGGAAGTATGTCTCGTGGGTGATGTCAGCTTCTTTGAGAGAGAGAGTTGCTCCTAGGTTGGGGGAGGAGGCCAGGTGAGGAAGGAGGCTCAATCGGTGTAAAGAACGGTTCCTAATTGCTTAATATGGAGTATTCGGAGGGAGAGGAATACAAGAAATTTTTTAGGGGATTGAGAAAGCCCCTTTAAATTTTAAAGATAGATTTTTGAGATTATCGTATTTCTAGGTCAAAGAGGCCTTCCTTTTGTATATAGGTTCCATTTTAGATTTCTTGGGGACTTTAAGCTTTAATTTTATAAACTTTCCTTGCAATTATGGGTCTCCCCCCCCCCCCCCCCCGGGTTTCTCACTTGCGTAAAAAAAAAAGTAGCACGCAATATAATACTTTAGTGCCATGACATTTGTTGAGCATATGATAAAAACATTGTAGCCATATACTAATTACATAAATGCCTTGCTCTCTCGACTTGCACTGCCCTAATAATTCTACCTTTAACATCATTATTGTTAGAGAACTAATGATAGTCATTGTGTACCTTTGTTCACCATGATCATCACACTTCCCTTTTGGTTCATGTTTTTTTATTGGAATATACTCGACTATACATCACCCTCATATTATGGATAAAAATTTGTGATCATTTTGTCCAATTTTGGCACTTCTTTCCTCTCACTTTAGAGTGAAAAGGGTTATGACACAGGCAAGTTCAGAAGGTGCCTTCTGGAGAAGTTTCAGAACGAGGAGAGAGATTTTTGGCTAGTGGCTCCTCTTCACTTACAGTGGAGCACTGGTGTGGGAAAGAAACAGGATTCCCTTTTGAGACACCTATTTAAAGACCAAAACATTCCATGCAAAGCTCATTGCTTTTCCTGGAGAACTGGGCAATCTTTGTATATATAAATACTTTTGTAGAATTTTTGGGAGAGAATATTTTTGTACAGGATTATATATATCATGTGTACTTGGAATGCTTCTTGACTTTTGGCAGTTTTCTAGTATACTTATTGGAAAAAAATAGCATCAGCGTTCCACAATTAAAAGAATGAAAAAAAAAAAAAGAAAGACTGGTTGACAAAATTCGATAGTTGTATAATGATGTTTTTCACTAGCTGACTAAAGTAAAGTTCACCAAACAGTTAGACTAATTGGGAAGGTCCTTGCATTCATCAAATGCATCTCCATGCTGCTACTTTTTTTCCTTTTTCTTCTTCTTTTGTGTGTGTTTGTTGATATGGTGTGGGTCTACTATTCCCAAGGATTTTAGACCTATTTTACTGATCACATGACGTTAGATCATCCAATAAGTCATTCAGTCTTGGTTAATTATCCTTCAAAAAAATGTCTATTATCATTTGCTTCTCTTAAAAAGAGAGACCTTTGATGCTTTTCTGGACAAACACCAACCATGAGAGGCAGTGGGGACCTCGTCTAAGGGGTATGGGTTGTGCCCAAGGAGTGCTCAAGAAATGCCCGTTATTTGTTTTATAGGTGAGTGGCCTTTGGGGTGAGAGTTAAACCTCGGCCTTGAGGATATTACCCAAACCCCTTCCCAACTCATCCAACCCCAGGGGTTAAGAAATATCCATTATTGATACAAGTATTTATAAGAAGATGGCCAGTGTATGTGTCCATGTTACTTAAGTAGAAAATTATTCAGAACTGTGGACCCGTTTGGATATGTTTTCGAAAAAAAAAAAAAAAACTATTCTCAAAACAAAAAATTCAAGAACTGTTTTTGGAAAAAATTTCTAAAAACAGCCTATTTTTAGGAAACAACTAAAAGTAGTTTTTGTGCTTTCAAAAATTCGAATTCATTAGAAAATGAAAACAAATCGAAAACAGTGTATTTTCAAAACTATCATCGTTTTCCTCTTCAAAAACACCAAAAAAGTAAACAACTGAAAACAAAAATGTATGCAAATGTACATTTTTACTAACAACCGGGATATTCATGAACATAGGAACTAAAGAATCATGGAAAAATTATACACGTTGTCCAGCTAATGATATGATTGAGAATAAACCAATAATTTTATTGCTATGGTGATTTGGTGAATAGAAGATAGAGAAGATAATGATAGTAAAACATGAGTGTAGAGTCAGAAATCTTTGAGCATGTTCACAAGGAGAGTAGTCAAGTTAACAATTCTAGCATCAAGCCAAACATCTGGACTAGTATGATAAGTGTGACACTCAAATATAGTCTAGGGTGGACAACTGTTGCCATGGACAATAGGTATCAACAAATTCTAGGATGAAGGAAACGACAACACAACTACATATCATGGTTACCAACAATGCTGGGGATGATTTTGGATAGAGAACATCCACAAAGATGAAAGCATGAATTCTGAAGAAACCATGAACCATATACAAGTGACAACCTAAAGATCTACAGTTTCACTGCCTTTCAAAAAGAAAAAATCAATGCCACTGATCTAAATTTTGTTTTAAATTATCATTTCGGTCACCAAAGAAATGGATAAGTTTTGGAAACAATAAAAAAATGTTTGAAACCTATGAAAACACAAGGAAGCATAAAGTAAAATATATGAATGTAGTGAAGCTGAGCATTACAATTAAATAAATGTGCATTAGCCATTAATACCAAACAATTCTTTACAAGTGAAAAAACAAGGATAAAAAATTTTAGAGCTAAAATTTTCGTGTATTATGAAACTATAATATTTTTTTATGAATATATTAAATTTTCATATTTAACACAACGATATAATATATATGTAATATAATCATCAAGCGTTAGCTTGAATGGTATGACCTCCACCTCCCAAAGAGGATGTTGAGGGTTCAAGTCCCAAATGAGACATAGTGGGCTGTGTGTGTCTTACTTAACAAATATATATATATATATATGTAATATACACGAAGTAGACAATTTGCCACAAGTTACACGTAAAATAACAATTTAAATAAAACAAATAGCAAGCATACTGAAAATCAGGTTGTGAATTCGCCACCAGCACATGATCGCTTAAAAATTTTATTTAATAGATGGGTTAGGCTCGATCATAGAACTGTGGTCCTAAAAGATGTGTTGAATCTGAGTTGGATCTAGAACAGTCCAAGTGACCAGGAGTACTCAAGCCTATTTTCAAACATTTCCAAAGAATAAAAAAAGGTACTTTATCTGCCCCACTTTATGTAGATAATAAACCATACCATCAAAATCTGTAGAAAAGGGAGACAGGTTCTGGAGGAACTGATAATATATGGCATCAGAATCTTGATTCTGGAAGTCTTGGGTTCAAGTCTCTCTGTCCCCCCATTCTGTTTATTAGTGCTTCTATAAGTTCCTTTATTCAGTTTGTCAGTGTCTAATTTGCATCTCCATGTAAGAGACGGGATCGGCATGCTGAGAAAGGGTGTAAGAGCTTAATATACATTATTGGAACTATTCTTTAACAAAAGTTTTTGGACCAATTAGTAGTTTAACGATTTCATTATAAGGTAATTCTTGAGATAATATAAGAATTTTTCACATACACACATGGAGAGTCATTACTACTAACCAAAGAAAGAAAAAGAACATAGAGAATTATTGCTCACGCTTAGTGTCTAATCTTTAACTCAGTTAGGCAGCCACTCTCAAGTGGAGTGTTCAGAGACAGCAAAACCGGAGTACTTTTAAGGATGCAGATACTTCTGGTTAGATTAAAAAATATTTTTATTGATACATTCCATTTTTGGATCTCGGGACGTGGTCTCGATTCCCAAGTCTATTTTTGTTTTTGTGAGTTTTTTGGAAGACCTTAATTTTAGAGAATGAGCCAACCTTTAGCCCATATTCTTTTGTACATGGGTTCCCTCCCTGGTGGCTTTTTAATACAATTACAGTTACCAAATTACATCCACAAGCTAAATTTTATCCTATGGCCCCTATCCTAGAACTTGAAAGTCACATATATACTTGTGTGCATGCCAATACAATGCCCAGGTGTGAGTCCAAAAAATATAGGTCGAAACTACCATCATTTAATAGATTGAGCGGTATCTCCACCTCCCAAAGAGGAGGTTGAGAGTTCAAGTCCCAAATGGGACAAAGTAGGTGTAGGTGTGTCCGAATTACACACACATACATATATATAGGTTACAATCATAACTATCAAAAAATATACGGTGAGTCAGTGACCGCTTTATATCTCTATCTAATGTGATGATATGGGTGTTTATGATGGCACTTGAAAAGTTAATTAATTACATATGTATCTTCTGCACTTGTCCAAGAAAAAAAAGAGAGACAAAGAAAGAAAGAAATAAAAGAAAATGAAAAAGAATGATATATGCATCTTGTTTGGCAAACGAAAGATAATTGGGATTTTCAAAGCTCTCAAAAAATTGTGAATCCTGTTTCTTTTCATATCATTGTACTGAGATATGTGTCCAATTATGCACAATGTACTATATATATTAATAAGTGATGTGCTATATACTATATTCGCCATCATCATGTCTTCTTTACATCTAAAAAAGTATTCTTTTAAGCAATTTTGATGTTTCCATATTCAGATCCTCCATTCTATATGTTGAGAGTGTTTCTTGAAATCACTCTCTTCTTCAAAGAGTAGTATTGACTTTCAAAACAACGTTTTCTTCTTGATAAGATTCAGGATAACATTTTTGAACCATGATCCTCTAGGAGCCATTATGACAACTTTTCAACATCAATCATTTTCCTGCTCGGTGTAAAATATTATAGGTCGCCAATTATCATGCCATACCACATAGAAGTGAAGAGGGGCATGAATGGTCCTATATCACTAAGCATCACAATTGAGATCATTTACAATGAAATCGTTCTACATGGAGTTAGAGAGACGAGGGGGGTAGAGACTTTCCCTCGAAGGTGATTTGGAAGACCAAGGCCCCTTTGAAGGTGGCCTTTTTTGCTTGGCCTATGAATTTGGGGGGCAGTATTAACAATGGAAAATCTTCAGAAGAGGGGTTTCAGATGATGAATAGGAGCATCATGCGCAAAAAAGAAGAGACCATAAGCCACTTGTTCATACATTATTCGGTTGCAACTTGCAAGGGACTTTTGGTGTCTTCTCTTTTCTTTATTTGTTTGCTATTAGATTTTGCCAATTTAATGTTGGATGTTATCAAAGGATGGAAGGAGCTCATGTAAAGAGTAATGTTACGAAATTTGGAATTTGGCGCCTTGTCTTTTTTCATACATATGGCGGGCAAGAAATGCTAGGATTTTTGAAGGGGTTGAGATTTTCCCTTGCAAATTGAAAGATAGTTACTTAAGATCTTTATGCTTTTGGGTTTTAGAATATTATCCTTCATGTATTATTGTTTTGAAGAGTTTAGGGGGGATTTGAAACTCTAATTGGAGTTCTTTCCCTTTTTTTATAAAGGGTCTTCAATGCAAACATTACTTATCAAAAAAATGGTATTTTAACCATAATCCAATCATGCTTTGAGGTTATTATGGGTGCAAAGGGCGGTTGATTATAATTCAAATAAGAAAAAAGGGGAGGGACTGGTTTATTGAATTGCAAATTTTAGATTTAAGGGTATTTTAAGAATTTTAAGTCTAAAACTGGTTTGACTTACTGAAGGGTACAAAGAGGGAGAGAGAGAGAGAGAGAGAGAGAGAGAGAGAGAGAGAGAGAGAGAGAGAGAGATTTTGGTGCTGGTTCCACTTTACTGGTTTTATCACAATAGTTGTAATTTAATTTTGCTTGATTGCCTGTGGGTTTTAAATTAGGGCTAAGTTATTAGAATGTTACTTGGTAGTAACTTTGGTCCCAACTGCTCCGGAGCGAGCCAAGCAAGCAAGATTTCACTTCTTTTTTCCTCTAAAAAGTCAAATATTCATATTTCTTTTTTTTAATAAAGGTATCTGTATTTTAAAAAAAGGGATAATTAGGTGTAAGTCCCTTATATAGTTTTCATTCAAATGTGAGGACACTGCTATATTATTTACTATTTTAAGTCCATCCATTGTTTCAGGTTTTTGAGTTCAGATCCATTATTGATTGTGGCATGTATTCATTTTTTAAATGACTATTTTACCCCCGAATATAATATTTACCCATCATCACGTGGAGACCGTCGGATCCAGAGGAGAACTAAATTTCAATTTTATCGGCTAAGTTTGTTTTCTCTCCTCTTCATCATCGTCCTTCAAAGTACAATAAGGATTAATGCTCCTCTTTCTTCATCATTGCTTATCTGGTAAGTAATTTTTTCTCTCCTCTTTGTATCCATCCAATCCTATCCCTAAATTGTAACTAAGAATATCAGCCGTAAATGTAATGCCATTCACCAATCACTGTTGCCCTCTCTCTCTTTAACAAGTTAATTTCCTCTCTCCAGATTGTTGTATTATTATGGTGATCTCTTTAAGTAATGGTACGATACATACTACAAACAGGGAGCATTAGACCAAATAAACATTTCCCTTCAGGGGTAGTGTATTGTTGATGAAGGTTTGATGGAATATTCAAAGGACTACGATTAAGCCTTATGTGTTCATGCATATCATTCTCTTGTTCCATTTAGGTACGTTTTGTAGCATTTTGAAAAATTGAGTATTATTTCAATCAAATTTCATATTAATATGAATTGTAGAGTTAATACACTGAGGGGTTTTACTTTTGTGGGGTAATATGGTCTAGTAAGATGATATCACAAGCAAGCATCGTTTGGTTTTTATACACAATGCAGAGTCATTAATTTGAGAATCCCATTCAAATGGCGCTGACGTGGTTGGCCAAATTTCATACTAAAGATTGAAATGGCAAAACAAAAATAGTGAATTTTCATTGTCCACGCAAAGTCCCTGGAGAGTGAAATTTCATTGTTAGTTGATCATATTTATATCTTTGCAAAAAAAAAAAATCTTCCAAATGTGTTGTGCATTCGAAATTTACCTGGATGAAAATGTTCTTCTTCATCAAAAATAAAAATAAAAAATATGAAAAATATGACAGAAAAATTTAACTATCATCTTCGAAACAGTTAAATTTTACTATCACAGTTAAATTCATTGTTTCCTTAAACTAGAATTTCACTGTCTTAGAGCAATTTTTTTTTCCATAATTATATGAATCTTGTTAAATTTGATTAAAAATGGAACTTATAATTTGTAAGTTATTGAATTTTAAATTTGAAAAAGCTTCCTTAAAATCCTTCCTTGATTTATGGAAGGAAGTTACAGAGATATTTGGTTTTACATGGTAAGGAAAATTTTAGTCACGTAAATATTGAGGGACTTTTGAGGTTAAAAAGAAAGGACTTGGTCTACATCCTAACTAACAACATATTTGTGGACCTTTCTCCGAAAAGCCCTTAAACAAAATGTTTGGGGGGTTAACCCATATGCAAAGTGGGGCCAGTACAAAATATTAAAGCCACAAATCTCCCAAAACTCTACAAAAAAATCTATATAAATAGGGTAGGACTCTATTACCCAAAAATATCGCATTTTCAAAAGACTATCATTGAATCTACAATGTTCCCATTCATATTTCTTTAAATTTCTTTTACGGTAAATTACACTGACCTCCCTTGAGGTTTATGACAATTACACTAACCTCCCCTGAGGTTTATGACAATTACACTAACCTCCCCTGAGGTTTATGACAATTACACTAACCTCCCCTGAGGTTTCTAAAATTATACTGACCTCCCCTACTTTACCTAAAAATATACAAATACTTCCCTCCTATCAGTTTTTTCAAATGACGAAACATACCCCTTTATTTATTTATTTTTGCATTTTTTCAATTTTAACCAATTTTTTTCTAAACTTTTTTAATAGATTTTTTTATTTAAAAATAATTTTAAGATAAATAACTTATTTTTATTTTATATTAAAATAAATTTAAGCTTTTTATCAATATTTATTTGAAAAATGAAAAAAATTGGTCAAAACTTTAAAAATTGAAAAAAATATGAAATAGGTAGTTTTGTCACTTTGAAAAAAAAAATTTGACTGAAAGGAGTGTCTATATATTATCGAGTAAAGTAAGGAAAGTCAGTTTAATTTCAAAAATCTCAGAAGAGGCCAGTGTAATTGTCATAAACCTCAGAGGAGGTCAGTGTAATTTACCCTTTCTTTTATTTCTCATTTCTTGTTTTTACCCCCATAACCTGTGGAATTCAAGCCTATATTAGTAGAAATTACAGATTTCTAACCAAAAATCAGATTTTTGCAAATTCTAAACACTGATGCTACCAGGTTTTCTTTAATTATAGTTGTTGGATTCTCTGCATGGCTACATCGATTTGGTATAAGTCAATGATCCAAGTTCAGTTGCGTGACTACCTTATTCAACATGGTTACCAATGCTGAAAGTGATAAAAAGATAATGGAGAGAAGGTTAAATGCTTTGAACATGTAGTTGAAGAATTGCAGAAAGTTCAAAACAATCACGGTGATGGCTAGCAACAAATTGAAGATACAATAGCTACTCCTGAAAAACCAATTTTATGAAAACAATGGAAAAGGTCATCATGTAAACCAACATGCTGAAGTTTGTCGAGCAACAATCATGATTGAGGCTGTACCTAAAAAATTAACACACAATGAACACAAGACCAAACCCCAAGGAAGCCAAGAGACTCAATATGCTGGAAGTGAATTTGACTGACTTTCATGTCCCAGTGAGATCCATCATCTTTCGAATTTCAGAATGCACCATTAGTTGGTTTTTATTCGCAAAAATTTGGTAGTGTCAGCAAAGAACAAGTTTTCTACAACAATCCTACTTCCAACGAAGTTCATGAAATCACTGCTAGTTTGAAGATTGAGAATTGGTGTGCCCTTCACTACAAAACTTGACGTCCAATCATCTCCAACATGAAGGGAATTGATGCAAATAAGGTTAAAAGTTATTATAGGCTGCAAAGGAAGGCTGACTTATGCTTCCACCCAGGTGAGGAGGGGGGAGGAAGCAAGGGTTATTGGTTTTAATAGCAACTTAAGATAAGGGAATTTGGATACCTAACACATAAAGGGGATATTTAAGGAAATTCAGTTAAATCTACAACTTTTCATATTAAGGGATTTTATTGTAGCGGGTTTTCTTAGGTTTCACTTGATTTCCTGTGGGATTTTCATCAGGGTTCAAGCAATTTATAGTTGAAGTAACTCGGGGTGAAACTTCAGTCCCAAGTTACTTGAATCAAGGACCAAGTTGAAATATGGTAATAAAATATGCCATGTAATAGAGTTAAAAGGGGCTTTGGGTTTGTATTCTCTACTGTTCCTCTCCTCCTTTTTCTTTGGCCTTGTACTTGCACCCCATAAATTGTGGAATTTGAGTCCGGGACTCTGGAACTGCTGAAAATTGCATATTTCATTAGGATTCAAGTAATATAGAATTCAAAGTCACTTGGGGGTAAAGAACTTTAGCCCAAGTAGCTTGCTCAGCGCCCAGTTGAAAATTTCTTAGAAAATATGCATTGTAAGAGTTTAAGAGTGCTTTTGGGCTTAAAATTTCATTTCCCCCTCTTATACTTCTATTTAGGGCCCTTCTTTTAATAAGTCTCTATTCAGGGCCTTTTTTGAGCCCCATAATTTGTGGAATTTGAAACTATACACTTGGACATTGCAAATTTCACAATCTTCTGGTTATATCTTAGTATGCCACATAATAGCAAACAAGGGCAGCTAAAATCATTTTCAGGAGTAAGTTGACCCCTGCATGTTGATGAAGTAACTGGACCCTCAGATTGTTTATATGACATACAATGCTCAGTGCCCAATCTAACCATAAAATTTCAGAATCTAAGGTTATCCATGCTCTTCTTTTTATTTTTTTATTTATTTCTTCGGTTTGAAAGAGGAGGACTGTGAAAAAGAGCAAGGCATCTCAAAATAATACAAATCAACCTAAATGATTAAATGGCTATATAGGCAAGCACCCTGCAATAAAGAATTTGTTTTGTCCTAATATTTTTTACAACAAAATTCTCCTTAGAAAAATGCAATTCACCTACAAAAACCCTCCACAGCATAATATATATATATTAGACAGTAAAACCAAATTTCAATTACTGCATCTAACATCATAAGTAAAGAGATAAGCTACGTAGCAAATGAAAATTAAACATTCCTCAAGAAAATGTAAATGTAACTAATGCCAAGAAGCTTGAAAAGATGTTACTGAAGTCAGTGATGACCAAGTAAATGAAATAAAGCGTCCATAATGATCAGCATGTGTAGCTATTGTTTCTGATCACTAATACTAGCATTTAGTTATTTCTCTCATTAGTTAGTCAAATGAAACCCTTTATCAGCCCAAAACTAGTCACCTCAAGGGTAATTTTTTCCATTTTCTATTCTCAGTTGCATGAAGTAGGTTTGAATATATCTTTCATATAGGTCAATCATGCACACATTATAATTAAAAAGCTTATTTCATAAATATATATATATATATAAAAAGAAAAACTAAATCTTACCATTAATCCCCGATTTCGTGAGCGAGGAAGATCTTGAATATACTTTTTCGAAAGCCTCTAATCTTACTTTCCCTTTAACTTCAACAAATTCAGACCAGTTGATATCAAGCAACTTCTCACCACTACACAGAAATCACCATGGACAAGTTAACAAATAATATTCAAACTTGAAAATACAAGGAATATAACTTGTTAGGTTACAGCATATTATCCCAAAAGTAGTTGAGACAAGGCTTGCCATAATGTTCTAAACACTGCTAAAATATCATTGGATCAGATGTCTAACAATCCAGGCCACCATGTATATGCACATAGAGCTATGGAAGCAAACAAGATACAAAAACAAAGCTGAAGACAGGTGAAAATTCTAACACAAAGAAGTGGAAAATGTATTGTCATATGAACGTAATGTCAAAAATGATCAGTTTGGGTGGTACTTTTGGGTTGGGAAAAATATTGAATATTATTTTTCAGATACAACAAACAAAGACCCAGATGCAAAACAGAATATAAAAGTCCAGAACCAGATAAAAAGAAATCCAAAGATTCATCTAGTTAGTTATATTACTTAAAAACAAAATAAAATTAAATAAATACAGAGAGAAGAACCACTCTTGTAGGAAAATTGTCAGATTGCAAAAAGCCCAACATCATCCCATTAACAAAACATTTCTTTCGTATTAGTAATAAGTTTAGAATTTGGCAAAAGATAATATCTATTTGTTACTTAACCAAAAAAAAAAAAAGATAATATCCATTTGTTTTTAAATGAAGGAGAAGATTGGAGGAATTAAAACCCAAAATTACAAGACATAGTACCCAAAAAATAAGTAGAAGTAGTGAACAATTTTATTTTAATACTTAGTTACTAATTATAATAAATTTAAATAGCTAATTGTTTTACTTATTATTTTATATGTAACTTGTGTCAAATTGTCTAATTCGTAGATACTACATAATATATATCTATTATGTTATGGTATTGTATTTAATTATAATAATTTTACATATTTTATAACAAACATATAATAATTTTATATTACATAGAAAATTAATTCTAAATTTTTTATACTATTTTTAATTAATAAAGAATTATTTGGTACTAGTGACTAACTATAAAGCACGGACACTCTATTTTGCCTCACATATCTGTGTCGGACACGGTCACGAAAAAAAAGAATATCTAATTTTTTTGAATTTCGGACACATTTTGTGATTTTTTTTATTTCTTTCCAGGAATTTTTTTTTTTAAATTTTTTCCTCTTTTTCTCCTCTTCTTCTCCACTATTTTTTTTTCTCTACACACAAATATATATATATATATAGTTGTTAATAAATTTGTTTTAAAATTTGAATCACGAATGTTGATTATTAATTGAAATTCTTAAATTTTTATTTAATGATTTATATATATATATATATATATTAATAATATTTACATTATTCGTGTATTAGTTATGCATTTTGATTGAAATAATATTAAGTTTTTTTTATATAGTCATATAAAAAATATAAAAATATATATCCAACATATCTGTGTCCTTTTTTTAAAAATGTGGTATTCGCGTCATATCCGTGTCCCGTGTCTGTATCCGTGCTTTTTAGGTGACTAACTTATATTTAAGTTTTTATGTGACTAATTTACATTTAAGTTTTTATTTTCAATTTCACCCTAGTATCTTCTTTTGTGGATGAACATATACCCTAAAACATTTTCAGTTAATTAATTATAATATTTATCTTCGCGCATACATATATTTTGCTTTATGTTTTCAAGTGTTTCTAAATATTGTAATTTTTTCATCGTTTCTATTATGTTTCCGAAATATTTTCGTTTTCTGGGTGATCGAAACAACACTATGAAATGAAAATTTGAATATAACTATGATTCTAAATAAATGGCGAATCTATCCCTTTCCAAGGTAAACCGCCAAAACCATTTTCCCAACAAAGATCAGTTCAAAAGAATGAGCTTTTCAAAAACTAGACCCCATTCCTTTATCAAAGCAAACGCCTTATCCCAAGCAACCAAATGGTGTTTAAACTTCTCATTGTCCCCTGCACAAAAAAAAATGTGGATCTTCCCCAGCCTGTTTTCTGCAGATGCCAAAATCCAAAAAAGGATGTGACATACAACCGAATGCTTAATAAAGAATTCTTAATCAAGGTAAGTCTACCCCCTTTTTGACAAATATTGCATTTTCTAACTAGCAAGCCTCCTCTAAAATCTCTTAACATTTGAGTCCTTATCAGCTAGAGCCCTTGCTTCCTCCATTACCCCAATTGGGATAAGCTCACTCTTTCCCAAATTCACCCCCAATCTACACACCACCCAAAGCATAGCAACACAAATCTCACATACCTTGACTGATCCACATCCGAATCACAAAGTATAATAGTGTCATCAGCAATCATCAAATGGGAAACAGCAACAGAATCCCCTACTAAGCTACCCCACTTTAAAGCCTCTCAACAAGTTGTCCTCCACAGCTTTTAGCAGAAGTTTATTAAGTGCCTCCATCATTATGAACAACAATAGAATAAAGGATCCCCTCGCCTTAGCGCTCTTGAGCTTAGAAAGAAACCCTCAAAAGTTTCAATTCATGAAGTCCCTATCCATTTCCTCCACCTATCACCAAGGCCCATCCTCCTCAATAGGCATATAACAAAAATCCCCAACAAATATGGTAGTAAGCAATGTCAATAAAATTTCTTACAAACCATGCCAGGCTCACCAATCCTCATCCTCGAATCCACACTCTCATTGGCCACAAGGATTGCATTCAAAATCTGTGTTCTCCCACAAAAATGCTTTACATCTCTAATATGACTCCATCCACCACGTTCCCAATCACATTTTCAGGACTTCAGCCAACAGCTTATAAACAATCCCCACCAAGCTAACAGACCCGAAATCTTTTGTCAACTGCGCTTCTTACTTAAGCAACAAAGGACGCATTTAAGCTTCTTTCCATCTCCCCATGCTGAAAGAAGTGCACAAAAGCAATCACTTCCTCACATACCATTGACCAGCAGTCCTAAAAGAATGCCATAGAAAATACTAGACCATGTAGTATTCTACTCATGCCATGCATGTATGGGCTATAAACATTTCTGATATGGATAATAAAAATTATTATAATAAATAAAAAAATTGTAATTATTAGTAAAAAATAATCATTATAATTATTAGTAAAATAATAATCGTTATAATAATTATTCTATAAATTAACCCCTTAGGTGCTCATAACAAATTTTGCTTTAAAAAAATGACCAAAATGATTGCAATTGCATGCAAAAGATAATCATCAATTTGTAACATGAAAAGGAATGTGGACAATTTATAATAAGTATAAATTGAAACTGAAAATTTAAAAGTAGCTGATGAAACCTTTTAAAGAATGCAACTGTAGAGACAGTTACAGAAGAATTTAACTGAAGAGAACCATCCCAGAGCTTTTCAGCAACTGCTTTTCCAGATTGTAATTTACTCTTTTCATTTAATTTGAGAGAGCCATGACTTGGGTCATTTTTCTGACCATGCCCCACAATGTTTGCAGGACTATCTCCATTTTTAGGTGAAAATTCCTCAGTTAAGGTATTCTTCAAATTTTCTGTGTCTGATGCTTCTGTTTTCTCCTTTATTTTGATTTTGTCATCCGCATGACCTCCTCCTTTATTTTCACAAGTTTCACCTAAAGGAGCACTGCCAAATTGTACTTCATTTTGTGATGGCCCATGATTTTCATTTTGTTCAGTGCAAACTGAAGCTCCCAAAGAGGTTTTTCCTGCAGTTGGGACATCATTAATTCCTGCATTGCTTGAACACTGACCACTTTGTCTAAATTCACAAGAAATTCCTAACTTCTTGGCCTCATGAGACCATGTTCTCCCATCCAAATCATCAGAAAACCTGTTAGGCTGTAGAAAACTGTTTTGCAATATCTCCACAGGTGTCAATCTTTCAGATAGCGTATTCAAAATTTCCAGCGGTATTTTATCTATGACAATATTATTCTTTATAGCAAAGCTCAGTAAATCTTGTAAACGAGGATCAACCTGAACTTTTTCCATATGCACATTATGTGAATTCAGGAAGGGCAATGATTTTTTAGTTTCAGTTTCACTGAACATATTACATGCCTGGGGTTTCTGATTTGATACTGTATGGGTTTCCCCAATCCGCATATCAATCAAGGGACCTTTATAATGCAACGACTGAGATGGCACACTTACAGAAGCATTGTTTATTTTCTCGTTTCCACTTCCTAAGTAAATTCTCATTACCAGTCGGCTGTTCAGCTGTGAAATCATTTGGATAATGAAATTGATCTTTCTCAAATTCATGCTTGAATGTTATTGGTTTGACTGACTTTTGTTGGTTTAAACACAGTCCATGAGTACTCCCTTGTATATTTATCCCTGAAAGTGAACTAACTTGTTGCAGGTTTGACTCCCAAGGATTTGAATATTCAAAAACTGATTTAGGTTGATCCATAGCTGCTGATTTCCTTTTTCTCGATGACCCGCCAAGAAAATTTATATCAATATTTCCAGAGGGAGGTGGGATTACCTTATTCTCCATATGAGCCCCTTGAAGCCCTTTAGGAGGACAAGTTGCCTGACCTGGTAAGAAGATGTTCTCTTGTTTCTCACGCCACATATCTCCAAAACATAATCCAACCAAGATTCAGAATGTGCAAAAAACCATGCTGGTGGCCACTGGCTGACCCACAACCTATAAACAGAGCAACACAACCAATTAAGGCCAAGTAAACAAGAATTTAGCAATGGCCAAGTCATTAAAAATTTAATGCATCATAATGGAACCAGCAGCGATTTTTATTTTTTTTTAAAGAAAGGGCATGCGAAAGGTTTAATATTTGTTCCTCCAATAAACAAATCAAGTAAAACACTGTGTAAAATAATAGGATAATGATCATATCATCATATGTACAGTTGGGTGATATAGATTATAATTTCACTCCAAACTTCAGAACCCACTTCTGTTCTTTTAGTCAGTGACTGCAGTAAGTACGAGAATTTACAAAAACAAAATTTAAAAGCAAAACAAGAGGAGCAGTGAGAAGGCAAATGTATAGGAAATAAGAAAAAATAAGTCCTACAGAAGTATTTGATTCCAATTAATTAACCATATCCAAGCATTGACACACATAAAGGGGTTGACAAATAATACCAGCCCCAAAAAGTGGCTGATTGGTCCCAGCATAGATGCCACATGGTTTAGGATTAACTTGCATTTGTGTCAACAAATATAAATTAACTCCTTTTTCAGTTGGGAAAAAAAACACATTATTCATTATTAGGGGATAATATTTTGGTAACTCCTTTTCAGAAACCCTATTTTTATCCCCAAAATGCAACACCTTCAATCATAAAATCCTCACTCTACTTCATACCACCATTTCTTATACCGAAACCTATTTTTATCCAGAAATTCCAGCAAACTTTACCTTTAATATCAGAACAAAATTCGCCTTAAACCTCAATGAATTTAACCCGTTTAACCGCCCATAAAACTTGAACTATCTTCTTAACACCGTAAACTCAAAATCCCTAGCCCACCAATATTAGCTTGAAAACTTGAAAGTAGCATAAGTCCACTTCCTTAAATGCTGTACTACATCAAACCTCTAGATGCAAATGGCCAAGAAACAGGTAAAAATTTATCCTTCCTTGGACACTACAAGCACTCCTTGGTAACTTCAACAACCACAGTTTCAATCATCCTTCTAGCAAAAGAGGCAAGTCTAAACACCCTCCACTGTCAAAACACTCCATGAAAGTAATTTCCTAGGTTCAGGATCATTTTCTATCATTCCCAAAATATACATACACACGTACATAAACACACATATATGTATATCAATTCACAAAATGTCACCTTCCAAAGCTTTTATCTGGCTAAATTGAGTGGCATTTACATCTAATCCTCAAGCAAGTTAGTCCTTTGCATTCCTCCTCAAATATGTTACCTAACCCTATGCTTTGCCCCAAGGCCAAGAATACCCACGCCGACATGACACAAATGGATATGGGACAACACTTCCAAATAATGGACAATCTTTAGAAAGCAAGAGAATCTAACATATGGACATGCACCCACACACATTGCCAGTACACGAGTCTATATAAAAAAATAAAAACTCATTGAGCAATTTATGTTCACAAGTTCACAACTAAGACTTAAGATAAAAGAGGCACAATATCAACAAGCTAAGCACACCCAAGGAACAGAATGCAGATGCAAAGCAGGGACGGAGACAGGTAAAGGCCCCTGCGGGGGGGGCCTTCAATTGCCCCCCTCAAATTTTTTTTCATTTGAATTTTTTCATACTTTTCAAAAAAAAGAAATTCAAATATACCCTTTAATTTATATTTTTGCTCCCCCCTAAGTCTAATTTTTTTTTTATACTTTACCCTTATTTTAATTTCAATTTCACCCCTTAATAAAACCTTTATTGACTTTTTTAGAATTTCTTGTGTATAGGATTTTGGTTTTTTTTTTAATAGAAGCCTTGTCTAACTCATAAATTCCTTTATATCAATTTATTTATTTATTTATTTATCAAAATTATTATCAATTAATATTAAATTATTATATTTTATTAATTTTTAGATTCATGATTGAATATTTAGCAAAAAAAAATTTTGCCCCCCCTTAAGGTAAAATCCTGACCCTCGTCCATGATGCAAAGGAAACTACCCACTGATGTCAGCAACATACTACAATGCGCTAGAGATTGGATGTTGGCAACAAATAGCCAAGTGTTAGCCTAAATCATGCTAACCTTCACCAGTAGTAATTTAATCATTCTGAAAAAAGGTACCATCCCTGCTTACATAATGACAATGGGTCGAGGAAATTGTTACTAAACATGTACAGACTATAAAATCTGAAAAAGACAGGGACCAGACCAGACACCACAAGTTAACTGATGGTAATCGAAAAACTGTGAAGTGAGTTAGAGAAGTTTCATAGGTTCTTAGTTTTATGGCCATTATATGCTTGAAATCTTAGGTCTCTCATTATCAGTGGGAGCATAGTGCAAGTGGAAGCAAAGATATCCAAGTGAAATAAGTGGATAGCTTAGCAAAAAAGGGGCCCTAGCGCTTAATACTTCAAAATGAATCAATCAAAACTGACAATAAACCAATGATAAAGGAGGTATAGAAAGATGCTCAATCTTCACAATGGGCACCTTCACTCCTCAGATGAACACCTATTTCCGTCCTTCCATATACAGCATCACAAACACAAAAGTGTCATCTGCCATATCTCTCTGGCTTTTTCCTAATTTTGACTCCCTCCAATTCAAAACCTCCAAAACTAATTTGCGCATGACCAATAAATCTGAAATCGAAGAGAAAAGGACATCCCACAACTCCTTGACCATTCTCCCTTCAACTGTTGCATATGTAACACCAAGACGGGAGGAAATAGCCCCTACTGACCAATTATCCAAATGCAATATCTTTGCACACACAATGGCCAGTCTATCTTAATAACTGGTTACTAGTTTACCTTCTTGTAATGAAGGACATTATACTTCATTTGATTTCTTAATAAAATATTGTTTCTTATTAAAACAACCAAAAGAATCCAACACACGAAAGAAAAGAAAAGTTACGATTGATTATTGGTCCAAGTTGTTTGCAACTCAGGTGGATGCCAACCATACTGCACATTCTTAAGTTTCCAATTTGTGGCTAAAACTTTTTAGGAGCAGAAAATTGAAAGTGACATTTTTTTTCCTTTCCGGTAGGTGAATGCCATGATTGCCATCTTCAACATGAACTACAAAGTCGAACAAACTAATAGCTCTTTTGAGAGAGAGAGAGAGAAGGAAAAAAACTTTTGGTGCCAAGCATGTAAAAAACTACAACTTCAATTAAGATACCAGCTCCTAAACATCAAATCCCCCAATATTATATATTATTTAACGAAAAAATCCAGAGCCAGCCCCCACAAGGCAGATGACAAAACTTGCAGGAATAAGCATGTGTTGCAACAGAGATTCAATAGTTTCTGTTATCTGTGATGTAACTGGATAATAAGAATGTTGGTTTTTTTCTAAGGTCAGTCAACCTGTTTCTTGGCTAGAGCCTAAAGTAACATGGATCCTCTATTTAAAAATATTTTGTACTCCAAATAAGTTGATATCTCTAATTTTGCTCATAAGAAAATGAGGAACATCAACTTGGCCTTAAAAATAATAAATTCTGTAGATGATAACAGGAAGAAAAATAATGTATTAGATTTCAATCCACAGAAAACCGCCAAGTCAAAAATCCTATTCCAGTTATGAGAATATCAGCATATGAGAACAAGCTCAATATCTTGGGATAAATATAATAAAAATCATGTTTTCGCACTCAATCTTTGCTGTTTCAATATGCTGGAACATGTATAATCAACTAATCGCAATAATTTCTTTGCAGATAAGAGAAAATTAGTTGTGGTGAGATGAAAAAAAAATGGGTCATCAACATGTCTCTTGAACTCATAATTGAAGCTATTAAAAGAGGGAGGGAGGGAGGGAGGGAGGGGGGGGGGGGGAGAGTTCTAACAAATGAGTTGCACAGGAGCACTCTTTCCTCTTTTTTTCTGCCTCAAAACATTTTTTTTTTGCTTTTGATATGTAAAATGTATACTAAAGAAGCAATAGAGGGTAGTGCAACCAATGTACACACAGTGGTGGGGAGAAACTCATATCACCTATCAATCAAATCTATAAAAGAGCCTTCAGATTCAGGAAAAGCCCCCAAAAGCCAACGATGAAGGGGGGTCAACAACAATTGCTTCAAATATTCTTGAGAATGTTAGATACAAACAAATGCACACAAAAAAAGGTAAATAAATTTTATAATTATAATCCACTAAAGCGCCTAATTTTGTTTCTCCTTTCTATTTTCCAAAACTGAAACACATACATATAGAGAGGGAGAGAGAGAGAGAGAGAGAGAGAGAGAGAGAGAGAGAGAGAGAGAGAGAGAGTTTCTCCAACATCCAATCTTCAATTCTTATTCTCTTTTTTTGGTTGGGTTTTGTTGGGGGTGAAATTTCTCAATAAATAAGGTAACCAACCAGTCCTCATTGAATTACAAACATTTCAATTTTCAAATCCTTAAAACCTAAAAAAGTGAAAGTGAAAACCCAACTAGTATTACACAAACGAAATAGCTAATCGATCCGCCATCAAATCCCTCAGTAAAAAAATCGAACAAATCAAATACAATAAGTAAGTTAGTTCAAATCTTAGTACAGTCTTAAGTATAACCAACCAGTCCTCATTGAATTACACACATTGCAATTTTCAAACCCTTAAACCTAAAAAAGTAAAATTGAAAACCCAAACTCGTATTACACAAACGAAAGAGTTAATCGATTCCCCATCAAAACCCTCGGTGAACAAATCGAGCCAATCGATCATACACAAACTATGATATTTGTGTATACACAGAAATATACACGTATATAACTATATATAGCCACATGCAAAAAAGATGTAAACTTCAACCAGAAAAGACCAAACCTTATCAATAGATTCGCGCTCCAAGGGTTTCAATTCTCTTCACTCTCTCTGTCCCGTATCACACAAGTTTGTAAATCTGTTCGACTCTTCTCTAGCTGTTTCTCATTATAAATTGAAGATGACTTCAGGGAGGTTTAGAGAAGCCTGGTTTCAAAATTATGGGCTTTGACCAATCCGGCCCAGGTTTTGTCAATATATATATATATATATATATATATATATATATATAATATATATATAAGGGGCCGGCCTGTTTCGCTCTACTTTATGAAAGCTTCCGAATTCTTTTTCTTTCGGCTAAATTCTGTCCTCTCCAGGTAACTTTTTCCGCAAATTACATTTTGCCCCCTTATAGTTTGAGATATCATACTGACTTCCTTGTCTCTAGACTACAGCCGGGATGTTGTGAAATTACATTGTTACCCTTTTATTTGTTTGTTATTTTATTGATCTATGCAAAATAATGAAGTCAAGGGTATTATTCTTTGGGGAAAATATTTAAAAAGTTCTTAAAATAAATTTTTCAATTTAAAAAATTTGTGATATATTTTCTCTATCTAAAAAGTCTAAAAAAAAAATTTAATACAAAAATGTCCAATTGAAAACTTCTACCTTAACACCATTAAAAAATATTACTAATTATACTAAAATGACATTCAATGTGTATTTAGAAAAAAATCTTAAAATATATATAAAATAAATTTTTCAATTCCAAAAAATTATAACATGTTATAAAGTAAAAATCTATTTTTTAGGCATTCTAAATAAAAAAAAAATGTTATGTTTTTTTTATTGAATAATTTGTTATATCTATTATTTAGTATTTTTTAAAATGTATCTTGAAGGTTATTTTGCTCTAATCAATGATATTTTTTAATAGTATTGAGATGAAAGTTAACAATTGAATTTTTTTTTTGTATTAAAAGTTTCTTTTTTTGATCTTTTAAATAGAAAAAATATATCATAAATTTTTTGATTGAAAAAATTATTTTAAGCACTTTTTAGTATTTTTTTTTCTTTATTCTTTTTGGAAAATAGAGGTCAACTCACAAGGCTTGATAATAAGGTTTATTTTTAGAGTTTGAATGTTTATTTCATGGAATATAAATGATATGAAATGAATTAAGGACAACTTATTTAAGTCAAAGAAATGCTTTGAATAATTTTTAATGGAATGTTCATTTCATGTAATAAGCATTCTCAATCATACCAAACAATAATAATGATAAAAAAAGTTAGAATAAGCATTCTTGAAATGTCCATTTCACTGTACCAAATACGACTCTATCTGAAATAAAGATGACAACAGAACAAGGTTCAATTTGATAAATATTTTTTTAAGAAAAATAATAAATTGGACTAACCTCCCTTGTTAGGTTTAAAAAATAATATTATCATGTAATATCCATAAATTGGAACAGCAAAGTTTCAAATAGGAGTTATTCTATAGAGGTCTATTTTTTTTCACAAAATGATCTCACCTTAATGAGAAAAATTAACACTCTCTCCAATTTCAAATGAAATGGAAAGATTACGGAGTCGCTAAGCTCCATTTAAGTAGGAGCATAGTCACCAAAAAATTGCTAATACCTTAGTGATTTCCAATTCTGGTACGTGTTCTAAAAAAGGGGAACACATACATTATGAGATACTAAATTTGGCAATATAAGAAATTTATGTCCTCACTTGTACAATTATTTCAAAATAATCATCACATAACAATTAAACCGCAAAATTGTTAAAAATTATGGGACTTTTAGTTGATTATAGAATCATTGACAATAAATTAATAATCCTCGAGGATGTTCAAAATTACACCAAGTTGTTGAAAACAATGTTGATATATAATTGATTGAAGCGTCAACAAAAGATTAATAACACTTAAGGATATTCAAAATTATCACATTGAGATCTTGAGACTGAATTAACTTTGAGGACTTCAATAATCTGCTGATATTTGATATCAGACCAATCAACACCAAAAGCTGTTTACTTCAAGCAGGATGGCAGCAAGGGACCATGGCAAACAAATGCGAGTATTATATAGATGGTGATCAAGAAAAGGAATACCAACATGAACCTGCAAGACCAGAATAACTCAATATTAAGTTCAGTGTGCATTAAATACTATAATAAAATAAACTAACTGTAGTCGATGTCATTTTATTCATGTTATTTTGGGCTGCTAAATCAAAGGTGGAAACTATCAGAGTACATTTGTTTTTTTTTTTTTGGGAAGGGGGGGGGGGGGGGTGTTCATGAGCATGTTCTTGATGGAGATTCCTTGGGATTCTGTACCTTCATTTTGTATCACCAAAAAGCCAAAAAGGGCAATTCATGATCAAGTCAAGTTCGAAAAATCTTCGAAATGTGGTTGTTGGTAAAAAAAAATCATTGGCAATGGAATGCCCAGTTTAGAATGAACATTGAAGTATGACAGAAAGATAGGAGGAACATAGAAGAATGACAGATAGAATTAAACTATATTTCATCCTACTAGAGATGTCTTAAATTCATGACACCTTCTCATCAAGAGTGGCAAAGGAAACAGCTAGCACATTTGTCATGTTGAAATATGTACAATTTTTTTTTAGTAATGGAGCACCAACAGAGATTGAGAAATAAAATTATGGGGGATAAGGGCTCCAAGCATATGATTTACAAGTGTTTCACCCATCCTGACAGGCTATTTACAGAAGTCACCCCAGAAATCACAGAGAGTCAGGCATTCAGGTCGTGCGAAAAACTCTAAACTACATGATTTGCAATATAATTTTATGTTAGAGGTGCAATCTTGCACTATCTTAAGATTCCACTGAAGAATCCATTCTAGCAATTGTAAGTCTTGACTATCAAAAGCTCATGAGGGACCCGGGCATTTTTTTTAATCATTGACAATAACCAGAGAGCATTTTGACGCGATAGACATCAAAAAGAGACCAGCGTTAGTTTTTATGCTGAATTTCTTTGTTTTATGTTATCATCCATTCTGTTTTCAAGATAAAGGAGATCATAAAAGCACATCTGGAGGGTTCGATCTAGCAGCTTCCTGATTAGTAAATCTACTAAACCCAATCAATAATACCTCGTGTGTGTGTGTGTGTCTATTTTTTTTGGCAGCAGGATGGGAAGAATCCTTGTCACTGAATCCCAGCCTGCATAATGCAAGTCACCCCACAGGAGTAAAAATGGTCTATCATGGAACCAAAAAGCCAAAGATCAATTGAAATCCATTGTTTTAATATAGTGGATCCTTTTCACCGGTGAGTCTGACCATCCCATATCTCTTGACCATACCCCGCAGACACACAAGCAGATAGAAAGGATTTTTCCAATGCACAAGTACAGTTATATGAGAATGATTTATGTTTGGCTTACGTACGTGAGTTTGACATTTCTCCACCATATGGTGTTCCTGTAACGACGAGATTGCTTTTTGAAACGAAATGCATTTCCTTGAAATGCAGAAGTTTTATCAACTAGCAGCTCCAAGCGGTCGCCCCTGTCTAGCACTTTATCAATATTCTCTATCATCACATTCCGCACCTATCATCACCACACCAGCCAAATGTTTGAAAGTAATTAGTCATCAGATTGTAAAATTCAAGATGGACCAACAATATCATATTCGATTTTTATAAATTAAAGAACAAACATTGAGTTTTGATATTCCACTAGAAGTAGCACGGTTAGTTACCATTTATCCAAATTGCTAATACGAAACAAACAAAAGAACCCTCCCCCCGGAAAAAAAGAAATAAATAAATAAAATAAAATAAAAATCTGCTGCCCATCATCCATGGTAAACTAACCAATAAAAAAAAAAAATCATCCACAGTAAACTACTCAACACGACCATTCATGATGACCAATAATATAGAATGAAGAAGCAACCAGTCAATGAAACAAAGAAAACCAAAAGGAATGAGAAGAGACCATATAAATGGACGAGGGGAAAAAATGTAGATTGCAATGCAATGAGCCAACATATAAAGTCTAAAACCAACCTGACTCATTTCACCTTTCAATCGATTTATCCTATCTGCATTTGGGTCATTTGTGTAATGGTCCATCTGTTGGCTCAGTACCCTTGAAAATTCATTATTCATGGCATAAGCAGGAGCTGAAATAATAGCCCGACCATATGTCTTCACAAATCTTTGATGAATATCTTCAAGAAATGCAAAAGGGATTCTCCCTGCACCGAAATTCCAATACATTACTTGTCATCCTCTGCAAGTGGCAATGACATATAAGCAGCCTTATTACAAACACTAGAAAAGCAATGAAATAGTTACTCTAAACATATTGGGAAAAAAGAAGTCATATCATGCTTCCATTGGCAAATTAAAAAATATGCCAGAGCTCCTGCACAAGTTAGAAGCGTATTTCACATGCAAATTCACCCTCGTGAGACCAACTGAAAAATGAAATAGTTTGAAGTCTCACTCGATACTGCCACGACTCACCAAATCGTCCTGGCATATCTGGGCACCCAGACAAATATGTGATAAGGTACAAAAAATAGTGGGGAAGATATTGCTCTGCCCTTTTCTTGAGAAAACACACAGGTATCACGAGATGTGTGGGAATACTGCCACGACTCGGTCAACTCATCTTCATCTCACATGTGTAACGCGTAAAACCCAACAGAGTCAATTAGATCTTCTTGGTAACCTTGCATGACAAAGTCAGTTGCTCTTTTAGCCACTCAAACTCCATAGAGAAGCCCTTATCTCTCACCTAAAACTTCATATACTAGGTCTCTGTCCTCCTCCAACCATCAAATACCAAAGAATTGTGGGTTTCTTGGGCATGGAATTTGCGTTTTCTTCAACAAAAGAAATAAGGTATGTTTTCACTTGTTTTCAAATTATTTAAATGTGATCGTTCATACATTTGTAAATTCATTGCAGGTCTAGCTATTCACTGTTATTGCTTTAAAAAACTAACCAAAATAGTTAGATTTCTTTAGATCTATGAAATGATTAAGGAGGAAAAAATTGTAATCAAGTCTTGTAGCTAGATTTTGGTTTTTCTCACAAGACGAGTTCAATTTTTTTATTTAAAAAATGTTGAGAACTATTTTTTTTTATAGCTAATACATATGCACCCATGACTTAACTGGAATTGAATCTTGCACTTCCCCCTTTGGAGTGGTAGACCGTAGGAGATACCACTCAAACTAATGGCTAATGATCAGAGGAAAAGGAAGGAAAAACAACTAATGTTGGTGCTGTTGATGAAAGATGCTAGGTTGATTTGTATTTGTTTAGTTCATTTTGCACTATATAATATTTTTTGGATTGTATTGGATATTTATAATTCAACTATTACATAATACGGTAGAAGACTCGTTCAGTAAGAGTTGTACTAATCATTTGGACTCTGTTGAATACGTTATATGGTGAATTTTGTTTATTCGATGAATCCATTTTGTTCTTGCTTTTTTTTTCCCTCAAAATCTTATACATTTTTTTATAGAAAAATTTAAATCTATATCTAACTGTATTTGCAACTGAGTCATCTATTCTGAACTATAATGTACTTCTATTCTGAAAATGGAAAACATCTTTAGTTATTTGCTAGGTGTTTAACAGGACCCAATCACACAACCATTTTTGCAAGTTTTGTTTACTAGAAGATTATGCTAAACATTAAGGTAACTCTACAAGATATATTTTCCAAGATGAATTCACTCCTAGATCATCAAATCAGCAACATGGTGCATCTCCATCAGGTTGAGATCTTTAATTTGATATTCGACCAGCCTTTATTGACAGCATTAATGGAATCAGAGCTGAAGAGAAGGAACCAAAAGTCATGTAATATGAGAATAACAAACCTGGCATGAAATTAAAGCAATTAAAACATTTGAATGTTTATTTCGTTGGAAGGGAAGACTTGACACCTGAAAATGAAATCAATGGTGAAGCTCTTCCGAGCAAAGGAGATTGAAATACGATACTAATTAACCCTGGTTGATCACAAATGGTTAACACTGGACCATTTTGGCCATACAAGTTACCATGTCCAATAAGGTCAATCTTAGAAAGCTTCAATTGATTCTTAAATTTCATGCCACAAAGTCTAAGAATGGAATTGTTGGCTTAACAATAATATTTGAGAGTTCTCTTCTATTTCCCTTGTATTATTTTCCCTTCTTCTCTCCCCCTCTCTTCTCAGTGTCCATACAAAACTCTACCCTTGACTTTTACAGCCGTCACATATTATAAGGTGCAGATGTTAAATTTTTTCAAGAGAACTATATCCATTATAACAATAGTGTTAATGGTGGCAACAGGCAGCAGTGTACTAGCAGGAATGTTAATTGCAGTGGTGGCAGGGTTGGTGCCAATAGTGGAAACAGTGACGATGCAGTGATGGTGATAGTCGCAGGGGCAGTAGTGCTGGTGGCAATGAAAGTTGGGTGCTTTTGGTGGAGATTGGAGACATTAACAATGCCAAAAATGGTATTGGGTGGCGATGGTGGTCAAAGTGACCATAGCAAGAGTGGTGGTGTGTGGTGCTTTTACCGAAAGCTAAACACATGGCCTAACTGTGAATTTTTCATAGCCTTTACTTGAGTGAAAAATTAAGCTCAATTCACCTCAATAAACTATTAAACTCTCATAGTCCATTTGGAATGAAGTGATTGGAAGGAAAAGAGAAGTGAGGAGACATTATTTCACATTGGGTTTAAATATAAGGAAGAAAAGGAAAAGAATGGAGAGAAAGGGGCTTAAAAAACCATTTTGCTTTGTTTCTAAAAGTGAGAGGAGTCAGAAGGAAAGGATAAAAGAGTTAGTTGTTATCTTTTTTCCCCTATTTCTTAAAACAAGTGAATTTCTAATTTACTCTTTCTACTTGTATAACAAAAATTCTACGAATTTATGTTTTCTTATCTATTATTTCTAAATAAGACGACAAGATTACACTATTCTTTCCTTTCCTATTTATCCAAAAAAGAAGAAGGGTTAACACCATCCTTCTTTTTTCCTTTTTTCCCCCCTTTTCTCCCCTAACAAATACTATCATTTTCTTCCTCGCCTACTAAACCATACACACTGTTAACCCCAGCTACATGGATATTAGCGGATGGAGGGGTGGCACAGGGTTGGAAATTTCACGTCTTTCTACTAATTTTTGTTAAAATTCTTCATACTTTCCGGCAGATATTTGGAAATTTCACATTTCTTTATTACTATTTTGTTAAATTTTTTAAAAGTTAGGACTTTCCTCCCGCTCCCAATTTTTCCTTTTAGATTTTTATTAGGGCTCCATCAAAAGTCTGATGGCTATACTTTTGCCCCTTTCTAGATCCGCCACTGTACGTATGTTTTTCTTGAGTCCAAGTCATTCTTATAGTTTTTAAAAGTAATTGATGAATGTATTCATCAATCAACTAACCAAACACAATCATTTATCAAAAATTGAATATGACTACAATTAATGCAATAAAAGCTAGGGTCATGAAGAACAGATATAAATCACTTTATTTAAATTATGAAGACGAAGACGATGATCACATAATTAAGCAAACAGAGAGAGAGAGAGAGAGAGAGAGAGGAAATTCTTACTGCCGAGGGTGTCATCAGCCATGCAAAGAATGGTGAGGCCATCAGTCCTCTTCACGTGAAAGATATACCGATCCTGAGAGTACGACGCATTGCTGTCATTGTTCCCCGGTAGCTTCTCGAGTATCTGCCGGGCTGTAGCGCCCGCATTCGTCGTTGCTGTGCTGAATTCCGCTAGCGCCACCGATCCCCTCGCCACCAGTGAATACAAGATCGACATACCTTCCTCTCTCTATACGTATCGTGTATGTATGTGTGTGCGCGTATATAATGCCCCCCCCTCTCTCTCTCTCTATCAGCACACGATCAGCGAAAGTACTTTACAATTGAATTGATCGGGCCTGCGCATTAACGTTTCGGAGGAAGAAGAACGGAATCGAATTAGCCCTACTTTTGGCGGAACCTCTGCTAAATTTAGCGGAGTTTCAGGTCAAAAACAATAGGAAGAAAGTTTATAAATGGAAAAGAGAGGGAGAATGGATGAACGGGAGAAATCCAAAGAAACGACGTCGCTTAGAATCTCCGGTTTCAAAGGAATATGTATTCCGGTAATGACGGGATTGTAAAAAAATCGTTTAAGGCCCACAGGAAAAGACAAAAAACTATTATTCGCAATGGCCAACTTAAGAGGGGACAGAGGGCTATTAATTTGCGGTTTGATAACTTTTGATTGAGGATCTTTGTTTCTCGGATCTTTCGTATGAATTTTTATTGGATGTGAATATATATATATATATATATAAAATAATGTTAGTCTTATTTTTATATTTTATTAAAATTATTTATTTTTATGAGTTGACAATATTGTATTAATTTTATATCACATAATATCACATCATGATATGATATCCAACTAATATAATATTACCAACTCATGAAAATAAACATTTTTATTAAAATTTTTAAATAAATCTAGTATTATTGATATATATAATTTTTAAATAGACTTGACACATCACTCACTTCTGTCCTACTATATTTTTTAATAGTATTATATCGTGTATTTTATAATCTTTTTTTATTAGAACATAACACACTTAAGAATTGCTCAGATGAACTTGTAGACATTCAGAAATTGTTAATTCGAACTCTTCTTTTTATGTCTCATAAAATTTATAGTGTGAGTCTCATGAGGGTAAATAAATTAGTTTAGTTACAAAGTTGTTGAGATTTTTTTTACTTAAAAAAATAAAAAAAAATCGAACATAGTAAAATGTTATTTTTTTAACTAACCAACGTGAGTTTTTTTTATTTAATCTGACACTTGTGATTTTTAACTTAATTTTCAAATTCAGATTAACATGAGTAAAGTTAAATCAAACTAAAATTACATTTAGTTAAAAAAAATGTTAATAAAAAGATAAACACTTTACCACGTTGTAGTGCAAACACATTTACCTCATATTAGTTATGTGTTGCAGTGCAAACTCATTTACCTCATATTAGACATATATATATATATATATGTATGTATGTATGTATGTATATAAACATGATGGTTTTATCCCTGGCATTCCAATTCAAATTATAATATTTCAACCTTCAAAGATAAAAAATGTTACTCCAATTAAGAAGTTATTTCTAGACTCAAAGTCAGTATTTCTAATTTCTAAATCACAATTTAATAGTTACACTAAGATAGTTAGATAGTTTCAAAGAAAATTTATAATAAGAAAGTAGAAGCCTTGCAACAATGCAAGTATTCATCCTCTCTTGGATTATTTTGCAACGCTTGAAGAGGTCGAGCAACTCTAGAGCTTCTTGTAGGTGTTTCATGTCAATGAAAACGATAATCAATCTCGAAAATTTTAGCTTCTTTTCTTTTGGTTTTACTCATGATTTATATATTCCCTTCTTATCATTTGAAAACAGAAATGTCTTTTACTCGATATATACTTTTATTTATATATATATATATATATATATATAAAATAGTAGGGCATTTCGTTGATATTTAAAGAGTCAATATGATCTAGATATTTAAGCATGTATACAACTATACATCTACGATTATATTAACTCATTAAATTTACACACAGTGAAATTGTGTTTAGAGGGATGGAAGTGTGTGCATTGGAATTTTGGGAGACCTTCCAAGGAAAATTCATTTTGGGTGGACAAATTATTAATTTCTATTTATTTTTAACCAAATAACAATAAAAAAATTAATTTTTCATAATCTTTTCCTAGAGTCTATTGTGTACACTTACAAACACATGAAAGCACATTTGCACATTTGTCACTACTCCACTAAAACTGTGAACTGATAGTGTTGTGCAAAATTTTAACTCAAATTTTGTGACTGGTTTTTGTTATTTCAAATCTTTAGTAGACAGTGCTTTTATTATGAAGGGTTTAGCAATTAGAGATGAATTATTTCTTTGTTTAGAAATTGGTCGATTTTTCGATGGAAGTTGAACTAAATAATCAAAGATTGGTGCATATTTTGAAGAATCATGATTTCTTTTTGTGCAAGTGGATGTCATTATTTGTGATATTTTGAGATTGAGTGGAGAGATTGGGGTGTCAAGATTTTGTTTTATTCATAGGATAGAAAATGAGATGAGATTGTCCATAAATTAGCTCAAATGTCATATTCTTGTAGTAGTAGTAGTGAGGTTTGGTTGGAGAATCTTTATGTAGTTGGATCCATTGCTTGAGTCTGACAAACTATCTTTGTAATTTTGTTTTGTCAGGAAAAAAAAATAGTTGTCTTATACATATATAAGCATGTATCCATATATCTCAATTTTCAAAATAGTTTTTTTTTTTTATAACGTGGAACCTTTCTAAGGACCAAGTCTAATGGCAGCCAGGACCTTCAACCAATGGCTACCCTTAAAAGGTAAACTCCGGATGCGCCAAACCACTCATTAGTCATGCGCATCAAGTAAATTGCGAACTCGCGCAACGGAGGAGACTTAAACTCACACTGGTTAGCCTTTCGGCCCTTTCCAGGTCCTTACTCCTACCAACTGCACTACGTCCGGATGGGCTTCTCAAAACAGCTTTGCCTAGCATAAGTAGCAAAAGGTCAAAAACCTTGCTAGTAGGCCTAGCCAGCCCATGGTCCTATGCCAAAAACTGATGGAGTTTGTTATTGGGTCAGTGTCCAGATTGAAAACTCAAAACATGTACCTCTTTGGGCTTAAACCAACCTCTGACCCCGAGCTTGTATTAGTTTGTTATTATTGCCTTCGGCAGTCTCATGAGAGAGACGCAACCTAAGCCCAAGTAACTTAAATCCTGTTTGTTGTTATCTATTGTGTTTATAAACCAATATTATATATATATATATATATATGCATGCATGCATATATTAAGATATAATAGGATGACCCTATTGTCAGAGAAATAAAGACTTGCACCATGTGCGCTGACTGATTGAATGCACTAGAGATTTTTTTGTTCTCAGGTTAAAAATATAGTAAAGAATTAACAGTTTAGATCTCATATCAAGAGAGAAACGCTTAAGAGTCATTTCTTTTGAAGGAAAAATCTTTATCCGGGCCACTAATTTTAACGCAAGACCAGAACTCCACAAATTCTATTTACTTCGTCTAGTCATCGCATATGACAAAAATCATTTAATAGCTCTATTTATCAACCCTCTAGTAATTAATTAATATGAAAGATTAATAAAAAAAATTCAATTATTAGTTTTCTTTTATTTTTTGTTAATAAAAAGGGTTTCTTATATGTATACAATTTTTCTTATAAAAAGAAAATATTATACGTAACATTTCAATGATATCACAATAGTTGGTTATGTCTATGAATAAAGTATCAACTTGAAAAACATAAAAAGAGTAAAAATATAATATAAATTCGGATGCATGTGAGTATAGTACAAAATTGGTAAAAAATTTGGGATAAATAT
The DNA here is from genome assembly GCA_008638375.1 of Nyssa sinensis. Classification (NCBI taxonomy): domain Eukaryota; kingdom Viridiplantae; phylum Streptophyta; class Magnoliopsida; order Cornales; family Nyssaceae; genus Nyssa; species Nyssa sinensis. Next base: position 4,883,667 of record CM018047.1, read on the forward strand.
CTTAAATGTGTGTGATATACACACATATCTATCTATCTATCTATCTATCTATCTATCTATCTATATATATATATATATATATATATATATCTTGGGGAGGAGAGATTGGAAAGAGAACAAAATTAAAGAAATTAAGGGGAACCAAAGGGGTCCCAGACAATCACATGAGGATGAGGAAAGCACTATCACGGATCCACAACATTACAAAAACAATCCAGCCTAGCTATGGATAACATGCACCCATTCACGGATGTACACTGGAAATACCTTTGTGAACACCCCCCTATCCCCCACCTCTGAGTCTGAATGTGTGTGTGTGGTGGGATGTATCAATATGTTGATTCTACGTACTATGAACAATATGGTCATGATGTCCCTTTGAACAAGAAGCTAAAAGCACTGAAAAGTGGAAGTTTTTTTACTTTGTCAAGAAAGTTGAATTCCTGTGAAAATTCCCCCACCTGTGTGTGTGTGTGGTGGGGTGTATCTATATGTTGATTCTACTATAAACAATATGGCCATGATGTCCCTTTGAACGAGAAGCTAAAAGCACTGAAAAGTGGAAGTTTTTTTGCTTTGTCAAGAAAGTTGAATTCCTGTGAAAATTGGGAAAAAAGAAGAATAAGAAGAAGAAAATATATGCTGAAAGATAAATAGTCACATATACTTGCTGTTTTTGTATAATACTCAGTGCTGCTCGATCCTAACGAAAAGCTGATTAAAAAAAGGGAAAACTGTGTTTTCTGCAGTATATATGTGGAATCACTTTCTTAATACAGCTTCAAATAAACTTTAAATTTCGCTAGTTTATTTTTAGGATAATGAATGCATTCATAACAGTTAAATCATTAAATATTTTGAAAGCTTAAATTATTAAAGATCGAAGACGTAACGAAACTTTAATATTATATCATCTAAATATGTCTCTCTTTAAACAAGACAGAAACAACACGTGCATTAATTCATATTCTCCTCAAACAAGACTAAAATAACACGTACATTAATTCATATTATGAGAATGACAAAGAGAATTGATCCATCAAGATTTTTTCTTTCTTTAATACCACGTTAAATCAACAACTCATTTAACAACTTAAATTTTAGATGGATTAGTGGTTTTAACGATAGCCTCCATTGAAATTTGCCTCGGGCTAGCTCTAATGCTTTGCTGCTTTGATCTTCCTTTAATTGGTTTTTGGCTTGGATGTACTGCTCTTTTCTTTGGGTCTTTAGCTTTTGTTTGTTGCTTGTTTAAGATGTTTCCTTCATATATACATACAAACCCACCTAATCAGCACATGATCACAGAGACTTTCATTCTTATTCCAATTGATTAGTCCTCTTCAATGTGGGCTCAAAGTCCAAAAATACACAAGCATTACAATACCTGATCCTCATTTTTTCCAATTTTTTTGTTTGAAATCATATTTTGTAAAGCATCTTTGTTGTCAATTTTGCGCTGTAATTCAAAAATGGCTCATTGATGTGTCTATTTTGGCCGGTTGTTTCCACGAAAGTACATGCATGAGAGAAAAGAGACAAGTTTTACTTGGTGATGACTCAGTTTCACATGGTACTTGCATCAATTAAAAGCAACAGAAGTGAAAAAGTAAAGAAAAAGAGCTAAAGAATTTCATGTAATCCAAGCTATTAAATCTAATGCACTACCTAAAAGCTCAAGGAAAGAACAAAATGTCGTATATCTTCTCTTTTTTCTCTGTAATTAAGTTGGTGACTCGGATACATAACAGCTGTGCAGTTCTATGACACTCTCTCTCTCTCTCTCTCTCTCTCTATATATATATATATATATATCTATATATATATATTCATGATCTTTAAGCGTGACATAAGAATATAAGACTATATTCAAGAATTTTCAATACAACACAGATTATCCAAAAGACTGAAAGAGTGATGCTACATAAATCTAATCTTTATTTTCATTTGTATCTTGATCAATTTGATGTAACATCTTATAATAATTTTAAAAATCACGTCACTTGAGTAAAATGATACTACATGATGCTATGTCATAATATTGAGAATATAAATGAAGATGCAAATTGGAGATACATAACATTTTTTTTAAAAGAAATTGATGGCATACATTAGGCATTTCATTGTATTATGAGTCAAATATCTGTGTATTCTGGTGGCCGGCTAGCTAGGCGAAGATTGTGATTACGCCATTTCACCTCTAAAATATTGCAAATTATTAGAAATATAATTTTGAATGTTTCTATAATGCATAATTATCTAGTTGCATGTAATTTGATACATAAATATGTTTAAGAATTTTAAGGTTTGTCTCATAATTCTGAAGGTTACTTAGAAATTTTAAAGATTTGTTTAAGAATTTTAAATGTTGTATTCAAATATCAATGTAAGTTTTATATAACGGAGTATATGTACTGCATATATAAGTGAATCAAAAGAAAAAAGAAGAGAAATAATATAAATATATTTGTGAAAGAACGAGAAGCTCTTGGGCAATTGGTAGAGGAGTTTTGTACAACTTATGATTGTACATCTCCAAATATATGTTTAAGCAACTCCATTAAGTATCTGAGCTCCTCAAAAAATTCAAATATGGTATCAGAACTGACTACGTCAAGGATTTAACACAAACATGTGTCTAGCTAAGCCTAATGTGCTTTTGATCACTGTACTTTGTCTCTATCGTTGCCCACATCTTAACTTTCCAGGAGTCTATGTTATATATAATCAAGAAAGTAACATGCATGAAGGAATATTGGTAAAGCTTATTAATTTAGAATGAATAATGTAAAGGATTTTTTTGGGGTAAATGATTGAATTTCATTAGAACATACAATAAGGGGCAAGTCCTACAAAACAAAGCCACAACTATAACTGATCATCACACTTGAAAAACAACAACAGAAAGGAAACAAATCCAATCAACTCACAAAAAAAGAAAGGGACCACAGAGCAACCAAGGCACATTTATCCATCATCCCTATCGGTCGTGACAAGATGGCTAGGCCGCGGAGCATGTCCCTTAGGTCCACAGTTCAGGCTCTCCTTGACTTACCCGCGCGATGTGCATGAAGTTGAGTATTTGCACACATATCCTGAGGGTTTTTTTCTGAGGTGAGCTCCCTTTCATACCGGTTGGAGGGGAGGGTGATTGGAGGTTTTCCACCGTTACCCAAAAATAAAAAAACCTTGGTAGATGTCATTAGTTTGGCGGTGATTATCTTCCTTACTTATTTGTTAATTATTGTAAGTATAGCACATACATTGCTATGCAAATGCTAATGTTTACCCATTTGTCAGGTTCCAAAATTGAATTAGCCTCCCGTTGTTTGATAAAATAAGAAATGAAACAAAATATGCTGTTGCAAATCATGCTGCATATCACTTTTTCATTGATACCCAAAACTAGTGTTGAAAATTTTGCATAGGATCATGAAACATATATATAAGATTGGTAGCATATAGAGTTGTCATATGTATCATATATATATATGCTATATATAGACTCGTTTTTTGTGTTGCAAGCACATTAGTACTGGAAGTCCATTAACAAAATGTAACCTCCAAGTATACTGGTCTTTTGGACACGTGATTATCAGAATAAACTCTGGTTATACATACTAGCCAGAACTGCATTACTGCCAAGTAATGTTAATTGCAATGGGAACATAATAATAGTGGGAACAAATATCCATACATTATATATATATATATATATATATATATATATATAGATTCATGCATTTGCACGGTAGTTGCCAACTAGCAAAATTTGGCAGATCCATTTGAGCCTATCTAGCCCATGTTCACGTGATCTCCTTCTAGGGTTCTTTTTTTTTTTGGGTTTTCTTGCACTACTCAGTCTATATAACACCCCACTCATCTTCAAAAACTTTACCTCTTTCTTTGTTTCAACACAAAGCAGAGAAACCCAAAATGGAATCCTCTAAGATGACAGCTTGCATTCTCATTTCCATGCTATTCATCTCCTCAGTCATCCCCACTTTTGGCTGTGGCTACTGTTCCAAGCCCCCTCCCAAGCACAAGAAGCCCAAGGGTAAGCATCCTAAGGGACCCATTACACTCCCACCCGTCGTTAAGCCTCCGGTGACTGTTCCTCCGATCGTAAAACCGCCCGTGACCCTACCACCCATTGTGAAGCCACCCATTAACCTCCCTCCGGTGACTAACCCGCCAACACCGGCTACAGCTACATGCCCAATTGACACTCTTAAGCTTGGAGCTTGTGTGGATCTTCTAGGTGGGTTGGTGCACATTGGTCTTGGTGACCCTGTTGTTAATGAGTGCTGCCCAATTCTACAAGGACTTGTTGAGCTTGAAGCTGCAGTCTGCTTGTGCACTACTCTCAAGCTCAAAGTTCTCAACCTTAACATCTTTGTGCCACTTGCTCTTCAGCTGCTTCTCACTTGTGGAAAGTCACCCCCTCCTGGTTACACTTGCTCTCTCTAGATCTAAGTTAAGTACTGCACCAACCTCAAAATAAAACTTTTAGCTTTCTATATATAAATGTGTGTGTGTGTGTGTGTGTACATTTCTATATATAATATATCTTTGCTTGCGAAGATAAAATTAAATCTAACATTTCTTAGATTATGGAAGGATAAAAGTCTCAATTAATCCATATTTAATTATAAAATATGAGTAAATTTTTCTGTACCTTAATATGATTTATAGATGATACGAATTCTTGGCTTATTGCATGATGATGTTTTGGATTGCAGGTTGCCAGATTGATGGATGAAATCGACATGAGAGGTTGTCGAATCTCCCATTTTTACTTTCCTCTTCCTCTTTCTCTCTCTATCTCCTCTTTTTGATTGGAACTTCTCATGTGCTTGGCTTTATTGTACATCAATTATTTTTTATTTCATGAGTGTAATATTGCTTAGGCAAAGTAAGCAATCGAGGACGCTTTTCTAGCTCTTTCTTATTTTTGTATTCTGAAATTCTCTTTGGCGCAGAACTCAGTGTTTTGCGTTACCAATGAATGTATACATATGTATGTATATTTTTCATCCTGTTTTTTTTTTTTTTTAAATTAGAGATTAACACATGTATTTTTATTATAATGGGTCTCATTTATTAGTAATATTTTTCATATAAATTAAATAAACACATAAAATATACTAATGTGTTTATGGAGAGGTGGATCCGGGGAAAACACCCCCCAAAAAATTATTAATTTTAGAATATTAATTTTCACAAAATAAGATTTGATCTCTCTCAATTTTTTTTATATATATTCGTATAAATTTTTTTAAATTTGAATACCTGCTAAGTTTTATTTTCTAATTAAAATTTCCGAATCCACCATTATTAGTATATGCATCATGTATGTTTATGCAAAACCTTGATACACATTAATATGAATTCTTCACGAATGAATGTTTTAGTCAATATCTCGTCAAAATCTACATATTTGTTGTGACTAATTTTCCATACATTTAAAAAGGTCACACAAATTTATTTATTCATTAACATGTATTATCATAATTCTTCTTTAGATACAAGTAAAAATATTAAATTTATTTTTAAATTTTTATCGTACCCATAACACACCAGCGGAAACTATATCTAACAAGTATTTGCCATATACCATATGATAATTATTTAAAAGTCTGGCTCTGAAAAGAGAAATGCGAGGCAAATCCTACTTTTTGGCATGAAATAGCTGATCTTGATCGGTAAACGACTTCTCTTGAATTAAACTAACCTGCCATTTCAAGCACCCCAATCATGGAGAGAGAGAGAGAGAGAGAGAGAGTTGATTTGGATTGCTAGTGGACCTTTTTCTTTGGTGACTTCTGAGTATTTTGACGTTTACAGGGCTTTTGAGCAACCCCACATTCGATTTAGAGGACTCACGTGGTGATTATTTTGCTACAAGGTACAAGTGATGGAGACTTTTAAGGAGCTTTTAGTCATCACCTTTTTCCATACAGATCGTTTATATATATATATATATATATATATATATAGAGAGAGAGAGAGAGAGAGAGAGAGAGAGAGAGAGATTCACTTTCATCCATAACTTTTTTTTTTAAACTCTCATAACAGGTGTCTGGGAGCCGGGAGGTATGTGTTTGGAGTCTTCTTTGCCAAGTTATTCTATGTACCAAACGATGAAAATAAAAAACTAATAGCTCATTTGGATGGAATGAATAGAAGAGTAGATAAAAGATTTGAGTGAAGTGATAATATTTTCTCTCATTTAAATTATTACGACGAAGCTAAAAAAAAAAAAGCAGTGCTCTTGAAATTTGTATATAAAAGCCAGAATTGAAAATCAAGCACACAAATTAGATTTAGTTTGATGATCCTTTGCACTATTATATCATAATTAGGAATAGTCTTCAGAAAAGGAACCCGATTAACCATTAAATGCAACAGTAACTAACCTCTCCCATGGCAAGCACTTCCAATGCATCTTTATAATTTAGCCTTGTAATTAGCTGTTTTGCATTTGCAGGAGACCCATCATTACTGCCCTGTCAAACGAAAATAAATCTCTCTGAGTAAAAATGAATCTGAAAGATCCTTGAGACCTGAAAAAGGAAATTAATTGGTTGCCTCAAGGGTTTATAATAATGAACTGTACTATATATATATATATATATATATATCCATTATAAACCATACTGCTGATGGTGATCAGTCTCAGATCCCAAATGCACTTTCTCCCCACTCTGATTTTTTAACTCTATGTTTAAGTTTTCAATTGGCAATTGATGGGCTATAAAGTGATAAATTAATTTAAACACGACACGTGTATGTACAAAATACTTTCATACACATACTCAAAAAAACTCTTTTATCTAGTACACACAAGTATATGGGATTTAGAGATTCTCTATTTAGAATGGCCCACAATTTCTAAGCCTTACCTCCAGAATAAGAATTGCGAAGTATCTACAGGAGGGAGACCTCAACTGGTCACCGCCTTTCATGTCCTACCGATCTTATAATAAGAAAATAGAGTTCAATATGGTAACTATGGCCGTTTGGTTAATGTTTCAAAACATGTTTCATGATTTTTGAAAATCCAATTCATGTTTGGTTAGGATTTTCAAATGCTGTGATTCAAAAACTGATTTTGAAAATTCATCTTCTTCATTTTTGAAAATTTTCAAAATCTTTCCCCCTCCATCTCTCTTATCTTCTCTCAACATCACCCGTCATCCACGACAAACGCACCCATTTTCTATCACAATCCCCCATTAACTTCCGTCTATGACGACCAAACACGGTCCTTACCCGCCTATATATACACACATACACATACATACAAATTCTAATCGTAGTAACCAGAAACAGAATGAAACCAGAGTAGAGGCCACATATGATACAGAAACTAGAAAATGATGGAGAGAAATGTTACAGGGAAAAGGTAGCGTAATTCAGGTATTGCTGATGTTTTAACATATAAATCTACAACCAGCAACAAGATTTCCACTTTGAAAGTAAGTATGATTACACAACAGAGAGGCAATCGAAAGTCAGCAGGTAATCTAAGTTGCAAAATAATAGCGAAATCGAACCCAAACGTATAAAATCTGCCAATAAAGGAGATAAAAACGAGAAGACGAAAGAGAGAAAGGGAACATATGAAGAAGAAGAAGTCCAACGAATCAGCTGGAGCGCCTTGAGATGAAGAGGAAACCAAATTCCTCCAGAGATAGCGTCCACTTGCCATGTCCACACAGGTCCAGAACCCCGCCTCAATTGCCGCCCAAACCTGCAATATAATGAAGAAAAATGTGGCAAAGAAATTGAAGAAATTGATTCACAGGAAAAGAATTTTTTTTTTGAATTATATCCAAACATATTTAGATTGGATATATCCAAACACATTTTCACAGTTTTTAACTCAGAAACTGAATTCTGATTGGCGTAATCAAATGCATTTTTGTAATTTTCAAAAAATCAATTACAAAATTCTGACACACATTTCAAAAACGTTTTCAAGAGAATCATATCTGAATCACTATTTCTAGATATCTTCAAATTCTTACTTTTATGACTCCGAATCCTATTTAATTTAGAAAATCTACAGGTTATAAATAACGCCATGAGGTAAGTTTTCAATTTACGTTCCATTGACTTTTTTCAATTACAGTCTTTTCAATTTACTGATTCTATTATTAAAACCGCTATAACCGGAGCCTATCCGGTAACTTTCTGATTTTTTGATTTTAAATTCTCAACAGGTGACGAAGAATGGAAGTTCCTCTAATAAAAAAGAGCAATCAATAATGAAACATCTCCATCATGTCTCTTGGCCAGTGAAATGGCAGCAGCAGTAGCCCTGTCAATATCATGGTTTCACCAAAAGAGCTAGAAACATCAGGAATCTGTTCAAAAAAGCAAAGCACTAGACAGATATGCTACAATCTTATTACCTTCCGGTCATAAATATGAATCGTTGGGCGAGTATGGCGGAGCTAATACACTCGTCCATACACAAAACATATTAAGCACCAACGCCATGGGGATAATGCAACATCGATAAGTCAATAGCATGTACTTAAATAGCGGTTGTGGGATATGATGCAGTCGCCGAGTAAGTCTTTATATGGACTTGCAAAATCTTCCCCTGAAAAGGCATCCAACTATTCATTAGTGAGATTAAAGATTCCACATCGGGCAGTACCTCATCAAAGACCCATCTATTCCTTCATTTCCAGATTTTTTCCCCATATAGCTGCAAGAAAAATAATAGGGCTCTGGTCCTTTCTATTGAAGCTCTATTTTTTTTAATTTTAATTTTATTTAACTGTGAAAAGAAAATGGGAAAATTATTTGTGTTAAATTTACGAACCTTGTTATGTCCATTGAACAATGAATTGAATCCAACCCAAGTCAGACAGAAGCAGATTTATCCGGCCTGTGTATACTGATTTTGTTTTTGACCCAAAAACACACAGATATGGATGAGTTGTGTGTATAAATGAGAGGTAGTCAGTATTTGCAAATATGTATAATGAAAAACCAGTGAACTAAGTTGTTGTGAAACATGCAGCATGGCTTAACAAAATTGATTTCTTCACAGCATGGCTTAACAGATGTGGTATAAGTAGACTTTTAAGGCTTAATTTCCACCTCAATACCAGGCACGGTAAAAACAAAGTATCCAACAGGTTTTTGTTTTTTTGTTTTCTGTTTTTGGTTTAAGCCATAAGAACTGCAAAAGCAATAATACAAACACCACGTCACCATCAAACACCAGACAAGAAGCTAATAGACAACCTAAAGACTAGAAGAATACATACAGAAGCAAGCCCAAGCCCAACACAATGTCACCATCAAACAGGGCAAGACACTACATGGCTTGCAGTTTCTTTTCCTAGTTCTCCCTTTACTCAACAAAGATCAAATTCACATTTTAACTTCTTCTTTTTCGTTAAAAATAGTTTTTCACTGCAACAAGCAAAGGATGGCCCTGCTAAGTGCAACCCAGGCAGGGAATAACAAGCAGCCCAACATGGTTTTATGGAGATTTCCCAAGCCTACGTGAAGCTAAACACGGATGGTGTTGCCAAGGGCAATGCTATACACAATCGCGCATAAATATCATGTGTCGCACATGAAATATTCCAACGATCGAGATTACACAATCGCAACTGTGCATGACAGCCTTCTAAGAACAATCAATCGGTACAAAGAAAAAGGAGCAGCCACAAAGGAACAAGTCATCTCCACAATTCGTAAGTCACTAAAGTTTGGCTACTCCAGGGGTTACATCATACATTCAGCCGGCAAGCTCATCGAAACATGTTTTACCTGGGAAGCAGCAGCAAAACAGCCAACCTTATACAGACACAAACACTATATGGAAACAAATAAGAAACTGTGAGAGAAAAGAAAGGCACTGGACTAGAAATGACATCTAGAATGAATAAAATTTCTCAGAATTCACTTTCTTCAGGAGCATATGACCTCTCTATTCTTGAATACCAACTGGATTAGCCATTAAAACACAGTATTCTGAATCAGAACTACATCTCAAATCTTATAGATGGGCATCTGTGACAACCAAAATAATCTCAGCCACACCAGCAATCACCGATCACTACAAATGAAATTTTTTTTAAAAAATAGAAAATTTGACAAAAAAAATTATTCCCTGAATTGAACTATATATATGTTACAAATCCCTGTCAAAAGGATTGTTGATCTACCTGCTAACTCGCCATGAGTGCGGTGGGCTGGACACAACAATTAAAAGCCACCATACAACATTCAACATGGGCTATTTAATGTTAAACTGCCAGGGAGGAACCTAATGTGACTAGAGTGTTTCAACTTGGCAAGGGCTTCTTGCGTCTTCCCAAGCATGATATCCACGTAAATTGCAGTAACAACGGCTTCTGGACTATTGGGTACCGTGGATAATGCCTGCATCACAAACTGTTGAGCTTGCTCAAGATCTCCCTGCAATGCAGACATTGCCGCTAGGTTTGCATAAAGAGATCCCCGTGCCTCTTCAGGCTTGAGGAACACAACACCTTGTGATTCATCGAACAAAGAGTTCTTGGCTGTCAATGATCCACCATTCAACTCCTCACAATCCACAGTTTTCTCCACCCTCCATTGTTCACAGTCCTCTTTACTGTATGGCAGTTCAATGTTGTTTCCACCAGACAAATAAACTAACAAATGCTCAGCAGCTTCCTTTGGCCGGTTTAGCAGGCAGAGAGACTCGGCTGCATACACATTGCCTAGAAAAAAATAAATTCTGGAACATTCTGAAAGTTTCAAGAGAGACCTTGCAGTTGACAAGGCCTTCAGAGGATTTCCCAATTCCAATTCCACATATGCCAAGTCAGCAAGAACTGCTTGCTTGATCATCTGATTCTCTCTTATACAAATATCTTCATAATCCAAGATGGAGCTCTGTAAGATGGTGTTTGGATTATTTCCACCCTTTTGTTCTTTCACATCCCCATTTGTGTTAATCTGACCTGAGCCCACTGTTATATTAGAGGCCGTGGACTCGCCACTAGATACACTCTTGTAGTTTGTATTCTTAGATGATGCCGCTTCTCTTGATTCATTTTCCTCCAGGGAGGAACTGGAAGGCAAACCAGACTTCAAACACTTCAACTCAGAACAGTTCAATAGGTGCAAGGCATTTAAAAGACACTGCCGTGCAAGGGACATCGAGAGATTCGGCTGTCTATCATCACCCAAAAACCAATCATCCCTTCCAACAAAATCCACCTGCCCATTTCTTGAAATCCCATCTTCCATTACAAGTTGTCTCCATTTTCCTTTTCCAACAACATGAACGTTAACTTCTGATCTGTTGGATGGGGCTGCGCTAGATTTTAGAAGTCCTTTCTCTAATGCTAATAGACAACATTCAGCAACTCGGAGCCACAAGAGAGGCCGGTTGTAGAAAATTAAACTAGCCTTGTGCAAACAGCGAGCAGCAAGTATTGGCTTCCCACAGGCCAGGTACTGCACCCCACAGTTATATATTATGTGGAGAGATTTATCCTGTGACAAGGTTGAGAGCTTTAAAGGCTTTTCCTTCCGTAAAGAAGAACTATTACTCAGTGCCTTGGAAAAGAAGACAGTTGATGTGTGATATTTCCCAAGTCGATAGTAGATGCACCCGAGATTGTTGTTGTATATGCTTGAAATCCCCATGTCTGTCCGATTACTTGATGCCATCAAGAGCTTGATGGCTTTACGATAATTCCCACGAGCATATTCAAGCTGGGACTTCAAGAGGAGAGCCATGGAAGAATCTTTTCCGCGTGCTATGTTCATAGCCAGCTTAACTTCACGCTTAGCTGCCTTGAGGTTCCTAGCAAGGAGCAGAAGGCGAACCTTGTAAAGATGCAACTTTAGCCTCAGATCATTGGTCGAGATGGACTGATCGGCCGGGCTCCTTGAAAGATCATTTGAAGATTGGAGGCCAGATAGCCTTGCTAGGTTCTGTCCACTATTGTCCAGTGTTGATAATAGGGTTTCATATTCCAGTGTCTCCTCCGATAGTGTTCTAGATAAAGAATTTTCTGAGGCACTTGCGGCAACAGCCGAATCAGAATTAGAAGCATCTGTGGCACTTGAATTGCTTGGAAGTGAAGAAGATTTTGCCACTAGATTTGAAGATTGTTGCTGTGCAGAGCTTCCATTGTCACCTTGACTGATCAAGTTACTGACACAATAAGCTTTCTCCACGTAGTTAATTACAACCTGGATACAAGGAATCATAATGGCACCATTTTTTGGTAAAAATTGATTGAAATATTATAACATAGAAACTGGAAAAGAATGCACAATATTTTCACCATAGCCATCAACTTAACCAACACTTCAAGGTTGGCACACACAAGAATTTACCACCAAAACTTGAAGATGAAACATAGTCCATTATAACTTGAATGCTTGCTCTCATATTCATGATTAAAAAGTGCATGGAAATTATAAGAGACAGCATAACATAGGATTTTCAAACTTATTTCAAAAAAATAAAAACAAAATGAAATACATACGGAAAACAAGAACAGTAAATCCCTATGCAGACACAAGGTCTCCAGCACTGTGCAAGAGACCAAATTTGCTCAAAGCTAAAAAATGAAAATAAAAACATCCAAGAAGTCCACAAAAATGATTCTTCTAAAATTAATTGACCCTTTGGTACCATAGTCCAGAATTTTCAACCATCGGATGTCATGGTCTGTCTGATTATACCAAGTAGTGTGCAACAGTGAAGCCCACAAAATTTAAGTAAAAGATGACCGCTTGAGCCTTCCAGCCACCAATGACAGAGAAGGTCGGCCTCAGAAAGGGGCACCCAAGAAATTTAGTAAGCAAAAATATGATACTTCATAGTTCACTACCTAAACAGAAATAAAAGTGATTAACCCACTCAATCTCTCTTTTGCACATGCAACATCGGAAGCACCAACCCATGGTTACTGTCAGACCCTAATTTACTCGGCTTAGCAGCATGGGCATGGGAAGACAAGTCATGCTTTGGCAGCATTTGGCCAAGTGGGCGGCATTGGCATGGGGAGGCATGTCATGCTTTGGTTATGCTTGAAAATGGCTAAGTTGATGAAGTTTGGTACTTTGACATAAGTTGGTGCATGCTTTAGGTGACCTTAGCACAAGACAGTGCACCTTGGCACAGTTTGGCATGCTTAAGTGCTCGGCAGTTGGGTGGCTGGGCTGATTTGGATGCAAGGAATAGTGTCTACTCCTGTCAGTCCGGTAAAAGTCACGTTGACATATATAAGGGGGAGTCACTTACTTGAGCTGGGTGCCCATGGGTGAGCATGGCTTGTGCCCTAGTGAACCTTGGCACCTAAAGGGCAAGGTGGTGGCTTGTCAAAGTAAAGATGGTTGTGGGGCATGCGGTGGCTCTACCTTCCACCCACCATCGGTGGCGGCAGCAAATGGTGGCTTTGACTTGGCTAGTGAAGACCAACCCTAAGAGGACATGGCTCAACAAGCTTGGGTCATTCAATGGTGCATGGTTCATGGGCATGGCATAGGGTTCAGCCAAGCATGCGAAGTAAGACCAAGACATGTGTGACATGACTTGGCAGCACATGACTTGGTGTGGTTCGGGGTCATGGCTCAGTTGTTCTCGGTTCAGTGGTCCAAGACAAGGCAGAGTTGACTTGGGTGTGTGGCTTGGTAGTTGGCGCAGACCTTGACTCGTGGTGTGGATATGACATGTGGCAGACCTACACATGGATGGTTGTCAAGGCAGTTACATGGTAGTTTTGGCTGACTTATGGAAATGGCAGTAACATGGGCAGACAGTGAGGCGTGTAGCTAATTTTGTGCATGACAGCAAGGCAGCAGTCATTAGGATGTGCCTTAGTGGCACACAAGGGGTTGAAGACATGTGCAGCAAGTGTGGGCAATTATAGGGCAGTTGCAGAACATGGGAACGAGGCCTTGGGGCGTGCTGTTAGTGGCAACATCACATAACCTAATAGTTGGCAGTTGACAATTGCATAGGTGGCACAAGCTGGTTGGTCCATCACTAACCCAGCAGTTAGGGTTGTTAACTGCACAGCCAGGTGTGGTTTATGCTACTGTGCCAGCAAACCCCTTTGGCAGTTGGGGGTGTCAACTGCCAAAGCAGTTACTTGTATGTGTTGCTTATATATTTTGTGCATGCTAGGGTGTCGAACACATGGAGTGGTAGCACAATTGTGAAGGAAACGAATTTGTACGAGTCTTGTCTGCAACCCTTAGCCAGTGTAGTTTCCCTATGCTTAATGAGAAGTAAAGATTGGGTTTTCCCTATAAACACTATGTGTGGTTTTGTTGTGCATGAGCGCCCTCATTCCTACTTGATCGTGCCTTAGATTTTGTATTACATTGTGTTGTGTAAACTATGTTGGTGTGTTGGAAGCCTCCTTAAAGGCTGTAGTCTCTTTGGGTTCGTGGTTGGTTGGACAAGTCGACAGAGACTTGGCACCGCACAGGCAGAAATTTGGTGCTCGAATTTTACACTGTAACAATTACCATAATTCGCTCATCTCCTAGTGAATTGCGAATTGGGATCTCACGACCCAAAACATAGATTATTAGTAATTTGGAACGCAAGATTTAACGTTCTAATCTAAAATATCAGAAGTCTCAAAAAAATCATACAAAATACACACGCATCATTTTTTATTTTATAATGGCTTGGATTCATTGAAATCTTTTTGGTGTATATATGTACATACCAATATTATTACAAATACAATCAAAAAACATATCACGTTTCAAATAAACGTATTTTGTTCCAACAAAGTGATCCAAAGAAGCCTACTCTTAGCGTACTATGTTTTATAACAAGTAACGATCTACGTTCTTGTTCCCGTTCCCCGTACCGTAACGATCCATGTTCGAGGTAACATTGACTAACCCTTCAGCTCATGAAATGATCAATCATTAATACTTAATCATGTGCAACCATTAAAAAAAAAAATTGTTAATGGAGCAGGAGTCCTCTAAAATTACTGAAGCTCTGTTTGGAATGGAGATGGAAAATTGGAAGGAAGGGAAGGGAAGGTAAGGAATGAGGGATGGAGAAGGTATCACTTGGGAAAGGAAGGGATCTTTTCCTCCTTTTGTCTGGTTGAACAAGAAGAAGAGTTGTTTAATGATTTTATCTTCTTTTCTTTCTTTTTTTTGATAAGTAAGATTTGTATATAAATAAAGTTGCCCAAGAAGGGCAACAAGGGCAAAAACCCCAAAAATTACATCTTTCTAAGAGATCCCAAAAAATTTACAAAAGAAGAGACATTTACAGGGAAGGCCTCTTTGACCCAAAAAAATAACAAGCGCAAAAAGGCATCTTTAAAATAAGGAGTTGAGAGCTCCCGGTCTTCAAAAACACGATTGTTTCTTTCTCTCCAAATGCACCACAAAGGCAAATGGGAGCCAATCTCCAAATCCTCCTAGTCTCATTAGGGAGATTACACCCTTCCCAAGCCAACATGAGGTCTTTGACGGAACCTGACATGACCCAAGAAACTCCAAACAAGCCAACAACGAGAGTCCAGCAGCTCCAAGCATGGTGACAGTGGATGAGAAGATGATTCACCCTTTCCTCATGGTGACAGTGGATTATCTTCTTTTCTTTTTTCCCTTCTTGATAAGTAATCCCAAGATTTTTATCATTATTCACTTACATTTCAACGGAATAGTGTTCTTCTGAAGGGCAAGCAATAGAGAGCCCATGAGGACTTCATGCGGAAAGCTTTATTCTAAGAACTTCCAAACCAAAGCAAACACCCTTTTGTCCCAACATTTTCACAATATATGATTTGTCAAGAAAAGAATCAGCTCCCTTGAATTCCCTGTCATGAAAAACATCACAATCATGTCCTCTAGTACCTCTCTCTCAACTATTTCACATTTTCAACCTCCACCTCTATTTTTTGTGATCTAAAATCAGCTACCTCCAACCACTACTGCCGACAATATTTCTAAACTCCTTGACGACAAACAACCAAAAGGAAGAATAAACCACAATTCTTCCACAAATGATGGCCATGATGCTATTGTTCTCTTGAAAGGTTCTTCCATTCCTTTCCATCCAAATGTACCAAATAATAGCTAAAATAACATTGTCACTACTTCTCATTTCCCCTTGCCAAAAATATGCACATACAAGATGGGATGTGTAATGCAAGGCTTAGCCAAAAAAATCATCTGTTGCCATAATGTACAAATCACCGGACAATGCAAAAGAATAGGTGATCAAGGAATTTATCATCCCCTTGGAATAAAACACAAACACTGAGAGCAGTTTGTAAGACCTTCTTTTGAAACATGTTAAGCAATGTTAACCTTCCACATGCCACAAACCAAATCAATCTTCACAATGGATGACACTTTAGTCTTCCAAATAAGCTTAAACGGAAAAGAGAAAAAAGGATCACTAGGCTTGACGATAGTGGATTGGCGAAAAGGATTAGCGAGTTAATTCACCACCAGTATCAACAGTCCAACATCCAGTCATAATGTAATTAAGAAACAAGTAGATATGCACAAGATTGAGAAGGAAAGGTCCTAATTTAAAATTCCAAGGCGGGCCAGGAATGGAAGAAATGTGTGTGAGGGAGGCGAGGCTGGCGTGGAAAATTGCTCCATTATGACTTTTTTGGTGTATCTGGCATGAGCACAATAGGCATATTTTTGAAGATGAAGAGATGCCAATTTTGAGGTTCAAAGATTTCTTTCCGAAGTTGCTTCATCTTTGGGTTAAAAATGAATACCCTTTTATCTAGAAAGCTTTGTAACTTTTTTGGGGGTCTTAAGGCTCTAATTTAAAGGCCTTTCCCTTTTTTCGTATATGGTTTCTCCCCCCTCAGGTGCCTTGTTTTATATATATAACCTTTACCGATCAAAAAAAAAAAAAAAGGGACCATGTAACAAGCTGGGAGAACAGAAGCTAAAGCAGCAATGCATCACTACAAGGATAAATCCAAGAAGAGAATAGACTTGTCACTTCCAGCACCATGAATAAATGTGATTAAGCATTACATAATGAACTTCAAATGATAGTAATAGTTTTCCCGAGTGGCATAGCTGGCAACGCAACCATTGTGTTGCAAACCACTGCTTTATGACCAAACACCAAATAAAAGCTAAAAGCTTTTCCAAGCTATTATTTTAATACCAAATCGGGAAAACAAATTATAGATCCAGATTAGTCCTTAACTCGACTCAACTCAACAAAACTTTATCCTAACTATTTGGGGTCGGATACATGAATCATGTCTCGCCAAAATTAGTCCTTACAATTACAATTTAATAGCCGAGGATGTACCCCTTCTTTTTACAGCAAGAGAAAACATAAACCCCAAAAGGAATATGAGACCAAGCATATATTAGATGTTATGAAAAAGAGCAAAAGTAATTCCAAAATTGGTATTTGGTAAGACACACACCCACTATGTCCCAATTGGGACTTGAACTCTCAACCTTCTTTTGGGAGGTAGACGTGATAACATTCAAGCTAACACCTGATGAGAAATTATAATTATAATTTTTCCATAATGAACATTTTCCCTCTGCACTCGAGCAGGTAAGTTCAACAAAATCAAAGCTCTATCCAACTCATCTAACTTCCTCTTAACAGTGTCTCCCTAACAAGTCATGATTATCCAATCTAGTGAACCTTTTGTACTACCGATTCAATACCTCTGTTTTGAAATCACTACGATAGTGCAAATATCAAAACCCTTAGAAAAATTCACCAAAGTAAAAAAATAAATATATAATAAAAAGTTATCAATGAAAAGAGAAAATCCATTCAAGTTGAACCTGGCAAAAAGACTGCACTGCAATAAAAGCTAAGCTTTTAAGCATGACCCCAACCACAACGAGGGCCTTTCCAAAGATTACCATCATAAGGTAAGATTATCTTGATTCAAGTAAAAAGGCCACTTCCAAACCATTAAAATCACTTAAATAAAGTCAAAACCAATCATCAATCTCCATACAAAATTGTATATGTAACTTTTCCTTTCAGGTTTTTTTTTGGATCAGTATAGACCACTCTTTTTTTTTCTTTTTTGGATACATATCAGTATAGACCATTCTCAAAGCATCATATGCATCTTGCTCAAACTCTACAAAAGAATTTATTAATTTATAGTAATTTTGTACAATCCAAATGTGTAGAGTATTTATAAATCCCCTTAAGCTCATTCAATGTCCTCTCTTTCCCTTCAAAGATTTTTCTGTTCCATTCCCTCTTTGCACTCCAAAGGAGGCACAAAAGGGCAGTGTACTACATATTTTGACCCCATCCCTCCGTCCAGCGGCTAAACAAATATATGACCGTTCTTGGCATAACCCACACCCAAAAACATCATGCTCCACAATAGCCGTGCTGAAGGACAGTGCAAAAACAAGCAATTAACCAACTCCTATACTGACATGCACATACAATACCGGCCCACCAACTGGAATCACTTTTTTTCAAATTATCATAGTAAAGATTGCTTCTAATGCCACAATCCAAAAAAAAAGATATACCTTTAGTGGCGTCTTCATCTTCCAAATACCCTTCGAAGGAAAAGGATCATCCCTTCCCTCTGACAAGACATCATAGTCAGATCTAATAGAAAAACTCCTGCCACTGGCCATTATCCATCTCTTAGCATCCTCCTCAACAAGTCTGAGCTTTCTTCCATTCAACATCTCCAAGAAACATGCAACCAATTCAACCTTCCAATCTTGGAAATGTATCCTAGTGTGGACCCCAAACTGAACCAATTAGCCAATGTAGTGAAGCATTCAGCAACCAAAGCATTCTCATTCTCTGCAACCCCGAATATCATAGAACTGAAGCTTCAGGTCAGGACAACTCCCCCACACCACCTATCATGCAAAAATATTACATCTCCCCCCTCCCCCCAAAATTTTTATACGAAGAGAACTCCACGAGACACACATTGTTCCCCTATTAATATGATGAACTGCGCATGAGGAGCAAACTCTGACCAACCCTTTCCACAGCTCCACCCCACACGTTGAACCAATTTCTTCCGATGTCCACCCGCACTCCCATATTTTTTCTCAACCACCCTTCTTCATAAAAAGCTTCCTCGCCAAAGAAAATCTCCACTACCACTTTCCTAACAACACGATTTAACACCCGCATCTTTTTTACCCAATCCGTCCCATCCTAAGAGGTCAAGTGGTCAATACACTCTATGCCAGCCCACCAAATGGATTTTCCTCTCCAACACCATACCTTGCCACAAAAAATCCCTCTCAATTTTATCCAACTTCCTTTTCACCGATGCTAGAATGGTAATTAGAGACATGAAATATGTCGAGAAGCTTGCCAACATACTCTTAACAAGAGTAAGCCAACCCCATTTCAAAAGATACTGGCATTTCCATCCCGCTAGCCTCCTCTGCATGCAACATCCCAAACTATTTTTGACTTGTCTATAGACCCAAGAGGAAGACTGAAGTAAGATGTTAAGGAGTCCACCAAAAAGCCCATAATTATAGCCAAACTCTCCATTTTCCCTAAATCTCCCACTTGGGTTAGCTCACCCTTTCCCAAATTTACCTGAGGTCCTGACACTACTTCAAAACAAAAGATAATAATGTCATCTACAAAAAATAAATTCAAGACACTTAACTACTACCCCTCTTTGCATGCAACCTGAAAACCTTCCAACATACCCTCAACTACAGTCTAATCAATCAGTTTGCTTACCGCCTCCATCACCACAATAAACAACAGGGGAGATAAAGGATCTCTTTGCTGTAGTCCTTGAGATCTATCAAAGAAACCCTCAACCGAACCATTCCCTAACACCGAGAATTTAACCATAAAAATGTACTATTAAATCCAATTTTTCCATTTTTCGTCCACACATTCACCACCAACACAGCATCCAATAATTGCTTTACTTTTACAAAAGCATTCTAGGATTCAAAAATAATTGCCCCTATTACCTTTTCAAACACCTACCATCAAGGAAAGACATGTCTCATGTCACACAACGAAAGGAATACCAAAACAAACCAACAAAAGGATAACTTCTTGAAATCATATTTGAAAGACTTTTTGACATTACCTAACAATTTGGGATTTTAAATAATTTTTTCACCATCTTGCTTCACCAAGGAAAATATTTTTCTACTTTTTAATTAAAGGCCAATAACTCCCTCTGTGAAACCACAACCAACATTCTTTTTAATTTGTTCTTCTCTTAATAATTGCCTTCAGATTAAACCATATCACTCTTTACTACTAAAATTGTTAGTCTCAATCATACATGACCAATCCATCGTAAACAACTTTCTCCTGTCTAGTCTTCAATTAATCAAATCTCCAATTTCTCAGAAAATTATTCATTATTCTTGTCTTGCCATTCATTCAACCATCATCCTCATTCTAACTACACTCATTTTATGAACATGTCGTCGACTCACTCAGTTCATTTAAAGTGATATGTATCATCACATAGAGCTCCAATAGCAATTTTGTTTTATTTCATTTTATTTATTTATTTATTGAGATTAGAAATCAAAATAAGTTGCACAATAGGGGGTAGCATAGCCTTCCCAATATCCATAACTCCAACTGATAAAGGTGGGATTGTTTTTTCAAAGTACAAAGACAGGATTCAATATGAGCTCTCTAAGACAACCAGCTAGAGACATTATCCACAAGCCAGCTGGCACCTTAAATACTCCAAAAACACCCCCCATTTCACTCATATTGCTTTAAATACGTGGGCAACATCCTCTTCAATTCCCTACCATATGGATGATCTACCCAATATACATCATCTGAGAAAATCACTCACAAATATAGATCCCTTTTTTATCAAACATGTATCTCGTCTCCCAAATCAAACTCAAAATCCAAATTTTGGACATTTAGCCTAGATAATAAAGATAGTCTTCACTCATCCTGCTTTAGTCATACGAGTAACATCCTTTTCAATCCATCTGGATGATCTACTCAATATACATCATCAGAACATATCACTTAGAATATAAATCCATTTTTTATCAAACATGTCTCCTATCTCCAAAATCTAAATCCAATTTTTGGACATTTAGCCTAGATAACAAGGCTAGTCCTCACTCATCTAGCTTTAATCATATGGGTAACATCATTTTCAATCCTTCTGTCATATGGATGATCTCTCCAAGATATAACATTACTTCATCATACTAACAAAGAGTCATCCCTATAATGTAACATGTATCTAGTCTACAAAATCTAAAACCATTTTAGACATCTAGTCTACAAAATCTAAACCCAAAACAGCCCACAGCATACCATTTAATCGCACAAACCAACACAACCAAGGCTCCAATCTCACAAATCTTATCCAAAATCAAACCAAAAAACAATGGATAACTCAATCGAACCCAAAGAACCCCAAAACACACCACTTCGAAGGGATTTAATGCATCAAAACCAAGAAAATTCCTCAAAAACTATGTCTCTCGCCATGTGGTTTTTATGGAGCATATTCCTTTTTTCTCTATTCCTTCTTGTTCCCACACTTTACCCAAATCTGATCTCATTTATTTGGATCCCTTTCCTGATGATATTTCTCCTGAATCTTGTGTTAAAGATGTGAGTTTGTCTGATGTTCCTGTTTCTTCTGATTCTACAGTTGTTCGTCCTCCTATTCTTCACACTTATGCTCACAGAAACACAACTATTTCTTCTGCAGATTCAACTCTACTACCATCCTCGCATGTTCCTTAGTCAGATTCTGACAACGTTGATTTTGCTTCTTCTCGCTATCCTAAGCATCTTCGTAAGTTTCTTGATCGGTTTGGTTTCTCTCACTCTTGTTATTCTGCTAATTTTTGTTCTTTTCTTACTTCTGTTGATGCTCTTTCTGAACCTACCTCCGATAAAGAAGCTATTGTTGATCCTCTTTGGCAACAAGCTATGAATGAAGAGCTTTCTGCTTTACATAAGACGGGTACCTGGGAGTTGGTATCCTCGCCTTCCGGTAAACGTGCAGTTGGTTGTAAGTAGGTGTACAAGATCAAAACCTAGTCTGATGGATCTATTGAGCGGTACAAGGCTCAATTGGTGGCCAAGGGATATGCGCAACAGTATGACATTGAATATGACGAGACTTTTGCTCCTATTGCCAAGATGACCATCATTCGTACAGTTATAGCCGTAGCAGCAGTTCACCAATAGCATCTTTCCCAAATGGATGTCAAGAATGCCTTTTTAAATGGGGACTTGATTGAAAAAATTTTTATGGTTCCTCCTCCCAGTCTTCCTCAGCACTCTGGAGAGGTGTGCAAACTCAACAAGACATTGTATGGTCTCAAACAAGCTCCTCGGGCTTGGTTTGAGAAGTTCTCTACAGTCATTTGCGTTCTCAGATTTCATGCAAGTGATCACGACTCTGCTCTTTTTCTTCTTTCAACTTTTGTCGTTCGTATTGTTCTTTTGCTTTATGTTGATGACACGATTCTTACTGGTGATGATATTGTTGGGATTTCCTTGTTAAAGTCACAATTGCAACATCATTTTGAGATAAAGGATTTGGCCCATTTGGGTCCTCTTTGTTATTTCTTAGGCATTGAAGTAGCTTATTCTCCTAGAGGTTATCTTCTCTCCCAGTCTAAATAGTCTAATATGCTTCCGATGTCATTCAAAAATCCTAACTCATAAACACTCAGACAGTTGAGACACCTTTGGAACTCAATGTTCGTTATACTTCCTCTGATGGAGTTTCTTTGATTGATCCCCACTTTATATCGAGCTCTTGTTGGTAGTCTGGTCTATCTTATTGTTACACGCCCTGATATCACTTATGTAGTTCATATTGTCAGCCAATTTGTCTCTTCACCTACTACTGTTCATTGAACTATTGTTCTTCGCATCTTACACTATCTTCGTGGCACCTTACACCAGAGTTCGCTCCTATCTTCTTCTCCCTTGAAGCTTCGTGCTGATTCTAATTCTGATTAGGCTGGTGATTCTATGGATCACAAGTCTACTACTACCTTTTGTGTTTTTTTGGGAAGCTCTCTTATTTCTTGGAAAAACAAAAAGCAAGCAGTCGTTGCTCGTTCTTCTGCTGAGGCTGAGCATCATGCCATGGCTACTACTACAGCTGAAGTTGTTTGGCTCCGCTGGTTGTTGGCTGATCTAGGCGTCTCTCTGCCTACGTCTACGCCTATGTATTGTGATAATAAGAGTGCTATTCAGATAGCCCATAACTCTGTCTTCCATGAGCGTACCAAACACATTGAGATTGATTGTCATTTTGTACGCCATCATCTTCAGCTAGGCACTATTTCTCTTCCCTTTCTCCCTTCTACATTGCAGTTGGCTGACTTCTTTACGAAGTCCCATACAGTGTTGCGCTTCCGCTTTCTGCTTGACAAACCCTCGATGCTTTCCACTGCCGCATCATGAGTTTGAGGGGGGCGAGTGTTAGAATAATTAGCATGTTAATATGTGTATTAGCTCATCATTAAGTATCTTATAGTCTTTTCAGTATCTTTTGTTTAGCCCTACTATAAAGGACTCTTTTCTTTTCTATGTATTGTAAGTTTCCAGACTTGAATATACTTCAATTAAGATATTTTTCTCTTGTCTCTTTTACTTTCTAATTTTTTGATTAAAGTTAACAGTCCTCACTCATCTAGCTTTAATCATATGGGTAACATCCTTTTCAATCCTTCTGTCATATGGATGATCTCTCCAAGATATAACATTACTTCATCATACTTACAAATAGTAATCCTTATAATGTAACATGTATCTAGTCTACAAAATCTAAATCCACTTTAGACATCTAGACTAGTTAATACTGATAGTGCACACATCTACCAATTTCTCGATGTAGTATAAACAATTACAAATATTTGACTAATCCAAATCAAAATACATTATATCTTTCAAACTATCTACAGTTATTTTTTTTTATCAATAAGATAGTAAATTATAAACAAGGAGCCTGAAGGGGGCTATCAAGTATAGTCCAAGCTGAACAGAAAAAATTTAACATCAATATAGCAGGTATAATTTTGTTTTCAGACAATTATCTATCAAAAATATTCTTTTTTGGGGAAAAAAAAGAATGTAGAAAGCAAGCAATTTTACATAAAACGTGAAAATCTATACTATGCATAATGGGAATGAAAATGTAATGAGCCAGTTAGTAAAAAAATGTAGCGTGATGGTGATTTGCCTCATTTAGATCACTTCATTATAAAATAATGAGCTAGTTCAGAACAGCAAGTAAGTAATTTTTAAAATTGCAAAAAAAAAAAAATTCCATTAATTAAATAGTACAAGTTTCATCATGTGTTTCCTTTTGATGTTGAGAATTTCAACAAATATAGGAAACTAATTAGGTATTCACACTAGTTTAATATATATTCATTAAATCTAAATGAAAAATGGCCAATGAGGGAAAAATGCAATTTCCAATGGAATAAATATTGCAATTTAAGGCTCTAGTTAACCTAAAGTGCCCGCATTTCCCAGAATTCTTCAGTCTATCAGGTATTATATAAATATATCAACACTCTACCTTAACAGTCAACCATAACAGGGGAAAAACCCCCATAAAATATTGGACAACTAAATTAATTTTTTTAGATAGAAAACAATAAACTAAATTTTAATTCAATGAAATTTTGATCAATTAGGTTAGCATCCAATGGCCACGTCACTTGCTGAACGCAAGACAAAACCTCCCCCAATATGGATACAATCATTCGTTTGGAATTAAATTTTAATTCAATGAGAATTGTCTCTTTTCAATACATGGGCATACCAACGGCAGAAAAGGCAACAGGTCAAACATGCATAAACCTTAAGGCTTAAACCTCATGATCCATTCTGTCTAACACAACACTGATAAACAATTTGGCCATATCATGCAAACTTTAAAATGAATACAACTATTCAAGCTTCTTTAAATTAAACTCACTAAGGATTTCCATGGATCGTGGGAAGCTAATGCAACATCCAGAAACATAAGGCATATATGAAGAGCTGTTGCCTGCAAGTCAACAATTAAAGAAAACATCAGCAGAGGAATTCAATATGACAATTCAAACTAAAATATTTCATACCTCATCTATTGGTTCAATTTTCTGATATAATGGCTCCAAAATTGATAATGCCTTTGAATATTCTTGAAGATGGAACCAGATAACTGCCTGTTAAAGATCAATTTGAAACAGACATTTTACTACAAATTAAACCATTAGAAAAAACTTGAAACAAACAATCTAAAATGCTGGCAATTCAATAAATTAACTATTAACTATGCCCAATATAAAGTAAACATACTATGTTTAAAAGGGTCACAGAAGTGTCAAATTCGTCGACATAAACAATAGGGGAACTATTTGCTGCAGAGAATTGATGTGCCATACTATTAGTCCCTTTAGATCCTAATATAGCTTTGTTTCCAGGATTGCTAGTAGCTTCTACATGTTCTCCGGAAGCACGAGCAAGCTCCTCACTTCTTTTCTAAACCAAAATAAGAATAAAAAAACCAAAATGTCAGACGAATAAAAAGAAGATGAAAGCATCATACTACAGCCCTGATAAACTAGCACCTCATAAAAAGAAGCCAAAGACTACACTACATGCAGTACTATAGCACATAAATATCAAACATCACAGCCATCTCAAAATTTTAAATTACTTGTTAAATTCAAACATTTAGAGAATTGCACGAGGATTATTTTATTACTATTATTATTTCTTTGATATGTAAACATAAGAATTGCATGAGGAATTGTTAACAACTGATAGAAGGAACCATACAGGTAGAAACAACACTAGCCAACAAAACTACAACACACATACACTTCTAAGGAGGCGTCAAGTCTGTCATGGGCGTTACACTTCAACACTCAAAATAGACCACATGCCACAAACATGTCCATCAGATTAGCCCATAAATATGTGATGTAATATAGTCCAAGATTGGTGGTACAACAAGCATACAAAAAATTTAAGATACTAAGCATCCTATCTAAATACCCAACCTCTATCCATAGCTTTAGTGGCTCAGGCATTTTGCTCTATATTCCTCCCCTCCCCCCTTTTTTGTGTGTGTGTTTTGGGCTGGGGGAGCCTTAACTTATGCAATAGCCAAAATTATGCATTCATCTTCTAGAAGTAGGACTACTATCTTAAGAATCTATTGAAATATAAATGGAATACAACTTAAAATATATATATATATAATTTTTTTTGGGGGGGGGGGGAGAAGAGTTCAGTGTTTGAGTTAAAGGGATGGTTCTTGAATTCCTTATATTTTTGGGTTGTACAGTGTGGATTCTTTGGTAGAGTTTATGAGAGATATTAGGCTTATGGAATTTGCAAAGCTGAGTAATAGGTTTTAGTTTTTCTTTTTTGTTTCTGTACATCTTTCATTTCATTTAGATGGACGACCCCCCCCCCCCCCCCGGGGTGGCCCGCCCAGGGGCTGTTTGAATAACTTATTTTACTTAAAAGAAAAGGACAAAATTGCTAATGTAGTGCCAACTCAAATGATAAGAAATTATGTGAACACACAGATACATGATAAACGACCTCGGATGGATGAATTAGGGTTTGATTTCATCCGAGGATAAGGAATGGTTGGAGAGACCTTTCATAGAAGAGGAGGTTCTGAGAGCACGACGATGGCAATCTTAAATGCTTCTTTCATTACTTTTACCCCTAAAAATTGAGGAGTTGAGGATTTGAACGACTTCAAGTCAATTAGTTTGGTGTGGAGTGTTTATAAACTTATATCGAAGGTATTAGCAATTTGGTTGAAACAAGTTGTGAGAGGCGTGTTACAAAGTCAAAAAACACTTTTGTGGGGAAAAAAAAATCTTGGATGCTATTTTGATAGCTAAGTGTGTTGGCTTTTGATTGAGGAGTGGTTAACTAGAACTTGTCTGCAAATGGAACATTAAAAAAGAAATGACCATGTGCAATGATAGTCCTTTGACTTCTTTCTTTATGTGAATGAATTTTGGGGGAGAATGGATTCGGGTGTGTATTTATTTAGTTAAATTCCCTACTCTAGTATATTTTATTTTATTTTATTTTATTTTTTTTTGGGGGGGGGGGGGGGGGGTGTGTTTAAGTAATTCTCTAGTCTTGTTAATGGTTTTCCAACTGGTTTCTTTAGGAGCTCACAAGATCTAAGATAACAAGACTTGCTTTCACCCTTGCTCTTCATTTTAGATGTCATTTACTTTCTTGTTAGGGGGAAATTTTGAATTCAATTGAGGAAAAACATCCACAATTTGAGGGAGAATTTGGGATGTAGAGTGGGACCAATCCCTACATCATATTTGAGTGTTCCCTTGGGTTCTTCATTCAATGCTAAAGCAATGTCACATTCAATTTTATTTACTTATCAAAAAAAATGTCAGATTCAATTTTGAGGGGTCCAAGAGAAGGCTTGCAAGGTAAAAGAGCTAGCATTTATCCAAGGATGGTGGCAAACTCACCCTTACTTAAAGTACTTTGTCTACCCTTCCCACCTATTTATGTCCATAATCCATATTCACCCTTCTTGCTTTGGTAGCCAAGAGATTAGAGAAGTTTCAAAGGGTTTTCACTTGGCCATGTGAAATGAGGTGTGCACACTTTTTTCTTGTGGGGTGGGTAGGTTGAGACCTTTCAACCATTCTTGCTTTCATAGCCAAGAGATTAGAGTAGCTTAAGAGAGAGTTTAACAGTCATTGTGTGATATGAAATGAGGTGTGAACTCTTTCCCTTTCCTTTCTTTGCGTTTTTTTTTTTTTTTTTTTTTTTTTTTGGGGGGGGGGGGAAGGTGGATCCAGGGGGTGGCAAAGGGAGGCCATGCCCCCCCCCCCCCCCAAAAAAAAAAAAAATTGGAAAATTGAACTTCTGCCTTGTAATTTGGCTACAATTTCTTAAAAATTAGGATTCCCCTCCCCCCCAAAAAAAAAGGTTAAATTTATATAAGAATACCTATTAAATTTCTCATGCATACGCTCTGGCCCCTCGTAACTACAATTTATGGAACTACCACCGGCGCCCGGGGGGGGGGGGAGGTTTTGGAAAGGAATCATAAATAGTTAGGAGTTGTTCTCAAAGTTCAATGTATGTTGTTGGAGATGAACACCTTATGGCATGACATCTGTTGTAGGAAAATGCTTTTGGAGATAGATTCCAATCATTTTTTAGAATTGCTTGTAATAGATGCAACAACAAATTATGCTATATGCTATTGAAGATGGTCAGCGAGTGACTTAAGGCATAACATTCACTGTGGAGAGAATGCTCTTCGAGATGGATTTTTCTTTTAGATATAGATTACTATCCCTTTTCCGTAGTTCCTCGTAACAATATTACCTGAAACACAAATCGATATGGTATGCAAAACAGGAACATAATACGCTATATACTTTAAATGTCATACGATTGAACGTAGGCTTATGCAGATGACATTTATGGAATATAATGGGATAGGTCTTAACTGCAAGAGTGCTTTCTTCTTTTCACCTAAAAATGAATAATGGGAATTAATTTCATCGAAATGTACAAGTTCTTCATAGAATTATGAAAATTTATTTTATTAGAATGGAACATGTAAAAGTATTGAATTAAGCACATCTATTTATGTTGATCTCTTGATTTGTACTGGTTTTTTATATTATTTTTCTCTTAGAAGGAAAGTCAAGGAAGAACCTTTTACGGATCACTAAATTCAGTGTTCCGAAGTGCAAGTGTTCACTATTTTTTAACGCATGTACCAAAATGAAAATCTCTAAGGTGTTAGTGTCTTCTAGTAACTATGCCTCGTAATAAGGATGCAGCAATAGCAAATTATGTTAGGATCTTGATAATGGCAGGTGGTTGTTATTCGTGTTTCACGAGTGCTTTGTGGGGCTCGAAGTTGGAGGATGTTTTGAGTTTATATGTGGGGCGGTTGTTAGGGGCCGAGGGGCGAGAATTTTGTGAGATTGAAGGGTCATGGAAGCAGGAAGTTTAGGGTGTTGTGTGGTGAAGGGATCTCAAGCTTCTCACGAAGAGGTATTTGGCAAGTTAAGCGTTGCTTAAGTTGTGTTTTTTTTTGTCACGGTTTTTGGAAGCAATTTTAAACATTGGTCTATAGGAAAATCTCCCTAACTAAGAGTATTGCATGTGCAAAAGTGCAGAGGAAGCTTCTAATCACCATTCATTGCATTTTCCCATGGCAAGGGATTATTGGAGTATGCTTTTCTCCATATTTTGTGTCCAGTTAGTCATGTTGGGGGATGGTCATTGTGTTGCTCAGTTGTTGGCATGGGGGTTGTGTTTCTATGATAATGAATCATTTTTTTATCGTAAAGTATATTTCATTAAAAGAAGGGATCTGCAGCCTAAGAACCCCCAAAAAAAACTATAAACATATCTAAATACATTAGATATTCTTCTTTATACTAAAAGAAAAACAAACGCAATAAATTATCTTTAAACTGCCATGTAGACACCTCATCTCCTTCAAAAACTCTTGATAAGCATAACGGAGCCATCTTCCATGCATGCCTTTGGTCCTTCCACAAACGCCTACACTTTCCATCCCCAAAAAAACTTCCCTTATCATCTTCAACATCACCTAACTACACATTCTGTTGCGCTCTATTATTTTTCACTTCAGAGTTTTCCTACCTCGGCAGGTTCTTTTGTAAATTTTATAGGAGATTTGTGTTTTTTGGGGGCCAAGTTTTGTGGGATCTCGTGTTCTTTGTGTGTACAAGGGTTGAACCTCATTTGGAGCTTGTGAATAATATACTTTAAAATTTTACCAATCAAATAAAAAATAAGCACTATTTTTTTCTGATCAGTAAGCACTATTTATCAAAAATAAGAACAAGAAGAAGAAGAAACAACTACCAATAACAATAAGTCTCACTTTATCAAAAAACTACGCTAATAACTTATCAAAAAAAAATTTACATTAATGTCACTTCTGTCACAAACTTCATTAATATAATTTTCTCCCTTTCTTTTAACTTCCACAGCTTTCTCCTTTAAATTGTTATCTATAATTATCCCTACTCCATTCATGTAATTGTCCACTTCCTGTATAACAATATATCATGTTCTCTTGATTTCTATCATATTTCTCCTACTCACTAAATTTCTTCTAAAAAGCCATATTGATTCTCCTTCCAGCACATTTCTTGGAATGATTTTGCAACACACAAACACATACACATCACAAAATTACGATTAAAGAAGAAAAGTTTATTCACCATATTCCACCACCACAAAACATTAGTCACCATACTACACATACCTTAACATTATTAAGTACTTCAAGCAGCTTCTTTGGATCTGAACAGCCATCTTTAAAGTACTCCGTAATAGCAATATTGTGAAGAATCTGAAATAAATCCATAATACTCAAAACTTCAAATGAGATACAAGACCAAACAAAACAATTATAACAAATGCTACTAGTGTTCAAATTAATAAATATCTTTTGATATATAACTCAAAGTAAAAAAAAAATATTACGCAGCTTTCAATTCTGTAATCATTAAAATGGTTATAAATGCGCTCCAGATCAGTAGACCAGTAGATTACAACGCTTAAGAACAGGGTTCTGAATAAAGAACTCTACGTTTAGGCTACTAAGGATCTTAATCAAAAAATAATCTATAACTTCCAATTTTTTCAAATTTTATATAATAAAAAAAAAAAAAAACAGGAATGCATTTAGTGTCACCATAACTTACAGCTATAGACCCTACACTTGCTTCATACTTCTTTCACTCTCAATACTACAAAGATTGCACTGGGTTGACTTTGTTAACTAAACTTCCACTAGTCATAATTCTAAGTTTTCTCTATCCAAAAACTTATAAAAAAATCGATGTGTACCACATTCAAATAATTTCATTCAAGAGTTACAACACTATATTTCAGCTACTCAATCGAGCATTCCATCATTCCATGTTCCCTATTTAAAAGCCACCAACTCAAACTAGACCAATATATTGCCAATGGCATCACAAGCCTTTAGTCTATAATTTCCTTTTTTTTTATAAGTAATTTTATATTAAACAAAAGCCGCCTGATGAGGGCAAACCCATTTACAAAAAAGAGGAGACAATGGAAGAAAGACAAATGTTGAGGAATAAGGTAATATAACCATTCTACTCTACTCATGCAAATGATGGTGACAGCATGATTTGCATCTTGTTATTTTAATTTTAAATCTACACTATATTGAAAGTTAGAAGGATGTATTCAGCAAAACCCCAAGGGGTTGATTTTTGCGTTATGAAAGGAAATCAGAGGAAGATCAACATAAGTTTTTACAGATATGTGCTTGAAATTTAAACAATGTTTGCTCAGATCGGGGACAAATCTTTTGATATTGTTCACGAAGTGGATGCGCCGGGAGAATTTTTTCAGATCATTGCAAGAGGTAAAGGTGTAGTTCGAAGACTATGGGTTCTAAGATGGGAACTGGTTTGGATCTGCCAAACCTTGGAAGCTTTTTCAAAAGGAAGAAGAAGGATAGTGTTTCCGATTGGTGTACACAGTTGCAACTGGAGTATTCTCCTCTGGAAAGGTTCAAACCAGAGGGGGAATTTCATGAAGATAGAAGGCAGGTCGCCTCTTTAGCCCAAAAAAACAATAAACGCAACCTCTGGTCTTTTGAAGGTCAGCCAGTGACGCTACAGCCATGGTCGCCGTCGGGTTGCTGCTCGGGACGGGAAGCTAAAGGCTTTGTATGGATGCGGCTGATGGGCTTTCCGGCCTTCTTATGGAGTAAGGAGGTGTTCAGAGCGTTGGGGAATAGGATCGGCCATTTTGTGACAGTGGACAGAGACATCGCCGACCGACGGCATCTGAGATGGGCGCGAATCTTGATTCGCGGTCGACCGGAAGATGTTCCTGGCTCCTTCAGCATAAAATGTGGAAACTGGTCCTTTACCATCCCTGTATGGTCGGAGATTGGTCCGAGGTGTGTAGCAGCAGAGCTCAGCCGGCCGGAAGTTGCAACGGCCACCGAAAGCAATAACACGACTAGCTCAGCGAGTTCACGCGCCAAGGGCGCGTCCGATCGTGAGGCGCCAATCTGACATGAGGATACGACAGATGGACGCGAAAGTATGGACCTCTGACAGAGGGCTGCGACGACCTACTACGAGGTTACGGCCCCCTGACATGGATGATCGGCGACTCCCAGACGCTGACGATTGTACAGAAGAAGATTTGAATTTCGAAATTCCTCTGGACAAAAAAAAAAAAAAGGAGGAGACTCGCAAAAATTAAAGTATCAAATCTCCCAAAAACTTTACAACAGAATATACAAAAAGGGGGTATGGCTATCCACTGAGGAAATCCAACACCCTCAATCTGGAATTTAAACCATCTAAAAGCTTTGGATTTCCCATGAGCATGAATTTCATATATTATCTCAACATTGCACCTGATAAGCTCTAGCAACTAATCTCAGAAATTAGAAGTGAAATACGCAGCCTTTTGTGTATTCATTTCTCATCAAACGGAAGGAAGAACACTCCCATGGAGTTTTACAGCAAGAGAAAAAAGAAGAGAGAAAAAGAAAGAAATTATCCTAACTGACTTCCCCCCATCCGTATGCCCTCCCCTTATAATCCCCCTTTTCCCGCAACAGAAAATAACAGCCTAACACCCCAACAACCCCAACAGAATTAACCGTTGACTCCCTAATCCTATCATTCCCCATCCCTTAAAAGGAACCTTGACCTCAAGGTTTGAAATGAGGGAAACGTTGCTGCAGTGAGTACCAAGATTCCCAGGTAGCATCCTCTGGGATTGAATTAGACCACTGTACCAAAACCATGATAAAAGGCCTGTCATGCTTCTTGATCAGTTTTCTGTCCAAAATGGCAATGGGCTCCAGCTGCAGCTGTCCATCAGGACTGGTAGGTAGAAGAGAAGGCTGCACCACAGTACCTTGACCCAACTTAGGCTTCAATAAGGAGACATGGAAGACTGAATGCAACTTTGATGATGATGGCAAATCCAATTTGTAGGCAACAGTTCCCAGCTTCTGCAGAATTTGAAAGGGACCAAAGTACTTTGGAGCTAGTTTTGCATTCTTTCTTAAGGCCAGAGAGACTTGCTTGAATGGCTGAAGCTTAAGGTAAACCCAATCCCCAACTGTAAATACTCTCTCAGACCTGTGCTTATCGGCTTGTTGTTTCATTCTGTGCTGGGACTGAACCAGATGTTCTTTCAACAACTTCAAAATAGCATCTCTATCCCTCAGCATAGTATCAAGCAGCAGCCACAGCAAGTATCCCCTGGAACATATTGGTTCAAACTAGGAGGGGGTTGACCATATAAGGCCTCATATGATGTAATTCCAGTAGTGACATGGTAGGTAGTATTGTACCACCATTCAGCCAGAGGTAACCATTTGGCCCATACAGCTGGTCTGTCCCCAGTTAAGCACCTCAAGTATCCCTCAATACATCTATTTACTACTTCAGTTTGGCCATCAGTTTGAGGGTGATAAGCAGAGCCCATACACAGGCTAGTTCCTTGCAATCTAAATAATTCCTTCCAGAAATTGCTAGTAAACACAGGGTCCCGATCTGAAATAATAGAAGAGGGCATCCCATGAAGCTTAAACACATTATCTAAGAAGGCTTGAGCAACGGCAGTGGCTGTATACAGGATGTGTTAAGGGGATGAAGTGGCCATATTTACTAAGCCTGTCCACAACCACATATATCACAGTTTTATGAGATGAACTGGGCAACCCTTCAATGAAGTCCATTGAAATATCACTCCAGAGCTTAGTAGGAATTGGAAGGGGCTGTAACAGCCCTGGTGTTGCCACTGTTTCGTACTTATTCCTCTGACATATATCGCATTCAGCCACAAACTTAAGGACATCAGACTTTAGGCCTTTCCAGTAAAATCCTTGTTTGATACGTCGATAAGTTCTCTCCCCTCCTGAATGTCCTCCTGTGGGAGTTGCATGATGCTCCTTGATGAGTGTGGCCTTGAGCTGAGGGGAATTTCCCACCACCAATCTGGTTTTGTAATAGAGCATTTGATGCTGCCAAAGGAAATGAGGATGACTGGCTGGATTCTGAATCAGTTCTGCTATAAGCTGTTGGATGTTAGAGTCTTGTACCCAACTGGTTTGGAGATCTTTAACCCAGTTGCAGATGACAACTGAGAGAGCTGACAAACTTCCCATTTGATCACGCAGCAATAATTCATCTTCCTCCCCTTTTCTGGACAAGGCATCTGCAGCTTGATTAGATTTCTCACTCCTGTAGGTAATTTCATAGTCAAAACCCATGAGCTTGGAAAGCCATTTTTGTTGCATGAGGGTTGTAATTCTCTGCTCCAGCAAGAATTTGAGACTTTGGTGATCTGTCCTAATGTGGAAATGCCTACCCAACAAGTAATGCCTCCATTTAGAAACAGCTAAGACCACAGCCAAGAATTCCTTCTCATAAGTAGATAACCCCAAACTTTTGGCGGACAATGACTTGCTGAAATAGGCTATGGGTTGTCCCTCCTGCATTAATACAGCGCCCAAACCCTTATCAGAAGCATCACATTCCAGCACAAAGGTTTTATCATAATTGGGTAAAGCCAATACAGGAGCAGTAGTCATAGTCTTTTTCAATTGAATGAAAGCATTCTCAGCATCTTCAGACCATTTGAAAGCATCCTTTTGAGTAATGTAGTAAGGGGCTGCCTTATCTTGCCATAGTCTTTAATGAATCTCCTGTAATAGCCAGTCAAACCCAGAAATCCTCTAAGAGCCTTTTAAGGATTGAGGTCTAGGCCAAGTGGACATAGCTTCTATTTTAACTAGGTCTGCAGCCACTCCATAACCATTAATGATATGCCCCAAATACTCCACTTGCTGCTTCCCAAAAGCACATTTGGACATTTTGGCATACAGTTGATGAGTTCTCAGTTTATTCATGGTCAAAGTCACATGAGACAAATGTTCATCCCAGCTCTTACTGTATATAAGAATATCATCAAAAAATACTAACACAAACTTCCTCAAAAATGGTCTAAACACATCATTCATCAAACTTTGAAAGGTGGATGGAGCATTGGTCAAGCCAAATGGCATGACCAAAAACTCATAGTGGCCTTCATGGGTTCTAAAAGCTGTTTTTTCAATGTCAGGAGAATGCATCCTTATCTGGTGGTACCCCGATCTTAAATCCAGCTTAGAATAGAATTTAGCTCCATGCAATTCATCAAGTAATTCATCAATCATGGGAATAGGATATTTTTCCTTGATAGTGTCCTTATTTAAAGCTCTGTAGTCAATACACATTCTCCAAGTGTTGTCCTTCTTCTTGACCAAAAGGACTGGTGAAGAGAAAGGGGACACACTATGCTTGATAACCCCTGAATCCAGCATCTCTTTCACTATCTTCTCAATTTCATTCTTCTGAATATAAGGGTATCTATAAGGCCTGATACTTGGGGGGTGACTACCATCCTTGAGAGGTATTTTGTGATCATGTGATCTAATTGGAGGTAAGTCTTTGGGTTCCTTAAACACATCAGCATAATCTTGTAAGATTCTATCAAGATCAGAATTTATCTCTTGTTCTGCAGTTTTGGAGTGCAGGCTGCAAAGTTGAGCTATGATCCCCTGTGGTTTTTTTTTGCATTAGCTTCTCCATGGCCTTAACTTCAACTTGTTGTATCTCTACTGTTGCACCACCTCTCAGCACATGTTTTTTGCCAAATGCAGTAAATTCCATCTTCAAATTCTGAAAATCCCACAACATTGGTCCCAAAGTAGACAACCACTGAACCCCCAATACCATGTCACAACCCCCCAAAGGTAACAACCTCATGTCAGCTGTAAAAGTTGTGCCCTGCATAACCCATTGGAATTCCTTCACCACAGCTTTGCTTTGCAACTTGGTACCATCTGCTACCACTACTGTTAAAGGGTTTGTGAACTGGATTGATGCTCCAGCTCTTTTTGCCATTGCTGGATCCAGAAAGTTGTGGGTACTACCCGAATCAATTAATATGGTAACCACATTCTTCTTAACCTTTCCCTTAATTCTCATAGTCTTATAAGATAAAGAACCTGATAGGGCATGAACTGAGATTTGCAATTCTTCCTGCACATCTTCTTTTTCCATTTCTTGCACCACATCCTCAAAGACATCTTCCTCTTCCTCGGCTTCTATCATAAAAAGTTGCTTCTTCTTGCAAACATGGCCTCTAAAATATTTCTCGTCACAGCCGTAGCACAATCCTTTCATCCTTCTTTCCTCCAATTCCTTCTGTGTCATTTTCTTCACTGCAGTTGCTGACTCCATAGGTTTTGGAGCTGGCTCCATTGATTTGATACTGGTAGGAAGACTGCTATTATAGCTTTTGGAGTAAACCTTATTCTTCTTGGCCAATGCCTCAATTGTTTCTTCCTGCAGCCTTGCTAAACCCATGGCCTGAGACACATTCCTGGGTCTAAACATCTGTACTCCTACCTTTATTTCATCTTTCAACCCACTCACAAAACAGCTAACAAAGAATTCTTCTGACAATCCATTGGTTTTATTGGCCAGTTCTTCGAATTTTTCTTGGTAGGTCTTGACTGTTGATATCTGTCTCAGTTTCGTGAGTTGTCCCACAGCATCATCGAATAGGCGATCTCCAAATCTGGCAATCAAGGCCCCAGCAAATTCCCTCCAAGATCTGAGAATATGGGTCTTTTCATACCATCGAAACCAATGAATAGCCCTATCCTCCATGTGTATTGAAGCCAATCGCACTTTCTGTGTTTCATCAATCAGCATTGAATTCAAAAAACTTCTCACATTTGTACACCCAAGCCTCAAGGTCTTCACCGAAAAACTTAGGGAAATCCAATTTGGCAAATCTGGTTTGCCACTGGTTTGGATTATTGGTGGGTTCACGTGTAGGAATGATCGGAGAACCCGAAGAAGAAGAACTCACCTTTTCCGCGATTTGCTCGTACTTTAGGTTCAAAGCTGAAACAAGATCCTTGATTCCAGCCATGGCTTCAGCCTGTTTATCCGAGCTTTCCTTCAGGTGCCGAATAGCATCCTCGATTCGTCTGATATCCTGAGACCGTGTACCGTCTGCATTACCGAAGTGGTTTACCCCTAGTTCCGAGGAACGTTAGCTCTGATACCACTGATAAGCTCTAGCAACTAATCTCAGAAATTAGAAGTGAAATACGCAGCCTTTTGTGTATTCATTTCTCATCAAACGGAAGGAAGAACACTCCCATGGAGTTTTACAGCAAGAGAAAAAAGAAGAAAGAAAAAGAAAGAAATTATCCTAACTAACTTCCCCCCATCCGTATGCCCTCCCCTTATAATCCCCCTTTTCCCGCAACAGAAAATAACGGCCTAACACCCCAACAACCCCAACAGAATTAACCGTTGACTCCCCAATCCTATCAGCACCACAGCAGCCCCAACAAAAAAAAAATTGCATTACCAATACCTTATCCGTCAACCACACCAATCTGACCCTTATAGCCAGAGGCCTCCAAGTTCAAAATTAGTCATAAATAAGCAACCCAAAGGCTTAATTAAAAATACTTCTGTGCACGCACCACTTCTGTCTAGTGGAATATGGTGGTGCAACAGTGTTTGTGATATGTGAGTACTGAAATGCTATACTGGAAGGTGGTAACAATTTACTAGTACTGAAACTTTCATAATGAATAACTAAAAACTACTGAAATTAAAACCAAACGTGCAACGTGATACATTCATGTATTCATCACATCTCATGGACTAAATTTACTTAAACTAGAATGTTAAAAACACATTTTGCCACTAACCAACTACACGATTATATATGATTCAATCAATAATGCTACTTAATTAAAAGGAAACAACTTCACAGGCTCAAAATAAAAAAGATTTCAAAAGAATCACCTTCGGATCATCTTCTTTCTTCTGCAATAGCTGATTCAATACGTCAATACATTCGGCGAACTTGCCAGAGTGGAATAACAAACTGGCCTCTTTCGCGAGCCCCGCGGTGACAGATAAAATGATGTCGTCGTCCGCCGACGACGCTTCCCTGTTCGCAGCCATTGAAGACGAATCTCGAGAGTCCATTCACAGATCGACCAATCAGTGTTGAGAACTAAACAGAAATGCGTTTAAGTAAATCCAAAAACCCTAACTTTACTTCGATACAAATACTCTGAAGATTGTATCTCTCATTACGTAAATTCAAATAGATTGGACAAAACCCTAAGGTTTCGAATACAGAAACTTCCGTACTTGTCGATTGAGATGCGTCGCTGTAGAGCGAGAGAGAGATTTCCAGAAGAGTGAGAAAGCGGATAGGTAGAGGAAGTAGAGAGAGAGGAGAGAGACGCCGGGCGCTCAGTCTGAGATGTGCGATTTGGGTGTCCCTTACGCTATTGTACAACTGCGGACTATGGGCCTTGTATCATGGACCGTTGAAATACAAAGCTCTTGTATGTGTTTGATGAGAAAAAGATCAAACGTTTGAGAGATAGAAGAGATGGTACGCGTTACGAGGACACAAAACATTTTGAGTCTTCGTATTTGCTAGTTTGGGTCGGACCTAATAGATCGAATTTGGTTTCCCTCGGTTTTAAAAATTGGAGAGGCTTCATTGTGAGAGGGAGGAAAATTATTGAACGATTGAGTTTCAATGGTTGAATAATGGATTATATGTGTATATAATATATAATATTAATTTAATTTTTGAAATCATCATTTTAAGAAATCACTGAATGATTATTTAAGAGAAAGAGAAATTTATTACAAGTTGGACTAATTACTCATGTAGTAAAAAAAATCCAATAAGACAGTAGTACACCGTGTTATTGTAAGATTCAAGTGAATTTCATAAAAATAACAAATCATAATAATAATAACAAGATATTATCATTCTACTAAATATTTTCTCTCGATAATAAGACTCACTTATCATTAAAAATATACACATCATTGTAAAGTCAATAATTTATTTGGATAAAAAAAATATTAAGTTCTGAGAGAGAAGAGAGGATAATCTATTATTCGTGTTTAAATAATTACGAATAAGAAAAAAGAGTAAAGAAAAAAATAAAATAATCTTCTCATTTTATTTGAAACTGTTTAGGGAAAAAAAATAGTTTATATTAATTTGCTATTTTACCCTTTTAAAATTTATAAAATAACTACTTTTTTATTTTTACTTCTATAATTTTAAAGATATTATTAGTGTTATAAAAAATTTATTAAATAACTGTCTCATCTCTCCCTTGTCTCTTTTTACTTTGACAGATTGTAAAATTGTTAAAATAAGTATTAAGATCTTCCTACCCTCTCCCATATTTTCCCTTCACCTTCTTCTTGATTTTTAGCTTCCTTTCCACTCCTTTTCCATCCCTTTCTTTTCAACTCTTTTGATTTAAATGGACCATAAAGAATTAAATAAGAAAAATTATTGAGTGAAATAGTCATTTTATGTCATTATTTATGTAGTATAATTACCCAACAAATTTTTTAAGACTTCACTGAGATATTCAATAAATAAATTTTCTAACAAATTTAGGAATAATAAGTTTTAAAATACATTCAAGTTTTATTTATTGTAGCATTAGTTTTTTGAATTTATACATAAATTTGTATATATTTATATATGTACATTTATTATTGAGTATATATAAATTTATTATATATGATTATCTCGTATCCTTTCCATTTTCATTTATATATTTTGAATTTCAAGTTGTTCTAGTTTTTATATAAATTAATCTAAGGTGAAAGAGATTGGAGATTGTATATTATGCTTAGGAGAATGCTAAATGTTGTGGGAATAAGCATCATATAATGGAATTGAGTGATATTTCCTTAAGTTGTGACGAGGAAGTTATGTTTTGTTAATAGCTGCGTGTATTGTCTATGATTATTACCGAGGAGAGTAAAGAATATATATTATTTCTTTTAGACAGTCTGTTTCTCACTTTACTGTACAAGATTCTCTATTTTGTCAAAAATGACTAAAATGTTTAAGAACATCGAGGGCCTTAGATTAGCAAGGAGCAAGACATTTATTAGTCATCTTTTGTTTGCCAATGATTCTCATATTTATGTGTACATACACAGAGAGAGAAGTAATTACGGAAATAAGTATGAATCGCTTGCATTCTCTTCCATTTTCCAACACCACCTTAGATTACAGCTTAAATAATTTCAACACAATGTACAAAAGATTGAAATAAATACTACATTATGATACAACCACGTAGAAATATAAAATCCGGGCAGGACGGGCATGATTGGAAAACTTGGCTGCACCATCCAGTAAGCTGAGAGTAACGGGCAAAATGACCGCTGTAAATTCGAATAGTTTAACAAGCTCTTCTCAGCATTTCCAAGATGGATTCTGGATCACGGATTTCCTGGCTATCTTGTGATTCCTCGTTTCCTTGAGAGAAATCAACACCAGTGTATGTCCGGATCCCGGGGCCACGTCGATTACAGTCTCGCTCTCTTCCTTGCTGTGCTCGTCTCACTTCCTTTTGATGCTCAGTTAGTTCTGCTCTTTTTCTTTTTGAACTTGAAGACAGATTATCAATGTGCTTCAAAGCATTCACTGCATCCTTCACTATTTCTACTCTCTTAGAGCTCCTGTTGTGTGTTGCAGTCACCCTGTATCTCTGTGGGGCAGTAATGACTTCTACTCTAGAGTGATCTTTTTCAACAAATGGTGGGCTTCTCCTGCAGAGGTTTAGTCTCCCAGCTCTAGAGAGCTTGTCTAAGACATGAAGTAAGCTTGGAGGATAATCTAACTTGAGTTGCTCACCATATGTGGAATTCCAAAAGGTAATGGTAGGCTCAGAGATGGAGGGATTTGGGTGATCCAGAGTTCTTTCAAGGAGTTGGGCTTGGAGTTCAAGGAAGGTGGAATCAAAGATTATAGGTGGCCAACTCCTCTGCAAACAACTAAGGGTTTCAGTCCATAATAGTTGAATTTGATGATTGGTGTTCTCATATGGTGCTTCTATGCATGACAGCCACTGAAGTAATGGACTAGATATAATCTGGAAAAAAAATCAGAGGGAAACAGTTCAACATCATGCAAGGGGTTCTTTCTTCTTTCCTAGAAAAATGTGTCAGCTTTTGAAAGTGCATAGTATGTTAAAGCAAAGATTTGCAGGCAAGATGTCAAAATCATTTCAGGTGCCTTATAATGAACAAACCTCGATGTATGGAAGTATATCTTCCTTCAAGTGAAGGCAGCCTACAAAATGCACCAACACAGAGAACACCCTGCAACTCTCGCATTCAATGAGACAGATACAATACAATAATCAAAGCAAAAGCTCATTTAGAATGAACAGTAGCTTTATTGACTGACCTCGAGTTCACAGCAATACCAGTTGGTGGGTTTTTTTCTGCTTTTGTCCATGACAGCCTCATGAATCTGTACAATGCCACATGAAATATAAGCAACAATTATCATTGACTGTGGAAGCACCCTACCAAAAAATGTAATCATCTGCTTCTGTTTTCCATCTTGTTTGAATTTTCACAAGGGCTGACATTGATGTGTAACCACCCCCTCCAAAAAAATAAAATAAAAAATCATAAATAACGAGTGCATTTTTATGTAATAGAAACCTTATTTTTTTGGATCAGTTGTTTAATAGAAAGTTTTACATTTTGACAACTGAAACTCATATTGACTTGTCAATACTAACATGCGGTGATGACTACCATTTCAGTTGGTAAACAAGATTTGAAAAGAAAACAATGGTAACTTTTTGGAACTGATTTTCCGAAAGCCTAATTTGGTCTTTGTTTCCAGAGCTTAATCCTTGATTGAAAGGGCCACGTGAGCTTTCCAGGGCTGAAGACTAAACAGATTATAATCATATGTAAGCGTGCAAAACCATGTACAGCAGGCATTTTTATCATCAAGGGTTCAAAGACTGCATGCACCACGCCACAACAGCGAGGCAATGATACCTAACTAACCCACCATGAAAACTTTTGCACATATTGTTGAGGTTGTCAATGGGTCAAATTATGTGTGGATCTAATCTAACAAGATCTGAATTCAAATCTGGGCAATGCTACTATAAACTCGAGCTTCCACGAGGTAGGGTGTTCTAATCATTGGATGATCATGGGATCGAGTTTTCATTTATCCTTACCACTTTATCTCTAGTTCCTAGGCCATCCTATGGTTAAAATATCTTGCCTCATAAAAGCTTGAGCTTCCAGTAGCATTAACCCTTCAAATCTGATTAAATCTACGTAGATCCAAGTTCAAAATTCAAATCCGAATTCAACTGATCCTGGATAATATTAAGTTCGAATTCAATAAAATATTCAAAAATCCAAATTTGATTCAAATTTGAAAAAAAAATATATAATAGTTTAAATAATATTATATTAAATAATATGTTTTGATATTATTAATTGTTCACACAATATATATATATGTTATTTTAAACTTTGTAAGCACTTGGATCTTAATCAAATCAAATCTACAAAGATTCAAATCCAATCCAAATATAATCAACTTTCTTAAATCGAATTCAAATTGATGGATCTAAAACAATATTCTTATAGGAATTTAATTTGGCTGAATTTGGATTGGAATTGGATCTTGATCCAACCTGTTTGCAGCCTTAATATTGTTCAATTTAAATAAGATATATTGCACTGACCTAGCAATGAATCCCAATAATTTGTTGATGCCACTGAATCTCTTATAGTCACCATCATCTTTGTCACTGCTCCCTTTAGAACTCACTGCTGAAGTCTGAATATGTTCCAAAACACATATCAGAACACCGCCATATAAAGAAAGCCCATCAAGATCATGATTATTGTAGCTTTGATCAAGCTCAGTCACACCCTCAAGCGTGCTTGTCTTTTCATCCAGGAACCCATTTAATATTGAAAAAAGATCTTCGGCAAATCTATTTGAATTGAAACTCTCAAACTGCAAGGCAAGATGAACAGAAACATAAACTGACTTCCACACTTCAACAACACGTTCAAGCTCAAGCCCAGTTTGTGATTGCGAAGAAACAAGAGAAGCAATGCCATTTGTTTTTACCATGGTCAATTGTTTTTCACAAAAAGAGCATACAGAAAATGGGTAGGACAAGAGATGGCATGCTGCAAGAGAAATGGTGCTGTCAGACTCCGGTTTCAAAAGCAAACCATCCTTCACATCATCTATGTAGTCTTTTAACCCTTTTGCTATTGTCAGCCATATCTTTAAGCAGTTGAATTCCATGTGTTTATACAATAAACCAATAATGGCATTGAGATTTTCCAAAGGATCGTATGAAGACAATACAAACTTTAAATATTTATGCACTCCCTGCAATATGAACTCTACTTTGGGTGCACTGAAAATTGACTTAAAAACCTCACAGAAATAGAGTATGGTTAAATAAACAATTGGTGAAACCATAGCCATGTACGCTGTAGAGCAGACATTGAGTGCACTTGCATGTTTAGTCTCATTAACTGACTGCAAGTTATCAATGTACTTGAGGTCTAATGCCACTTTGTAAAGAGGGGATCCCAATATAGAAGGTTCTAACTCCTCAGTAACAATCTCTAAAAACCGAAGAGAATAATGATGCAAGTCCTTAAGCCCACTTTCTTCTGAAGTTACATCTTCATACATCTTTATGAACCTAAAAATTGTGTTCAAACATGACATAACCTCACAGTAACTAATAGCCGGATCTTTTAATGCATTTTGGACTCCTTTCAA
This sequence comes from Nyssa sinensis, assembly GCA_008638375.1. Classification (NCBI taxonomy): domain Eukaryota; kingdom Viridiplantae; phylum Streptophyta; class Magnoliopsida; order Cornales; family Nyssaceae; genus Nyssa; species Nyssa sinensis. Next base: position 4,927,423 of record CM018047.1, read on the forward strand.
AACAGATCTGAATATCCTTAAGGCAGCATCACATCCCTGACTTTTGAACTCAGTGGAAACAGTCACTTCTGACCCTTGACTGATGAGAATGTGAATCATCTTTATACAGAAGTCCAACTGACTAAGATCCCATGCCATACACTTAATGGGATAATGCTTCAATGAGTATTTGCAAGATGTTGGAGGTCTGATCACAGGGGTTTTAGCTGATAATTGATCATTTGCCCGGTAACTCAAGTCGTCATCCGCATCTCCACTTGCTAAGATAAAATCATTAAGCAAATCTAGGCAGAAATTCCATGACCAAATATTCTTACTTTCAGGTCCAACTCGGAAGACTGCTTCAAAGATGGGCTCCCAAACAGTTTTTATCACCTGAAGAACAAGTTGACGGAGGTATCAAGTTTGTGTAGTAGATAGCACCATGTGTTCAGGCAGGATGAGTGAACAGAGATATCACACTTGCTTGACATGATTCCTATTAGGGGTGTCATTACTGAGCTTTATGCTTTTTGAAAGTCCATTTGCTTCAGCACCACCATTGTTCCCCTTATTAGATGTTCTCAATTGTTGAACACCATGCTCTAGGGCCATATTTGTCTCAGGAACTCTTCTTGGAGAGTGAATAAGAGCATCAATCAAACCTTCCCAGGCAACCTGCAAGTTTAGGCACAAATTTCATGTTGAAAAATACCCAGGCCAAGGTCACCAAATATCTTATCATGGGGCACTTTTACAATTCTTACTATTTTAGAAAAGAAACCTTGGCCCATACATGGACTAGGAGTACTCTTGAAGAAATACATATTATACACATATCAACCAGTAGGTTGTTGATTTTGAATAGCACATTTAGGTCAGGAAAAAGATTGACCACAACACTTCTTATGTAGTGTGTTGGCAAGGGTTTTGAACTCAACTAGTTATCTTGCGGAAGAGTATCAAAATTATTTGGAAATAATGACCCAGTAAATATAATACATCCATTTTAATCAAAGTGATCAGAAATACCAATGCTTTATGTAATAGAAAGAGGCTCAACTTATTAAGATTGAAAGGAATACCAGTGAAGCAATCTGGACTTGTGGGTCTATATCAGAAAATGTCTGCTCAGGAATTTTCAGCATTTCATTGACCAAATGCCTATTCTTCGCAGCATAAGGTCCTAATAGGCGAATAAACCACCCCCATGCTTGCATAGTTTGAATCTTCATGCCATGGTTTAGCAACTCCTTCATTCCAGGAAGCAATTTTTTCTTCATATCTATGACAACTGCCTGTTCAAGAAATATAAAAGTATATTGAGAAAATTCAACTATATAATGAGCACCATGCAAGAGGTTGGGCCTCGGTGCGACGGTAAGATTGCTCCATTGTGACCTAGAGGTCACGGGTTTGAGTCGCAGAAACAATCTTTTTTCAGAACTCACCTCGAGGGAGACTCATGGAAAGCACCTCAAGGTTCAATGCTTTACCCTTGGAAATTCACACCAAACAGTGAGGTAGGCAGGAATCTAGTGTAATATATAGTTTCCACCAACATATTTAATACTTAAATAAAACTGTTTTCAATTATTTTTCATTTTTATATTGTAGGAATTCAGAATTTTGAACACTCTCTTAACAGTTAACACCTTATTTCATGATTGAAGTTGGGAAATGTTCATATTGGAATATTTCCCTTGTAGATGTTGAAATGATAAGAGGCCACCCGCCTGCGTATGGTACAATTTCCAACCAAGATGACAATTATCGGTCAGTCTATTTTCTGGGGTCTAAGATACTCAATGCATAATTTTCCTTAGAAAATATCATTGGTAAAGACCATACATAATTTCAAAGATTTAAATTACAAAATTTCATCAGATTAATATTCAAACTTTTGTCAAGTAATCAATTTTTTTTTATCATTTAGTTCCCAATGTCTGCAACTTTCTGAATTAAAGAAGTGTCCAATTGGGCGAGATGACCAGTCGTTTGAGGATGGTCTAGTTTTTATCATCTAGTTTTTATCCATGTTGAAGAGGGCAGGCATAGGGCTACTGCTTTGACCGCCCAATCAATTGGATGGACTGAAATAGTAAATGGATTACATTGTCTGATAACTAATTTACACAATCAAAGATGGTTCAAATATAGACAAAGATGTGAGATTAACACATGTAAATTGAGAATTCCGCAATAATGCTAGGGGGCTGCATTCAACTTTCTAGAGTAGTAGTCTTGCCAAAAATGCTTCTGGCAGCCAACCAGTTCAGGTCAGTATGTATAGAAGTTGTCAGTATGACCAGGTCAAAGCAGCTTTGTATGGTTCAATTCTTTAAACAGTGATGGGCAAACCAAACTACCCAAGTGGCGTTGTTCCTGACATAGCTCCGATTTTAATTGTGACCCAGGAATTTCGAGCTAAGCAATGGAGTCTGAAGGAAGCCAACAGAAGATCTCCCCTTAAAGTGACAGTTAAATTTATATCCCTGACTGCAACTTTTTGTATCACACGCCAACAAAAGTATCCATGATAAAAGTGTGAGGGCCATTACTTGCAATGGTAAAATGTCCGGGTTGTTAAGCGTGAGAATGTGGGTTCAAGTTAAGAATAATCAATTTGTGCAAATAATGTCAACTAAAAAAATTACTGAAGAAAACATTATCACTAAACCTGATATAGGCAGCATATCATATCACGTGAACCTTAAAATGCTATGAATACCATACTTGAAAGTGTAGTATTGAAGGTGGCTGTGGTATAAAACTCCATATAAGCTTTTCATGATGTGAATGCAACTCATCGTATTCAATTTGTATGTTAAAGATATAAATGAGTTGAAAAATGGACAGAATGTAACAACTACCTGCCGGAAGTAGATAAAGGAAGGGGATGACTGCTTAAAGTGGTTTCGAAAGGGAAAAAAAAAGAAGGAAAAACCTGACATTAAGTCATATTTTCATTTTTTTTATTGGTATTAAATCATATTTTCATATCAAACATGACTACTAGATGTGTGTGTAGAGGGAGAGAATGAAGTGAGAGATTATGACTAATAGGGTGATATATTTAGGAAAAAATATCAACTCCTTAGTAAACATACTATTGACACTATGTTACAAATAATGCAAAAATATACAGAAAATCAAGTACTTAACTCGAACCTAGAGTGATAGGAGAGAGATAATCACTAATAGATACAAAGTGGCTACAGAGCATGGTTTTAAATTATGGTATAGGGACACGTAATGGTCACGATAGCAGTGTAACGGTAGCGGGAGAATCGGTCGATATGCAATGGGGATCGGGAGCTGCACCTGTGAATTTTTTGTAATTACTAGAAAATCTCTTAAAAGTTATTGATATGCATAATTTTGCTCCAATTTATTATTTTTAAATGTTTTAAATTATTTATAGTCATTTTTATAGCTCCTATGAAAAAAATTACTTATTGTATAAGGACTTTATATTGGTTTATATCAAAGTAAAAAGAAAGTAAAATCTATTATGACTGACTATGACAACTAATAATTATAAATGCAACTCTAAGTAATTTCAGCAAATATAAAAAAATAAAATAAAACATAGACAAAAAATACACTATAAGTGAATATTAATTGTTAACTAATGGACTTAAAGTCAAATAAACACATAATTTACCAAAATTAACAAAAAATATAAATATGATTAAACATATTACAATACTCGAGTTTTCTACAAAAAAAAAAAAACCTCAAGATACCTTTATATGATTTTAGAACAAAAATATTAATACAAAAACAACAAAAGTAGCAAATAAATATTTTTTAACAATTAGATTTTTTTTTTTTTGTTTAGAAGTAGCCTAGGGACCTAGTGATAAGATTCATTTATTTTTATGCAACATCTACTAAATCTAATAAAATAAAATTTTACTTTTAAGTTTGTGACAATAAATAATTAGATATAATTCTAGGACTTAATAAACACTTTGATCATATCTATAATTCCAAATCTTGTGTTTGATAAATTTAAATTACTAGATCTATGGCCAAAATTGAGTTTTTTAGCCCTTAGAATAGAAAAAAGAGAAAAATATACCATTATTGTTACGTATCCGCCGATATCGTTACACATCGGTCTGTAACTGCCGTTATGCCTGTGAATTTTTTACATACTGATATATCGGTGTGTAATGGTATCGGAGGGTTCAAAACAAGTAACGTAACGACCAATATTTAATACCATGCTACGGGGAGCACAAACTTGAATTGCATTCCTATGCATTGATGAGTATCAATATAAAGTAGAAAGGAAGACTTGGCATTCATGTCTCATAATTTTTGTGGTTTTTGGTAGAACTGGGAGAGAATAACCTTCTTGGATGCCTAATGCAGATACACTATAGATATTCATATTAGAACCTCTGACTAAAAAATTTACTGAAGAAAACATTATCACTAAACTGATATCGGTAGCATATTATATCACGTGAACCTTAAAATGCTATGAATACCCTACTTGAAAGTGTAGCCTTACAGGTGGCATATTATTCCACATAAGCTTTTTATGATGTGAATGCAACTCATCGTATTCAATTTGTATGTTAAAGATATAAATGAGTTGAAAAATGGACAAAATGTAACAACTACAATAGCCACTACTACCTTGGACAGAGTTAACGAGGGAGGAATAACTTGTTAACCTAATCTTCAGCAGACATCTTTCTGACATGTCTCTTTCCCTTTTATCAATGCTGACAAGTCTTCTATATATTGGAGGAGCCCATATATTTGATGTGTCTCTCATCTTTTCACTTAATTGAGTAGCCAACTTCATGACAGCCTATAAGAATAACAAAAAGTAAGAAGAAAACAAAAGGCCATAAAATTACATTTTAACGTCTCAAAATTAAGTAGCTGTATGGAACAAGCAGAATTTAATTGAATAAACAAAATATAATGTATAATGACATTATTGGTGTTGGATTGTCTCACATCGCCCGCCTCTAGCTCCTCTGGTTTATCTATATAGCAGGCTAACCCTCTCCTTAACACCTGGGTTTTAAGGAGCTGAATGAGTTGCGCCTCCAATTTCAATATGGTATCAGAGCCAAGCCAGAGATCCAACCTTGAGCTAGAGGAGTCGGGGCCGCTCACCTGTTCTTCCTCCGCGGGGAATGTAATCCAGGAGGCGTGTTGAATTGTCCCACATCACCCGTCTCTAGCTCCTCTAGGTCTATATATAAGGACCCTCTCTCCCCCTCATTAACACTTGGGTTTTAAGGAGTTAATTTAGAGTTGGGCCTCCAATTTCAATAACTGAGAGCAACGTCAATGCTATAATTTTTGAATAATTGAGCCCAAAAGGAGATTCTTGTCTGAAGCAGTCCATTTTTCTCTGTTGATGTACAATTTTCACCGACAACCCCCCCCCCCCAAGTGACCACAACCTCTCCCCTTCCAACAATCCACACAAGCTATAAACAGAAGTAAGGTGATCCTACTACCCTCATGGACTTGTTTACTAGTACGCAAGTCGACAGCATGAATGCTTCTCTTCCATTTCAACCTCTCAAAGGTACCGCATAAAGAATAAATAGATCAAAATTCAAGCTTAGCACTAGCACCCAGACAGAAAACATAAAGGAATATAACAACCATAGTTGGCACGGTTGCATTTTTTTCTTCTCACAAGGGAGGGGGAAGAATCTAAAAGCATGGGTGGCCAAAGTGGTCAATATGGTGTGGTCCTTGCAAGTGAACTCAATCTGTCCGTTGTAACAAAAAATATAGGTATAGTATCTAGTCAATATCTACACACACAGATCACCTTGCAAGGTACTAGGACCATTGGACTTGCATAAGCAATGTGTTAATCCCCACTGCATTTAAGTGCTGATGGTTTGAAGTGTCTACCGTATATTTACCTTAGGATCTGTCCATTGTGTCTTTCTAGAACCTAGAGGATATTACATTAACAAGTTTTTGCTATCATATCTCAATATGTTATTTTTTTGGGTATGTCATATATCTGGATGTTGGAAATGATCTCCCAGATGAGTTTGGTAGCAACAATTCCACTTCCCTAATTCAATGGCAGATCCATAAATTAAACTTTCTCTTCTTTTCTATTTTGTTTTGGTTTTTATTTTATTTTTTTTGGTTGGGGGGGGGGGGGGGGGATCTTAATTCTTAATAAAAATGATAGGTAAAAAATTAATTTCCCAAAACTCTCCCCCCCCCCCCCCCCCCCCAGGAGGCTGTTTGCCATTGTTTCCCCATAGCCAATGGCATGATCCTACCATATCCAATTAATTCAATAAGATAAGCAACAAAATAGTTTTAGTAAACACATAATTGTACCTCAATAGCCTCAAATGTTGTTGACAGAGAACCAATAGGATTGTCAAGGGCGTGAATTATTGCTCTCAACAAAGAATGGAAGTGTGCAGCCAGAAATGATGCATTGAACTGTTGGATTGATATACACCACACTCCTAAATTACAAATGGACTGTGATCAAAAGGTAAACATGTTAAGAAAAACCTCTAGATGCTACCTGATCAAAGCCTATGGTAATTTATCATTAAACTAACAGTTTACCTTCATTTTGGTGGTAATAAGGACTTTAGCCAACAAGTCCACAATCAGATTAACTTCATCCCCTGCAATACCCAGAAACCAGGTGATTAACTTTAGAATCTTCTCTTCCCTTTGTCAGTGTTGACTAGTGACACAAGAAAAACAGTCAATTATAACGGTAGTATAAAACCCAGACTGCTCTTAATTTCAAATTTTCAAACCCAAGACAATGTCAATGTTCTTTTACATTAGGAATCATTCATCGTTACATATTACAAATCAAGACCCTCCCATTTCTTTTCCTTTATCAGTGCATGGAGGTAGTGTGTGTGTGTTGGGGGAGGGGGGATGCTTCGCACCTTTGGCCAAGCCAAATTGGCCGAGATAAACTAAGTTTTGGAACTAATTAAGGGAGGTATTTGTTAGTCATTCTAAATGAGTAATTAGAGAACTTTTTGGAGTTTTCTTATCCTAAAACACATCAACCATGAAGGTATTTTACAACGTTGCTTTTTGATCTTCTATTACAAATGAGTGAAGGGGAGTTCCTTTTGAAGTTTTTCATCTAAAATTGGAGTCCTGCTCTTTCTTATATGATATATATGCGTGTGTTTGATAAATATATATATATATATATGCATATGTATGTACATATACAAACACATGCATATATATTGTATTAACTACAATGAAAGTGCTGAAAATTAGAAAGAAAATAATAGAAACACACATATTTAGCTATATATATATATATATATATAGTTAGTTAGTTAGTTAGTTGGAACTTCCCAATCCGGGCAACATTACTGGGTGATTTTTAAAACAAAAATGAGCATATACTAACAAATTGGTCTTTTCAAGTTAGCAAAACTATAATCAACTCTACTGAAAATTGAATAAAACATGTAAAAATTACCAACCATTCAACCTACCCGGAATTTCTACAACCAGGGACGGGTGATAAATCATGAATCCCAAGCACTTCAAAGCCTGAGCTGCACTGAAATTAAAAATAAAATAAAATCAATTCATAATGAATTATCAGAATTCAAAATGAAAGAACCTGGGAAAAACGTACATTTCTTCGTCATCATCGGAGATGTCAGTGAGGATCAAAGAGAGGAGAGCACGAGAAGAATCGGCGAGTGATTGAAGCAAAGAAGCGTCGGTATTGGACTGTTCTTGGAGGTGTAAGAGGGTTGAGTAAGCGAAGGGTTTGTGAGATTTGGTGTTTGAAGACAAAAGGGTTTTGACTTCTACGAGCTGGTCTGAGAAAGTTGCCATTTTTTCAGTAGGGTTTGCTCGATGGAACGAAGGGACGTTGGCTTTGAGAGGAGGAAAAACCCCCAATTTGGAGGGTAATGAGTTGGGGCAGTTTTCGCGCCAAGAACAGGGAATGAAGACAACTTACACGGTTATATTAGTGCCAATAAATATTCGCGGTCATTTTGATTTTGTTGTAAAATGGGCCCGGCCCATTAATGATCGGCCTAACCATGCTTCTAGACTAGGGGTTCTAGTTAGTCTCAAACGAAATGCTACGGTAACGGTACGATACGATACAATTTGACATAATAAATGATATATCACGACATAAAATTTCCTAAAATTATTGTAGATGAATTTGTTTCAAGTGAATTGGGTTTATCCATCAAGTCAATAAATCGTACAAATCATTTTATGTAACGTCAAAAGAAAGAAAAAGAAGAAATTTTTTTTTTTTTTTTTGATCTTCTTAAAAGTTAGATAGCATCTACCCTATAGTATAAATTACTTAGCATAATTTTAGTAATTATATTTGGTAGACCGAATAAAAAAATAAGATTGAATAAAATAATCATATATTATCATTTTTTTAATAAAATAAAAAATAATTGAGAAAAAAGGTTGTATGTATAGTAAAAAATTTGCTAATTTTAGCTGAAGCTATTAGCTTAGCTCAGTGGCGGATAAGAATGACAACGGGACGAGGTGCCCCTTCTTTAACCTCGACTCTTTTTATATTCCTGTCTCCCGACTCCGTCTCTACCCCGTCTATAGGTTCATCCCGATCTCGTTTATAATCTCTAACCCCGTTTCTGTCTCGAATCCCCAATATTATTTTTTTGAAAGAAAGTTTTTTTTTTTGTGTAGGTATATTAAAAATTTATTGTGAAAAGAACCATTATAAGAAAAAAATAATATAATTATGATATGAAAAACTTTAAAATTAAATTTATATAATATGATTTATTAATAAAACTAGTATACATAGATACTTTAAAAAAAATAAATATATAAACAGAGACGAAATGATCATCTCCCAATCCCAACAGAATTTTTAAAGTCTCATCACGAAGAATTTTAAAAGTCTCATCAAGATAAATTTTCAAATTCTCACACTAACTATATTTATGAACACCTCATACATACTCCATTAAAAGCAGGACAAGACAAATTAACATCCCTAATGGCCAACCTACAAAAAAGCTAAGGGGGGCTATGCCCTCTCCCAAGTTTTGAAAATTGTATTTTTTTCTTTCTTTTTACAAATCTTTTAAAAAATTAGAAGTTGTGCCTTTAAAAATTTTCATTTATTTTAACTGTTATATTTTTGCCCCCAACTCTAAGGGCTAAGTCCTTGGTTTTCCTTTTCAGCTTAGGTCCTGCTCAATTCACTTCAGGCAAGCAGTACAAGAATCATGTCCTTGGGAACTGGCTCTATCCACGATCCTGGAATACGAGTGACAAGGTGGGTAACACATCCATTTATCACAGATGATGCCTCCAACCTCAAACTCATGGAGACATTATTCAGACTACGAAATCACTGGACAACAGTTCACTTTATTATTTTTACCTGCAGATATACCTTTGGTAGATGAGGACACATATTTAACCTCTAAATAAACATCTAATAGTGGCCTTTTTAACACCTAGTGATAAATATTTATGTCCATGATCCAAATAATCACTTAAAATGGTACAATACCTACAGGACATCTAATGACAGAATGAAGAAAGAGATCTCAATTACAGTCTAGAACTTAATGATTGTGACAACCTACGATAAGGGGCACCTACCATAATAGACAACGACACAACATATGAACACCAAACTTAAATTGGAAATTCCATCTTCACGAGTGCATTTGAAGTATCTACTGGTTCTGTCTGAAGCCAATCCTTGGCACATATGAGAGCCTCCACTGTCTCTGGTCGTAAAGAACACCGGTAGCGATCCATCTCTTTGCTTACAGTATCAAACAGTGAGTCAGGACCAACTGTAGACACTGGAATCGATAGGATATCATGAGCCATCTTGGAGAGAGTAGGGTACTTGCGATTGTTTAGTTTCCACCAGCCTATTACATCAAACTCATTGACCCGAGGCAACAAAGACTCCTCCAAATACTGATCCAATTCTGACCTCGACTGCTGACTTGTAGTCTCCATGATGTAGACATCAAAATCTGTAAGTCCAAGTCCATTGCTCGAGACAAGGTTTCCTCCTTGGGGCTCCTCTGGTTTGACTGTTCCACCAGTTGCTTCTTCTATATAAGTTGGGGTTAGAGGCAAAGGAAGTGCCACATATTCAAGAAAGAGCTCATGGATTCCCTCGTCAACAGTCTTGATGTATGTGGCAGCATCATCACCATAGATTTTTGTGAAACTAAATTCAACCAGCTTCATCTTGAATCTAGGATCCATAACTACCGCAATTGCTAAAACCAGGCAACAGTCCTTCCAATATTTATCAAATTTTTTTTGCATTGGTTTAGTAAGGCTGCTGATGAAGGGATCCTCACTTGTCGCTGCACGCGCCAGTTCCAATTGAATCTTCCATGCTTCGTGGAAGAACGTGTTGGTGGTTGGGATAGTTGTAGTGGCTAGGAGGTTAGCAGTGTCAAAGAGGAGTTTCAAGTATGTGCAAAGAGTCTCAATCTGCTTCCAGTCTTCCATGGATGGGGCTTCTTTGTAATCAGGATCAGAAGTATCCAAGCAAGAAAATACTTCCTTCAACTCAGAAGCAGCCAGCAACATATCATATGTTGTGTTCCATCGGGTCTGGTCATCAAGAGCTAGGCCTTTTGTGCTAGGAACTTGAAGTTGTTGCTTGAGTTCGAGAAATTTTTCCTCATGGGATTCTGAAGTTTTCACATACTTCACACTAACCCTGATTTTTTTGACGGTTTCATGCACCGTACTTAATGCTTCCTGGGCAATGCTGCTTAAAGTACGAACAAGGCAACTCCCAACCAACAATTGTCCATTGAGCATAAGTGGGTTCTTCAGGGAGAGCAGAGCTCTAAGATTATCAACACCAACTTCAGTCAATGGTTGATTTACGCTGACAGAAAATAGCTTGCCCTCCATATTCCAGTCAGAAAGGCAAGCAGCAATAGCATGGCTGAAAGCAGCATCTGAATCAGGATATGGTTCCATAATGACATTGAGAATTTTCCTATGCAGCTTCCAATCACTGTTGATGAAGTGTCCAGTAATAAACACGTAACCTACAGTTTGACTTGAAGTCCACAAATCCAGTGCAAGGCAGATCCTCCCAGGCATCCCCTTGATTAGTCTCTGAAGGCTTTGCTTTTCCCTGAGGTAAGTTGCCACACAATCACCTTGGACGGTGTTGAAGCTCACCATATCAAACCGAGGCTGAAGATTCTGGACAAAAGCAACGAAGCCGGGGTGTTCAACGATGTGGAGGGGGTAGTCATGCATGATGATCATCCTAGAAATCTCATGCCGACAACGATCCAGATCGAATGAAAAATAAGCTGAGCCAGACACTCTGTAGCGTCTTTTTGGTGTATCAGTAGTACCCCCACTTCCCCCCATCTTTGAAGGTGCACTGTACGGGGTTAACTGGTTCTTCTCCTGGTTACGAAGGAGTAGGCATGTCCCCTTGGCGATGTGGCGTTTGAGGTGACTGGTACCAGCTACTTTTGAACCTGTACTGTAAGCAAATGATTGCTTGCATTGCTTGCAACATGCCCTTCTACACCCAGCACCGACCGTTTCAATAGTAAAGTGCTCCCAGACTACTGACTTCTTTTTCCTACGTTTGTTGGGCTGTGTTTCTGAAATGTTGGGCTGTGTTTCTGCAATGACCAGTTCATTGTTCCCAGTAGGGGTTTCCATCTTGTTTTGAGAAGTGAGATCCTACTTTAAGCACCGAAGCCAATTTTGAAAGGGAATTTAGGTAGTTGGTTAATTCTTTTTTTTTTTTATCCGTATAGGTAGTTGATTAATTTCTGCAACAAAGAACAAGACAAGTGATTTAAGTGATATAGGAAAACGACACTGAAAGGATTTAAGATGACATGAGTTAGAAGAACTCCTCTTCAATGTGAAACCAGGAAAAATGAGCAGTAAATCTTAAGGAGCCAAGCAAAGGAAACTAAAACAGGAAAAAAAGAAAAGAAAAGAGAAAAGATTAAACTTCTCTCATCATCAAGAACAGCACTAGTACTGATATAAAAGCGTATCACTGCTACAATTATTCACAGTAAACCAATGAAACAATGCAGAGAAAAGAAAGAGTAGACTTCAAAACCACATAGCTGACACAAAACCATCTGACAAATAGAGGAACTCTCTGCTGCCTAAAAAGGGAAAGGCTGCAGCGCTCACAGAATTTCTTTATTATCTCATCTTCAAATGAAAGCCATAAATCTTTTTTCATTCACTAAAATAGAGCTGTTAGATGCAAGGCATAACATTAAAATAGTAATACTGGAATGCTATGCATAATATAGGACGGAGAGGATAATGTGTTCCTGCAATTGCTCATGTAACTAGATCAAGTATAATAGCCAGTTTCCATGCACCCATCCAATAATAGGACATCTCACTAGTTATCCATAAGCAGCATTTCCATTCAAGATAAATCCAACTCATATGCAACAAATAGTTATCTTGGATGGTTGGCTGGTGATAAAAAAAAAAAGTCCAGAAAAACCAACTTGAGTTGGCTTTAGTTTTAATTTTTAAGTTAACTAAAATGCAAAGATCCTCGATCAGGTTGAAAAGCACAAACAATAATAGACTTATAATCTTCCACAGAAATAAAATTTAATTTCAGGACGACTGTATGAGCATTCTAATCATCTAAATTTCCAATAAAAATTAAAGGAGCCAATGCATCTGACCTCCTTTTCCAAATTTTGGCACAGAAGATCAAACGTAAGCATTTTAACAAAGGCAAAGAAAATAATTTTTTTTCATAAAAAAAAATGGAAATTATGATTCAGAGTTAGTAAATAAGCACAAAAGGCACTATCACTCAAAAAGATTAAAAAAAAAAGAGGCACATAAGGTGAAAGTTGTAGCAAATGAAAATTATAGAACTAGGAAACTATCTGCAAAACATAATACTCAGTCAACCAACATTAAAAAGGACAAACGCATGCATAAAGAAATGGAATGACTATAAGCCATGCATCACAATTGATAACTTCCAACAGATGGCCCTCCTATGCATTACATCCCCACAGGGCTGCCTTAAACTACAATACTGCTTGCAACATGCATTTCCATATGTAATTCTTTAAAAGCATATAACCATAGTGTGTGTGGGTGTGTATTATAGGGGAGAGCTATTCACACTCCCCCTTCTACTCTTGCACTCCAAATATAGAATTCTTTAATGAGTTAAAAGGTGTCCCTTTTGGAATGCAAGCGTTTAAGTGAGAGTGGGAATATGCCCACCCATATTAGATAATCATATATATATATATTACCATATATATACACACATAAATATATTGTCCTACACTATGTAACAAACAATTTACATGATTGCATTGGAAGAAGCAAAAGGCCAAGTTGGCTAACGTAACAAAGAAGCACATCCAACCTTGATAACGTCCAAATAGTTCACAAAAAATAACCGCAGCTTTAGTGAGTAGAGCTTGGACCCATCATGGCATCATCCCACGCTAGTGTCACTGCTCCCCGTACCTTGGAATTCAAACAATGACTACCGGGCCCACAGGGGACTAGGACCTGGCCCATGTTCACCATCCTCACAGGGGTCGATTCAAGAAAAAAATAATAATAACACCACAAAACACTAAACAGTACTCCTTTGATCAACCTGGATCCGATACAGATAGCTGAGTATAGGACACAGTATTACTCACTTTCGTAAATCCACTTCGTCCTTAAGACTGGCCCACTCACGAAGCCCATTTCAGCAATCCTACTGGTTAGGGTCAAAATGGGTATTTTACCTTTCAATGGGCTAAAACATTCGCAGAAAATAAAATCAGATCTAGGGTTCGATCAATCTTGGGCTTCAAACCAAATCTAAGGACAAGCCCAGATGAATCAAAAACCCCCAAATTAACTATGAACAGGAAAACCATCATCTTTTATACAAAATCAATAACAGTACACATCACACTTCATTTCTAAAATTAATGAAGAATTATATAAATAAATGATCTACATAACTGCATGAAATCGTACACAAACCTTCAATTCGAACATGAAAACCCAAAACAAAGACTGAATCAAAGCAAAAAAAAAAAAAAAAAGACAGAAAAAAATATGGTTAGGTTTAGGGTTACCGTTTGTACGTGTACCACCGTTGATTCTGAGAGAGACTCAGAAGCGAAGACGATCTATTGTATGTGCACACGACGATCTTCAGCTTTCTGCAACAGCGCGAGAGATCTAGGGTTTCGCAGAGGAGAGAGAGACAGAGAATGAGGAGAGAGAGAATTGGGCCTAAACCCGAGAAAACGTGATTGGACTTTTTTGGGGGGTTTGGTTGTTGGGGGACTACGGAAGCGATAAGATTGGGGAAGATGAAGAAAAAAAGTAAAAGCGAATTGGATTGGACTTTTAGCTTCGACTGACTGATGTTTATTCCACAGCCCAGCTCTAGGGTTTGTGTTGAAAGATTTTGAGAGGATACGTGTAGCCCATTGAATGATGTGGACCATTCATTAGTGGGGGCCCTACATGGAATGCTTATTTTCAAAATTCAAAATAGCCCAATCATGTGTGTGTAATTTCAATCTTAGGATTCCAAGAGTTGGTCCAACACTTCCAAGTTCCAACTAGTGTCTTAAGAGGAGTTTTCACACCCAAAGGATGTGTATTAATCATTTTTCTTTCATGAGTTTTCAAGGGTATAAGTAATTATATGTGAGCATTAAAAGAAAAAGTTTTCATATCTAAATATTTTTTAGCAATAATATTCAAGTTCAATAAATAATACTGCAATTGTCTTGTTTTAGTGATAATTTTTTTTTCTATTAAAATGAAAGAAATTACGTGAGTTAGTTGTTAACACAATATCAGAGTAGATAAAAATTACGATTTTAAATCACATTACTACCTTAATGATCATAATTAATGCGCATTTCAGCCTACTAGTAGTAACAAATTTGGTCACGTGTGAAAGGGCATATAAGAGAATTAAATATTTTTAAGTTACAACTTGAATTTTTTGAACAGTTGAAAATTAAAAATTTAACATGGTATCAGAGTTTTTGTTTTACAAGGTCTAGAATTCAAGTGTCTTTTTATCTTTACATTAGTTTAAGTCTCTTTATCCCTATTCCATTTTATTTCATTTGCAAAACTGGAGTTGTACGAGAAAAATAATTATTTGGTTGAACGGCTCGTTTACGTTACCATCCAATGCTATGTAATTATCCCTATATATTCTAAAACTTTAATGATTTTATGGGAACGTTATTTATGGAGAGATGTTGATGTGAAGCAATCGTCTCACAAGATAATTTCTCATACACAAAGAAAAAAAAATATGGATATTTAACACTATACATTAATTATTGGGCCAACTCTTTATTAGTTTAAAATTTTAGATAAGCTATTTGTTTAACAATTCTTGTAATTAGTTAAAGTGTTAGACATTTCATATGACATTTATTTTTAATATTGGAGACATTTTTTGATTCTTTTTTTTTTTTCTTTCAAAAACTTAATTTTACAAAATTAACAAAACAAAACTCTCTTTGGGTAGGTGGGAATGAACAGATAACACATGAAACTTAAAATAGGACAATGACTCATCAATTATAATGGACCTTCATTGCTTCATGTGCAAATGGCAAATGCATCATGCAATTTAAGAGTCTGATACTTACAATTCATTTCGTGTTGGTAAAAAGAAAAAGATGCAATTTAAGAATATGATACTTACAAGTCGATTCTCTGATAGTATAGGAAAAAACTGAATGTGTCAGACTAAACTTAGTTGGTAACAATTTTAAATGGTCATACAAAAAATTTAATTTGAGATTAAATTGCCTTTACTTGAGTTGAAGGACCCCATATTTTGTAGTGTAACCATTGAACCTAAAAAATAAAAGTAAAAATAAAAATAAAAATAAAAATAAAAAGATCGAGAAAATAGAAGAATAGAAAAAGTCTAAATTTAATCAATTTTGATCTAGGACTACCAAAATTATGTGTCTATGTTTCAGAAGTATTTTAGGAGTCTCTAATTTATATTTGAACGTAAATAAAATTTATTATTTCGGGTAAATTTTCTATTGCTTTATTATTTTAGTTTTTAAGTAGAATTTCTTTATTTTAAGTATGATTATAATTTTAATATTTATATACATGACTGCAAGTCTCTGTTAGAGACAATTTTAAATTTTGATTATTATCGACTGTACTCTTGTTTATTGTTTACGTTTGGCGCTGCATCAAATTTCTTCGACCATTGATCCAATTAGTGGGAAGGTATTTCAAGAGATATAAGAGAAGTCAAGATTATAAACTGAATATTTTGAAATATCACACACACACACACATATATAGGTGAAAGTGTATGTGTATACTTTAGAATTACATGAATTAATGGTAGCATATCCATTGTTCGTAACCTAATTGTTCTTTCCAAGGACAATGTTAGGAATGGCTCGTTTAAACAGACTTCAAATTTTATATTTATAATGCAATTAAACTCAAACAACCAAAATGTTGCATTGAATTGTACCACTATCCCATGAGAGGTTTTGCGCTGTATATAAAAGCATTGAATTACTTATCAAAAATAAATGAAAACATTGAATCAATTGTGTCCTTTACAGCTCGTTTGGATCAAACGGATTGGAACGAGAAAAGAAGAAAAAAAATCAAGTGGGGGTGATATTACTTTCTCTAATTTGGATTTTTATGATGGAGAAAAAAAAAAATAGAAGAGAAAATTTGAGTGTTTAGGTCCAGTTCTCCATTCTCTTCAAAAGTGAAGAGATTTGAAGAGAAGGAAATTTATTTAATAAGTTTTTTAAAAAATACAAAAAAATATCCTTGAATGCGGAGTTTAAATAAAAAGGAGAGATTTGGAGAGAAGAAATTTTATTTAATAAATTTTTTAAGAAATACAAAAAATACCCTTAAATGCATGAGTTAAAAATTAGAATTGTCAAATAAAATAGAGAGATTTAGAGAGAAGAAACTTTATTTAATGAAAATTTTAAAAAATACAAAAAAAAATCCTTAAATGCAGGAATTAAAAATTAGAATTGTCAAATAAAACCGGGTGTAATTGTCAAATATTTTATTATACTAGCTTTTTTTACCTATTAACTATTCAAATAAGAGATAATAATAATCTTCTCAAATTTCTCTTGAATATTCAAAAGGTGCTTTTTTCCCCCTATATTCCCTTATATTTTGTGTGTGTGCGCATGTATTTTTATGAATAGCAGGACCAAAACCAGTTGCCTTACCACTTGGCCACACCTCATTTAAATTTCTATTGGGCACCAATAAAAACAAATATTGGTATTTGATTTTGGTCAAATCCAGTTCAAATAACTATAAAATAAATTAAATTGTTACTAGGATTTTAATACGCGTAGATATAATTAATAAAAGTAAAAATTTTGTCAATGTGTTTGCTTATCTTAATTTACTATTTTGTTTTAAATTGCTGAAATTTTTACTGAAATTTCCCTTTTATATTAATTTATTATTATTTTTGAATTGTTCAGTTATTCATAAAATGTTATTGAAAATATGACTAACAAATTCTTTGTTGAAGGTTTTGTCACACCAATCGGACAAGTTTTAAATTTATTTTTTAAATTAAACTAAAATAAATTATCATTTCATCATAATAAATGTTAGACACATGCATAAGTGCTTTTATAAGCACATTTTAATTTTTGTATCTGAACCGAGTAATGTATATTTATAAGTTCACATCTCTTTCATATTTCATTTTGTGTCAAATTTAATGACTGTAAAAACAATAGAGAACTAAACATACCCATGCAATGCAAGAGTCAATATATATATATTGACTCTTGCTATATATATATATATATATATGCATGTATGTATTGGTCACTGACCTAAAAAGAGCTTGGAAGGAAACCAAACTCCAAAACTTTCAAATCATATGATGCATATATATATGCATGAATGTATTGGTCACTGACCTAAAAAGAGCTTGGAAGGAAACCAAACTCCAAAACTTTCAAATCATACGATGCCCCCAACATTTGTACTAAGCAGTTAATGAACCCATGAATGAAAGGGCTGTGATGTCTGGCACTATCGCCAAATTACTGAAATGTCAACAATAGAATAGTTTAAACACTTCTTTTCTCGGCCCAAAAACTAAAGTAAAAGAACTAACTCAGACAGTGTATATCAAAGGGAAGTCCGAGAGTTCAACCTTGCAGCTTTGTCAAACTTCAAAGGGGGTGTTTGGAGAAACAAATTTAATGTAGAAAATGCTTTTAAATAGTTCAGAGTTTGGCCAAACGAATTTAGAGTTGGACATTAAGCGGGTAAGGAGTGGCCATGTCCTTTTCAAAATTTTAAATTTTTGATATTTTATCTCTGATTTTTATAGAATTTGTTTTTTAGAAATTATAAATTGTCCTCCCCAATTTGTTTTATTTATTTTTATGTAAAAGATCCCTTTAATTTTTTAATTTTATTTTTTTGTCTCTCATGTCAATGGTATAATTCTGCCACTCCAAACGACCAACTATATATTTTAATTTTTTTTTTTTTTTACAAATACAAAAATAAAATCAGAATACATTACATAGCTTGAATTTGAATAGTTTTTCATTTTGAACGGACTCATTTATAAAATAATGATTACGCGCAGAAAAAATGATATTAAAAATCTTAAATCTTTGAAAAAAACTTAAAAATGAACATTTAAGTGTAAATATAGTGAAGTTTCTTAAGTTTTGGTGTCTTCTTAAAATATATTAAAATTTTATGTTAAAATATTATATAAATCATAAATAAAAAAATTCAAATTCAAAGAAAATCTAAACACATACCATAAAAATTATAAAACTTGAATTCTTGATTGAAAAAAGAAAAAAAAAACGTAGAAATAAACTTTTTTAAAGCAATGAAAAATGTAAAAAAATATATAAAAAAAGAGTTGAAAAAGCATGGAACACAATACAAATTGGGAAAGGGAAAGACAAAGTTGTGGGTTAAATCAAAGGTCCTTTTTCAATCGTGTCTGGCATGTGAGTTTGTTTGTGGATAGTTTCAGTAATATACTGACAAACGAGTGCATGAATTTCCAAGCAATTGTCCCCCAACTTGTACACGTACAACCCTCCTCCTCATTCAACAGTTGTCAGTTGTCTATGCCTGATCTCCTTTGACCTTAGGGCAGTTATTTTAGGTACGTAGGTTTATGCCTCTTAAATATATAAAATACTTAATAAAGGGTGTTAAAATCCAAAAATTATTTAAAAAATATAATATATCTCTTATTTATATTTTTAATTATACTCTTACAATAGTGTATCAGAATATAATAATTTTAAATATCACGAAATATAATTTTATAATTAAATTACACATCATTCTTTAATAAAAAGAGTTCAGAAGTAGAAGATATAAGATTTTTTTAAAAAAAATTATAAATTATCAACCGAACTAGTCTAAGTTATTTTCCCCACTTTGAGTATAACCAAAATCCTATGCACCAATCTAAATTTGTTATTATTATTATTATTATTATTTTTTGATAAGTTAGAATTTACTATTAGTGGAATAGGCACTATAGTATTGTAGTGTTTTCTTAAGTAAATGGAAAAGACGGTTACCCAAAAAAAAAGCTAAGTGGAAAAGACGGCATTAATGAGTGATTACCAACAACCTTAAACAGGGAAACCCACTCATCTCCACATACTATATACACTAATATATATATATATATATATATATATATATATATACAGTGATAGATTTTGGACCATGAATTTAAGGTGAGCAAAGAGATAAAAAAAAATTAATTTTAGAAATTTCTTTTGTGAAATATATATTTTTTTGGGAAAAGCACTTCATTTCTGTTTAAAATTTATATATACAGTAATGTTATACTGACCCAATAATTCTACCAAAAATATTTATACAGTTAATGTGACAACATTATATTAGTTTTACATCACCTCATAATGTAATATAAAATCAATACAATACTGCTACATCAGCTATGTAAATATTTTTAATAAATGTTTTAAATCAACATAGCATTACTCTTGTATATAATATAGGAGTAAAAAATTACATTTTTAAAAGTTTGGGAGCCATTACCTCACAGGTTTATGGGAGTAAATTCGTGTGTATATATATATATATATATTTATATTTATTTGATACAAGTAATGTAAGAAAGAAATTTTAATATTATGTGTGTATAGACATTCAAATCATAGTCATGTGTGCAAAAAAATAATATAATTCTTTCCATCTTGAATAAATTAATTTCTCTATATATAATTATATATCATTGTGTGACTTATATACATATTTGTGTATGTAAACTGTGAGTATATATATATATATATATATATATATATGTGTGTGTGTGTGTGTGTGTCTTTAGCGTATGTATATTTATGTAATTTAGAAATTTGAAGGAGAAATAATCTCTAAATGATAAATTTTAAAAGAGAAATAATTGGTATACTAGTTTGATATATCATATGATGTGTCAATAATTTTTTTTGTAATGAATATACGTATTTAGTTTTTTATTTAATTTTTTTAAAAAGTCTATTATTAGTGATATTATTCAATAAATTAATTCAATGTATCCAATATTATTCGTTTTAAAATGATCAGTTCATTCAGCCAATCCCAATATAATATTTGTATAATAAATTATAAATAATTTTTTAAATATGAAATAAAGTTGAAATTTGTAATTTATCATACAGATGTCATGGTGTGATTGTTTGATTACACAGCCACGTGCGGACCCAGTTCACTCAAAAATATCTCGTCTTCGGATTCACAGAGATAAATAGATAGATTGCAGTGTCCGGAACAACCATACCCGACAATGCGACCTCCGTCCGGGAAAAACGGAGTGCATGTCATTTTACACGTTCCCACAGTGGGTCATCCTCACATGCCTCCATGTGAAACCAAAAAACAAAAAAAAACAAATTTCCTTTCATTTGGAGTTAATTTCACTTTAATTTAATTTAGGGTTCATAAACAAGTGGGTAGTATTCCACACTCGCACCCAGAAGACGTGCACTTCCACCCATCCATCAACTTTTTTTTGGGGGTGAAAATCAATATTATTTCAACTAAATGAAGGTAAGATTTATTTTATATTTTATATCCAATCTAGTGAGACTCTCTCCTCACAAATTCTATCATTTTTTCGAATCTATAAGAAAATTATTTATAATAAATTTGGAAAATGTAATAAAATTTGTAAATTTTATTACATCACATTAAATAATAACGTGCGGTGAAAGTTTCGTTGAATAATTTTTCATTTATATTTTTAAAACCAACTAATTACTAGAAATTTAAACAGTCTTCTCTTTTTTATTTTTTTTTAAGAAAGGAATGAATATTTTAATATATAAATTACAATCAATTAATCATACTAAGAACTAATCAACATAATTAATTCTATACAAAACCAAATAAAAAACCTCTCAAATATGTAAAAATAATTGTCACTACATTATTGTACATGTTCTAAATGAAAGTAAGACTCAATTGCAGTTTTCAATGCCATTTTAAACCTTTGTCAACTAATTAAATTAATTGACATTTTTTTTTGGTAATTATTAATTGATTGACAATTTTAGGCATGATATCAAGCGACATTGTTATTTTTTTTGTCATTGAAGATATGAATCTAAAGTATTTTAAAACATATTATAAATATTTTTATTCATGGGTTTTGTTGTACTTTGGATTTTATTGAGGATGCTTATATCAGCGTCGATTGTTGACAGTTATAACTTAACAAATAAACTTGACTATTATGAGAAAAAAAACTTAGTCTGATACGCGTAAACTTGTCCAGAATATATACTCTCTTACCGATATATATTAAAAAAAAAAATAGAGTGTTGAGATTTTATTGAATTGTGTAATTTATGCATTTTGCTGACGTTAATATTTATTAAAGAGCAATAACTAGTGACATGCACCTAACTTAAGGTCACTATCAAGTCTTTTTCTCAAATACAAAATAAAGGTTTACTAAAAAGGATAATCTAGAAACTTTTTGAGTGAATAAGAAGAGTGAGAATCGCTTTTATAAGCTCAAAAAAATTTAACTTTTGAGATTTTATTAAATTATGTGATTTATGCATTCCACTGACGTTAATAATTATTAAAGAGCAATAAATAGTGACATGCATATAAATTAATTATCTAATCTTTTTCTTACATGTAAAATGAAGATTTATTAAAAGGGATAAAGTAGAAACAAACCTAAAAATTAATATTATTTTTATACAAATTAACTAGTCTCACATTTGAGCTTGCACCATAACATTTAACAATTCGAATATTTTGCTGTAGGTATTGTAGCATATAAGGTACAATAAATTTAAAATTAAAATAAATCTAAACGTTTGACATTATTTTTATACACAAAATGATTAATTTTCATACTTCAAACTTGTGTTATTTATCATTACCCCATATAATAATAAAAATAGGTATGGTTTCTATTTCATGATTTACTTCAAAGCTATGATCATTCTACCGAATCCAAATCCATTAATTCCTCACACTTTATGTCAATGACATTATAGTGTATATATATATATATATATATATATATATACACACACTAACCAAATTAAAGTTACCAAAATTGAATGCGTGGTAGGGCTAAACCCTAGAGCGCGTGGTAATGGACTTTTCATGGTTGCATATGGACAGATCTGAGGTGGGACCCTTATGCGTGCCCCCGCTAGGGTAACCTCACCGTTCGATCCGGCAGATTGCATCCCAGCCGCACGTATATATATTCATGACTTCATTATTATTAGTATTATTTTTAGGTTAATGGGATCAAACGTTAGTCGGCTTTTTAATTAATAGGAAGAGAAAAGGCTTGGGGGGGGTGGTTTAGTTTTCTTAGACCCAATATTCTTCTTGGGATTGGTGGTAAAAAGACCTCAATTCTTCTATAAATACTGCCCTCTCCCTCCCCGCTAAACCTACACCTGTTCCTGCCTATACATACACTCTCTCTCTATATTTCTCTCTCTAGAACCCTATTAGGGTTTGAAGAATGGAAGAATCCATCTAATTTTTGTGGGTGTCTCTACAAATGGTTCTCTTTGTATTCTTCCACAGCTTTCTTGAACTGCATCAGGCAGAACATTATGGTGGAGACTGGAGTTTGGTGTCAGAGGAGATTCAATGTTGCGGTTCAATAAAGCTGTGGGAAGATACGGAGAGGGCCAAGAAAACTCAAGATCAGATTTGGTATGATTTATTTTTGTTTTTCTTAGTTTATAGTTTCAGTGATGTTTTATATTTTGTTTTTGCTTTTCCAGTTGATCTCATCCTCCAATGGAAGTCAACAAAATTTTTGGTTTTGCTTTTTACTATGGTCAGTTAATTATGTTGGTGATTAAAGTGTATAAGCTGTTCCCCAGTAGAAGCCATCTTTCATCTCTCGTCTCTCTCTCATATATATATATATATATATATATATATATGTATGTATGGGTGTGTGTGTGTGTATAGGTGTACACACCACAGACATACAGATATACCTTATGTCACCATATATACACCCAAGAATACAGGAAGAATATATGGAACAGCTATTATGATGAGGGAATGTTATTTCCTTATATACATCATATATTCTCGTGTTTCTTTTAAATATTCTGATGTATATATGTTTTATTTTCAGTATTTTTTTATAATATTTTATTAGATGCTTGCATACACCCATCTGTCTGTTCTTTCAAAGTAGCTTTATGGACATAAATTAACCACTAAATATTCAAAATTAAGCAACACGTCACTGACTTGTTGATCTGTAAGATTATAATGTTGCCTGTGTTGATAACAGTAGTTGAACTTTATGATTCTATGAACATGATGTGTTTTTTTTTTAAATTTTGATGACCAACATGATAAGTTTTATCATGTCATGAATATTATAAATTTTATGTGGAAGCAAAATAGAATGAACTGTTTCTTTTTATTGAATGTTTTGTTGGACCACAAGGGTTGGCAAGTTGGCATTGCCTTAATTTTCTCAAATGGAACCCCCCCACCAACATAGGCCTATTATGTTTGAAAGCTATTCATTTGAAAACTAAGAGGTTAGGTAAAGGTTTTCAAGAAAAAAGAATGTAACATAAATATGAGGTCAATTTAACCAAAGTAGTGCAATACGTTGTTCTTTTCACCATGGAAAATAAAAGGCAGTAAGTAGAATTGCAGAAAGAAAATTAGGGTTTTTTCCCGACAAAGGTAAAGACAACTATACTACATCAACTGCAAGAAACATACTGTTTTGTGTTGTTATGGCTGTGATTCATTAAGAACAGATCCTAGTGTTCCTGCTTCTCCTTGGATGGATGTATAAGCAACAAAACTTCTATTACGTACACACACACACACACACACATATATGTTCCTGTATAGAATGCAAGGTCCAAATTAAGAGCCAGACCAAGACCATGACCTATGTATGCTAAAAAACTGTTTTGCACATATAGTTTTCTGTCTGATTACAAGCATATATCAAATCAGGCAACAGAAATCATAGTACATCTTATCAAAAAGTGGCTATTCAGTGCTTATATATATATATATATATATATATATATATATAAACTTAGCTGGATTTACAGAGCTCCCACACTGATCTGAATCTGTCCAATCAAGTGGGCCACATCTTTTGTTTTCATGAGGATATAATTAACACCATTTCATGTTTTATTCTTCTTTTAAAACCCATTACTATATCATATATTCTGTAGATTGACCTTCTCTTCGCTGTAAGATTCCTTAATTGTAGTTTTTATCTTCTCATATGGTAATGGAGGGAAGCAGCAACTGCTGGTTCTCAATCTCTTTTTGACCTTTTTAGTGTTAATATACCCTGGAATGATTCGTCTTTATCTGCTTTACTTTAAAGGGTCAAACCCTTGATTTTAAGTAATGTTGTAGGTTTAAAGTTAATCATATATATGGGATGTGTATTTGATTAAACTAATGTCTGTTGTAAATTACCAACCACCCACCCAAGTCAAAAGTTGGGGGATCTGTTTGTCTGGTTTTTTTTTTTGTAGTTTTTCTTCTGGAGAGTAGGATAGGATTGAAAAAGCCAAGGATTGGACATCTATATGCTTAGTGGATATTTGGTAGGTGTAGAACAAAGATGGGTAAAAGTGAAAATCGAGAAGGTTATACAAATGGATCGTACACAATCTTCTTCATGATATGCTTGTCTAATTAGTATTGTTAATGTCATTTTGTTCTTGATATCATGTTGCATTGAGGATTGCTATTGATCAGTAAAATTCTTATCCTGTTAGAACACACACACACGTGCACAAAAACATACACAATACTCAGTGTGAATGTGTGATGCCTGCACAAGTAGTAGATGCAAGCATGCATGCTTTCTGTTTGTATGTAGGAAAAGTAGATAGTGTGCATTTAGGGTTCTTGGGACATGGTAAGCATGGGGAAAGTAAACCATAAATGTTAGGGCAATGCTATAAGTTATTGGGTGAACCGTGAATTCACGTCTTCATCGAATGTGATGGTACTTATAAATTGTTTCACTTTTTGAAATTATTAAAAAAGTTATTTGTTACAAATTTTTTTAAAATACAATTTTTGTGAAAGATTTTGATATTAAATCAATGTGATGTGAAGTGACTGTTTTACTAAATAATTTTTCTATTAAAAAACATGTCTGCATATGCAAATAATTTTTCAGTAGCATTATCTAAATATTATAGTTTATTTTTGTTATTTTTTTTATAACTCAAAACTGAACTCACTAATTTTACATTTGTAAGCATTTATTCTTTCAAATATCTCTAATGGAATTTTCCTTTCGGTCAAATGTTAATAGTTTTTTACTTAAAAGAAAATAAAAAAAATATAGATTGAATTCTCTTTGCCTTGTTAGGTTGTGAAAAACAAAATTCATGGGATAAGAATGATTCATTAATGCACCACGGGGGCATTGGACTGGTGACATATTGCTTCTATCTTTAACTCCACTTAATGGTCGACAAAGTTTCACATTCATCCTTGTTGGACCACTTTCACATCACAAAAGTCCAAGGTTTTGGGGTTTCTTGTGATGTCGCGTTCAAATTGTTGAGCCATGGTTAGATGCCAAGTTTCCACCTCCAACACGCTGGGACGCATTTATTGCCCCTCTCCTCCATGCCTCTTCCACTTTCTTTTGTTTCTCTCTTTTTCTTTTTTGATAATTTAAAACCGAGCCTAACAATCATGGATCAATTCATAAATCAAGATCTCATTTCACGACTACTTCCTATAAGCTTTTTCTTGCAAATTTTGTATAATTTTTCCTTGCGAAAAGATTGGCCCCAAAAATACTTGTGAAAGTATTGAATCAGAAACCTTACAATTTAAACACATATTCCTCTTCTGAACTTCCGCATAGGATTCCATGCCTTTTCTCTTTCCTTAGTTATTGATTTTCAAGTTGTGATTTTCTGCCTTTGTTCTTTACAAGGTTTCTCCTAAACCAATTTGCTTAATCAATATAAAAAAAAAAAACCATTAGTGATATTTAAATGTATAAAGATCCACTTTTAAAATAAAAATTTAAATAACTAAAACTCTTATAATTCATTTGGAGTTTTAGTTATTTCATAGTTGATTTAAAAATATAATAAAAACAAAAGACAAAAAAAACATAGGAAAGCAACACAATAGGCCAATCGTCATACTACATAGATGGATTGCCAAAAATTATAAAGACGGAAAATGAAATTTTATTTTACCCTTAATATTACAAGTATAATATAATAAAACATTTTATTTACTTTGTTTTTTTTCTCTGTATATTTTTCAAAACTATTAAGGAAATACCTCAATATTTTTTTTTTTACTTGTTCAAACATGAAGCAAAAATTATATTTTCCTTTGCTCATTGACCCTTGTTTATAAGTAGGCCCGTGATTCTTAAAACCTTTTTTGCCCACTCTTTTAGCCCAAAATTACGGTCCCAGGAGTTTTGCTAAAGTTTTAAATAACTTTGTCCCAAAACTCACGGGCCGCAATCGTAAATTTGACCCCACGACAAGCCCCAAACATTTACCTATTGGAGCAAGCTTATGCATTTGGGATTTTTTTTTTTGAAAAAAAATGGTGGGGCCATTACAACGTATCAGCTGTTTGGCGGAGCTTTGTGTCTGGCGCAAAACGTGATTTTTGGAATATTCACATAAGCACTTGGAACTTGCTTCAGGTAAGACGCATTTGTGAGCTGTTGGCCACTTTTTTATACTCCCGATTTTACCCTTTGCCTTTTCAATATTTACTATTAAACTGTGGTATGTTTTGTCCTTTTATCCCAATAATCACAATTATACTATATCCTAAGTAGAGCTATCAATGGATCGGATATCGATCCGCGATCCGATCTGTTAAGTCCGAATATGGTTTTAGAAATAGTAATTAGTGACTCGATCCGATCCGAATCCTATTATCTCAAATATAAACAGACCGAATATGATATAAGTTGATCCAATCTGTTTATAATCCGATCCGATCCGTTTATATATATATATATTAAAATTAATATTATATATATAAATTAACATATTATATAAATATATATGAATATATATAATAAATTAAGTAATTTTAATTTTAATATAATATATATACATACATATATATATTTATATATAATATATTAATTTTATTAATTTTAATATATATATATATATATATTAATTTTAAACAGATCGAATCGGATATCCGGTTATTAACGGATTCGGAAACGGATTAACATTCGCCTGATCCGTCGGATTAACTGATCGGATCAGATCGGATTTGATTTTTTATTAAACGGATCGGATTCAGATCGGCTCTGATCCGATTCGAATCCAATCCGTTTACAGCCCTAATCCCAAGGCCCTCTTACAAAACAATCTTTGACATCATAAAATCTCCAAATCTTATAATATATAAGATATATTTTATATATTTATTTTTCTTCAATAAATATTCATATATTTACTCTTTATATTATATATTTATTTAAGTTATATAATATGTATTTAATGTTTTTCTTGAAATATATGTATATATATATTTATTATATTTCCTATTTTATATTTACTATTATAGTTTTGTAGCTTGCTTTAATGATGCCATCAACAAAGACATTATTGTAGCCAATACTCACAAACTGTCCCTTGCCCACCCGCCCGGAGAGAGAGGCGATCTTTTACATCAAATAATCGTAGACTATAATTATATTTTTATAAAGTAATAATTTATGACTCATGTCTTTGTCTTCATATGGTAGTGTCATATACTGACATGGGATGGACTTGTAATTTATGACGGTGAATCCCACTTTATATGAGTGCATCGATTCTTTTCTCAATATATATTTTCTTTCTGTTGAGAGAAAAAAATTAAAGCAGTGTATGCTTTTGAAAAAGTTTTAACATGAGAAGTTGATTGTTTTAAGTGTGTCTGGGAGTAACTTCGAGGAAGAATTATTTTTGCCAATGGCTTCTTTCAGCTGTCTTCCAAAGACCGTACAAAATGAAGGCATCATTTTTGAAACCTAACTCAAAATGTACCATACATCTATTTGGATTCTGAGTCATTTGCTTCTTCAATTAAGGAATCACTTCATTATTTATGTGCTTTCTTGGCAATCTATAATGAATTCATTTTCTGTTATAAAATCTCTTCCAAACACACCAATGCTACTCATTCTCATAAGTCATATCGTCTTTGCATGTCATATTATTATCCGTATTTTTCTTTTATACATATTTAAAAAGTGCAATATGCCATTCTTATAATAGTTTGCCTCTTATACACACACATACAGAGTATGCTTATCCATGTTTCTCTTGAAAATAATCAATTAGGGATCATCACTAGCTAGTGGGACTACTTTGAGTTTTTCAGTAACAAATCAAATTTAAGGATGGACAGAACGTGTATATATATATATATATATATAAATGTCAGAGCTATAACTAGGCTTGGCTGGGTTATACCCCCAACTTTGGGAAAAACTTTCAAAAAATTTTTTTTTCTCAATTTGAGGAAAAAAATTTCCCCCTAAAATTTTCTCCAAAAAAAAAATCTAGCCCCCTTCCCCTAAATATTTTTTTTTCTAGCTCCGACCTTGATATATATGTACATATAAATAAACACACAAATGCACATTTATATATATATATATATACACACACACACACACGCACACAAATTTTATTTTTTTTGGGTCAGAGGCTTTTTTTTTTCTTGTTGAAAATACTGGAGTTGAAATTCATCTTTGTGAACTAGCTAGAAAGCTGCAGGTATGTAATATAAACTACAGAGATAGAGATCACTGCATCTTATATATATATAAAAATGCACTGTTCTCTTACAAACAAAGATTTAGCAATGCAAATCCAAAGTGACAATATACACTGGTTCATGTATCACTGAAGTACGTACCATGAAACTCAGAGAATAATGATGATGATCTTTCCCCAAACTTTTGTACCTGAAATAACATGAGGAATTCACCATACTTGCATTATAGAGTGATGGGTCTGATCCGATCAAAGCTTCTGCATCACCCCTTCCATCTCCATCAATGTGTAGTATGTCAATCACCAAACAAGCAAACTAGTTAGATATATAGTGCTTAATTGAAAATTTATTCTTTTGTTCCGGTGCAGTGCACTCGAGTCTCGTTGGCCTGAGTGCAATGTACCCAAGCTAATGAATACCGGATCATGCTTAGTTACCGAAAGAAAAGTCAGTCAGTGCTTGGTTGGTATTTCAATAATACTCTCCATGCTTGTGAAAGCCTAATTAAAAAAATTTAAAAAAAAAAATTCTGATCTCCAGACTTTAAGCTAGAAAGTGAGCAATACCTTTAAAATGCCAACCAATTAGCACATCTAAATCATTGAAAAGCTTCTTCTTTTTCTGTATAATAGTTGTGGTGCTTCATCGTGATGGGTCACAATCTGTGTTCACTTGATATATACTCATAGAGGCAGCTAGCCTTACTTGGAGGACCCAAGTCACTGAAAAAAATGATTAGAGAAATGTTAGGGCTTAATTAATTAAGCATTTTTATTCAGTGCAATGAAAGCATTTCCATTTATGGTCATGCACTGAACTGCCTTGCCCCATTGTCTGGTCTATTTTAACTAGTTTTGGTGGACCTAATTGGCTTGGCAAAACATATCAAAGAAATGTGGTTCAAGCTCTTTTCCCTTGAATCTTATAGCTTTTAATTCTCCATTATTCTAACTTAATTGAAGGTTTAGCTAGCAATGTTGGAGATGCTCTCGTGAGTTCTTCAACAAGAATCATCAAAGGAATAAAAGAAATGCAATCTGAAGTGAATTTACATTAGGATATTACAGCAATGCAGCACATCTAGAAAACAACAAGAGAACATACAGTTATGAAAAAGATAACAATTATTTGGAAATTACAATAGTCCATTGACAATTATATACAAGAAACATAAATAATCAACATAAAAATTATTTACAATAATGCAATAATTGACATTTGTATACAACATATATATTCCAAATAATTCAGAAATAATTTGTTTGGTTTATGATAATGAACCTCATTCTGAGCTGAAATAACTGTACAGACCCACTAACAGATCATTTATGAAAAGGACAAGAATAATTTGTGGCTTTTCAAGTATTTCAGAGAGGTTGGTGTCAGTATTAATTACATTTAAGCACAGATCCAAGACTTAGAGAGTTACCCACCGAAAAGAAAATCAGGCATAGAGAGAGTTTAGATCGAGAAAATAATAATTGTTTGAGTGTGTGTGTGTGTGTGAGAGAGAGAGAGAGAGAAGGGGGGGGGGGGGGGGGAGTATTTAGGTGTTATACAGATTACAGTTGAACAGTTAAGATCATCAGCCGGGCAGCTAAGAATATACAGAAACAAACTTACTTCTGTTACACAGTTATAAATTCCGACAAGAATTTCAATGTCACTGGTGATGGATTTGGGTGTCTGGGTGAGTGGATTGTATCTGAGTGTGTGAGGGTTGTGCGTGCGTGCGTGCGTGTCTGTGTATGTGAGAGAGATAGAAGAGAGAGAGAGAGGTAAAAAATGATTTTCACATAGGGACAAAGTTTAACCTTTTTCACAGAAATGTAGGAGATCACAGAGAAGCAAAAACAAAAGGCAAACAAAATGAACTATCAATTATTGTTGACGAAGATGAAAGCTAGGGAATCTTCTCTGCTACATGACTCAGATTTCACCACTTTGGTTGAATTCTCAGAATTTTAAATAAACAAAAAAAATTACACATTTAATTTACAGCAAAACAAAAGATAAGTAATTAAATATTCTACTTCATCTTTGATTTTTTCCCCTAAAAATGTTCATCTTTACTAATTAACCATGCATGGTTCAATCGTGTTGCAGTAAATTTATTTGGAAAAAAAGAAGTAAAAAATAGATTCTTGAAATTATTCTTCAATTCTTTGTTCTTTCTTTATATTTTTTCAGGCAATTCTGCTTCCAAATGTTAGAAAATTCAACAAAATAACTGAAAATCCAAACCCCTTTTTTTTTCAAAAGAAACTGCAAGAATTCAGGTGAATTATCTCAAATTATATGCTCTTAACTCTTGTCAAAAGAATTTCATAAAATGGGCTTGAATTATACACACCCAGATAGATTGATAGATAGAGAGAAAATTACCATGGCTGCATGCAGATAAAGCATGATCACGCCGGCGTCAATTAGTTGCAACGCAAGGAGGAAAATGGAGGGAATAGTTTCAAAATCCTGAATAGCCAAGTTTTCCCACAGCTTTCTTGAGCTTCTGTGGTTTGATCTAGAGAGATCAAAAAATGTGAAGAAGTTCAAGAAAGCTGTGGAAAAGCATGACAGGACTTGTAAAATTCT
Organism: Nyssa sinensis; assembly: GCA_008638375.1. Lineage (NCBI taxonomy): Eukaryota > Viridiplantae > Streptophyta > Magnoliopsida > Cornales > Nyssaceae > Nyssa > Nyssa sinensis. The sequence goes on from CM018047.1 coordinate 4,959,376, forward strand.
TCATGATCACCTCGGATCTCCCACCTATTCTTCTTCTTCTTGTCTTGCACTATGAAGATGAAGGGTGGTTAAATATATAGCCCATGCACATACACACATACACATTCACATACACATAGCGGGGGGAGAGGGGGAGAGGGACAGAGAGAGAGAGAGTAAAGGAGGAGGTGAGATGAAGTATGCCCATACAAATTCTCATATGGACCACACTAGCATACATATATAATCTATGTTACCAGCTTTATAGAGAGGATGGGGGTGAGCGGGGTTAACTTCACTCACACATGGCGCATTTTAACCACATAATGCCTACTTTAGTTGTGAGTGCGCAGTGGGGTAGCTCCAGCTACATCAGAATGGGACAAGAAATTAAGTAGGAAAAGAAAAAAAGAAAAAAACTCAACACCTAAAACAAAAATAAAAAGAAAAATTATAAAAACCATCCTATTCTCATCACATGCCACCATGTGAACATGATCTCTTCATATTATATTGCAAATTAAAGGTATGGGGTGTTTATGGTCCCCCAATCCTAATGTTTTTCTGCATCAAACCCATATTAATATATATATGTTATCATAATATATAATAACTGTGCAGAATATATATATATATATATATATATTATGTCCATGCGGATGTGACCATTCTAGTTAACCCTGATAGTGTAGTGGTAATTAAGAGAGCTAGGTTGCACCTCGAGTTTTATGAATATGTTTATGGTACTATGGTTTTGGTACCACCTACCCCTAGCATCTTGTGATGAAGAGACCCATAGTATGCATTAGATCACTTCCAATTATAAAAGTTCTTTTTTTTTTAATTTTGTTAAATCTAAATTTTAACCACGTTAGAGTATCCCAACTATCATTATCAATTATTGAAAGCAAAAAAAAAAAAAAAAACCTCTCAAATTTGAACCAATGATATCTCACAATATGAAGAATTGATGTAAATAGAAAATACCAAAATAAAAATTAAATTTGGTAGAGTTTTTGCCTTTAATCAAATCTTGATAGGAATAAAACTATAATTAGAGTAGAATGTTTTAGGCAATCGATCAAAATTGAACTTTGATAACTCCTTTAACCTCACCGTTGGAGTTGTTCTTGGTGCCGCTTTTCTAACTAACAACGAATAAATATGAAATGAATAATTTTATGTTCACATATCATGGTAAACCCCATCTTTTGTTTTGCTTACCACCACGTATTTATCTATAGGATATATATATATATATATACATATATATGTATGTATGTATGTATGTATGTATGTATGTATGTGTGTGTGTGTGTGTAAGCCATGCACACCCCTTTGTCAAAATGGACGGTAAGATTTTTATTTATTATTATTTTTTTAAATGCAAGGTCTCCTAAATGTGAGAATTGGTAAAAAAATGTTTAAGAAATTCCTCAATTTTTTCAATTTTGTAAATTTAGTGGGTAATTTGTTTGGTAAGTAAGTAAGAAATTGAATAGATCGAAAATTCAAGTTTTCAGATTAATTATTGAAAGAGTGGGAAAAATGAAGAAAGATGGAGAGAAAGTTGCATTGGCACTGAATTTGGAACCTTTTGACAAGTTGTAATTCAGGCCAAAAAATAGAGAAATTATTTGGTATTACGGCTGTTCCATAAAATAATTAAGAAATACCCAATAATTGTTCAGAGTTGAGATGGCACTCGACTCATTGATGGTGGGACAAGGTGTAGTTAGAAACTAGAATATAAAAATAGGATAACATAAGATATGATGATCATATACTTTGATCAATGATGTGGGGGGTGATGTAATTTAATTGCAAGAGGGGGTATGGGCAATCAGGAAAATAACTCATCACAGGAAGTATTTGTGTTGATGTTGAGGTGGAATCCGGGATGGTTCTCTCAATTGGCTTCATATTAAGAAAGATTTACATAGAGAAATTATTACATATTCCCATATGATTTGATTAAGTTAATGGTTTGACTAATTATCACTTATCATATATACAAAGCTTTTTTTCTTCTTGTTTTTTAAATTTATGAGAATTGCATGACCAATATTCTATTTAAATAGTGTAGTTAACATGAGTTTAAAATTTAATTCTATTTAAATAGTGTAGTTAGCAGTGAGTTTAAAATTTAATTTTATATCCTTCATCGTTATATTAAAAAATAAAAATAAAAATTGAGAATTGCAACTATTGATTACAAAGACTAAACCTTTGCAATCTGATTGAAACATGTAGATCATGCGGGCACATGATTTGCACACATTAAATAGGTCAGTGAAGATTCAACCTTTGTAATTGATCATAACAATTTTTTTAAAATTTTCCATGTTATGTATAAGACAAGAAATGATTAGCAGAGAAAAATACTCATGTATCATCCAAAAAAATCTTTGAATAGAATTGGCCAACCTACGTGGTTGTGTGTTTTTTTAATAATATCATGTCATGTGTGTTATAACTTAATCATAATACACATGTCAGAATATTATTAAAATGATGCACTATCACGTAGTGATGTAGTTCCATAAAAAAATACCTTGTATCATACAATAATTTTTCTAAAAAATATTTAATGATCTCCTAATCATTGGTTTTGGCGTTCAAATAAAGTTAAGTATGTCAATATACATTCTATCTGTATAATTTTGGTAAATTACACTGACATTTTTTGAAAATTTTAAAATGACATTAACTTTTCTTGTTTTTACTGCCAAATTACGAGGACCTCTCCTCTATCCTTATTTTTTTTTTATCAAAATAACAAAAGGTGCCCATTTCATGTTTTTTTTCTTTTTTTTTTAAGTTTTGACTAATTTTTTTTAATTTTTAAATAAATATTAATTTAAAATCATTTTTTAGTAAAAAAATACAACATACGTCCCATTTTAAGAGTTCAATTATCCTATTTTATTATGCCCCAATTTAAGAGTCCCATCAATCATTTTAAGAGTCAGTTATTTCATTTTATTGTGCCCCAATTTAAGAATTCCATCAATCAATGTACTTAAACTTGTCCTTTATTATAATATATAAAATAACTTATTAAAATTTAAATAAGGATAGTAATAAAAATTTAAACAATTTGAAAATAATAATGTCAATTCTCTTAAATAGTTGAAATTTCAAAAGGAATCTCTTAATTTAAGACAGATGGAGTATAGGTTATTTATTCTTTACATAAAATGTAAAAATTCTTACAAAAAGTCAAGATTGAAAAAAAAATATAACATAAATAAATAAATAAGGATATTTTGTCCCTTTTAAAAAATAAAATTAGAATAGAGATTTTTATAATTTTTTAATAAAAATAAAAATATCAATGTTATTTTAAAATTTATTTTTTTATTTATTAAAAATTTCGTAAATAGTTAATATAATTTTATCAGAATTATCAAAAGCACAAGAACATTCAATAATTACTCTAATTTCTCATTGAGAAGAACAGTTATGTCAGGTCCACCTCATCACCCGTGCGAGTAGTCAGCTTAATTTTCAGTTTGTGTTTTTTTGTTTGTGTTCGGCGCACTGGTGGTTGGATCTGTTTATATTCATTATTTCTTTATATTTATTTTTACAAAAGAAATTTGACACAGACAATTTTACTGTGGTGTACGTCAGTACAGGGCCACCTCCTACGTCAACTGATCAGCTTTAACAACCACCGTCTGATGGTCTGCCAAATGGATTATTGCATCCGTGTATGAAATGTCATAGTTTGCGTTTGGCTCTTATTCGTACGAAACGAGATTCCCAAAAAAATTCTTTTAACAGTAAAAAAAAGCAAGAATTAAAAAATCATTTTTTAAAATGAAAAATTATTAAAAAGGAACTAAAAGTACAACAAAAAGAATGAAAACAAAAGGGAAATTCCATTTTCACTCTTCTTAAAAAAAACTCCATACTTTGATTTAATTATAAGTGAAAACTAGGCACTTCTTGAGAACAAACATAACATTATAGATTATTTTGAAAATAATATATCTTTTAATAAATTCTAAAATTCAAATAAAATTAAGGGTTTCAATTATTTTTATCTTTACACTAGTGATATCCATAATTCATTTTAAATTGAGATTATTTTTTATAAAACCGGTTGTCACTGTGTGAGATTACGATTTAAATAAAACACATTAAATAAAAAAGGTAAAGATTTCTTTTTTACAAATTTTCTTCTTTCAAATTCAAATTGAAGAGAATTGCATTAAGTTATTGGCAATATAGTATAAGTTTTTTTCAAATCTTTTATGAATATAATTTTAAAAGTAATCGCAAAAATATGAAGGTGTGTCTCTTGGTCGACACATTATATCAGTTGTTAAGTGTTTCCAAAATAGGTTAAAAATTATTGTATCAATGCTCGATTGTAATGAAAAGTGGGTATGGTTCCTGCTTTTTGATGAATAATAGGTAAAGAAGTTAGTTTGAAACGGATTAAAATTGTATACTCAAGTGCGCGTAAACATATTCGAAAATTTAATTATATAAAAATAATAATAATAATAAACGAAGATTAATTAATATGTAATATGGCCGTATATGATGGTTAGAAAACCTAATTAGTTTGGCCACTACTATGGGCTCTTTCATTGATACTACAATGAATTTAAAAAGAAAAGGGCCGAGAGGAGATCTCAGACAAAGAACGATTCACACCCACCAGTGAAGCTCAAAACATTTTTGGGGTTGAAAATTTAGGGTCGGTAACGCTTGCTACGATTTATAGAATATCATTTTCAATATTTTTTAATTAGAGTATGAGTAATGTTTTACATAATAAAAAAACTCAACTTCATTTTTTTTTATATATTTTCAGGCAGTATATAAATGTCTATATATGCTGATGCTGCACTTTTTTGGCTCGCAAGAAATCTGAGTTCCGCGACCTGAAGAACACTCAAAAAGGAATCAGAGGACCACTGGATTGGTTTCGGCGGTAGCCGCTCCGATGCTTAAGTAAGTAAACTAAATTAAAAAAACTGTAATGAAAGCCAAAGAATAAGCATGAGAGTAAAACGTACTTTTAGGATTTAATTTATAGGTCGTGGCTTTCCTAAGTTGATTAGGATTTGGAGTCATGAAAGTAGGGATTTGATCATCAGAGATAGCAGTTTCTTTGTTAGACATTGTATCAAAATAGAGATAAATATATGTTGCAGTTTTCTTGTTGAGGATTGTTTCCTTATTCTCTACTCGGCAGCCGTTAAGGCGGTGACGAGCTCTGAAGTGCTGCTTTGGAGTTTTGTGTTCAACCCTGTGAGCTTTATTTGGATGTGGACTTGCTCTGGAGGCATGAGCTCAGCCTTTTCCTATCTATCGGTCACCCCTGAATGGCCGGCGTGAATCACTCTGGTTGAGCGTGAGCTATACTAGCCGAGCATGAGCTAGACTATAGTCATACGTGTCGAGTGATGATTGATCTTGCTCTTTTGTGGTATATCATTTGTAAATATATATTGTTACTTTCATAAACACATAAATATGTTTATATATTTGCTTATTTACACACATATACATGCATTTATTCATCTTTATACATAATTATATCTATCAATTAAAATTTATGTTATATTTGAATAATGATTTTAATAAGTCTATCAAACAAGTTTAAAATTAAATCATTTTCAATTAGTAATTAGCAAATACACATTTATTTTTTTAAGTAAAAAAGGAAAAAAGTACAAAAAATATTATTTTAGTTATTAAAATTATTTTTAAAAAAATTTATCAAACGATCCCATAGATTTTTGTTTGTTTTATAAATTTAGTGAGGCAAAGTAGAATACAATACAAAGTCATCATAAAAGAATAGGAAAAATCTGATTTCTTTTTGCATATTAATCCTTTTTTATTTCTTATTAATTTTAATTTTATTTAAATGAAAAAGAAAATATAACTTTTAATCTAAAAAATGGATTTTATGCTTAAGCCGAAAGCGCATCAAACCAATGTAATGGTAACACAAAATGAGAGAGGTAGTTATGTTACGTAGCAGAAATTATTCGATAAAACGGTCAGTTCATATTTTTCTTTTGAAGAGGTATGACTTGTCTTTCACAAACTTATTTATTTTTTTAAATATTATTTTATATTTTTATCATAAATTTAAAAAGTGATAAAATTTGTGTGACACATTCACACCTCATCGAATAATGACTAACGGTTTGTTCGGAAGCTTAGGATAGAAAATAAAAGAAAAGAGAATTAAAAAAAAAAAAAAAAGAAAGAAAAAAATTATTTATCTTGACTTTATTTCAAAGTTAAGGAGAGAAATGGAAAAAAAATTATTATTTCCTGTTCGAAAAATAAGTTAAAAAGAAAATAATTGAAAATGATATTATTATTTAATAATTTTGTCTTTTTAATTTAACAATTGTCTATTATTTAACTGATTCATTTAATAGTATTTTTTATATTTAAAAGAATTTATTAAATTTGTTCTCTCCAAATCTCTTCACTTTAAAAATATTTGAGAATCCATCCTATTCACTCAAATTTTTCTTTGACCAGCTTACGTATACTAGATTAAATCACATTTTCTGTCACAGTCAAATTCACCCTTTAAGTTTTAGTTACCAACAATCGATGTAGAGAGAATTTGAACTCAAAATGTGTAGATTTTATCATCAATATTTTTATTACTCGATCACATCCCAGGTGATAAATCCTATCTTTTCTCTTCGTCATAAAGATTCAAACCAAGGAAAATAGTAGGACTCAACTTAATTCGTATATTTTTTCCCCTCCAAATCATCCTATTCATAAATGAACAAATATTTTGTACTTATTCTAGAAATATGTACTTTTAATGGTCAAATGATATATTACATGTACTATAATACACATATAACACATCATTTTATCTTTGAGAATACATGTTTTATGAAGAGTAAGATTTTATATTCCAGTACTTTTATTTTGCATCTTTTATGAGAGGTGGAACCCATCACTATATGGCCTAAGTGCGTGCTACTCTTTTTAAGATAAGAACTCATTATATTGTTTCCTCCGATCATAAATTAATATATAAACTGAAATTATTTTACTATTTGTTAAAAATTCAATATATTGTCATTAACTAAATTAATGATTCCGTAACTAATCATAAATTATCATGTCAATAAAAATTATTTCTTTATTTTTTACAAATAAACATATTATACACAAAGCATTTTATAATCGATCCGTTTCGGACCTATATAATAAATTTTTAAAAAAATAATCTTTGGAAAGTTGGTACGGATCTTTGGAGGTTTTGGTGTCACGTGACGTCATGGTTCGACCCGTGGATTTTGCGGAACCAAAACTTGCAGCAGTCTTTAATGGAGTCTCTATTATCACGTGCTGCTGAATAGTAATCTCGTCGGCGCACTTTTAGCCTTTTGTTTTACCGTACCAACGGCCCACCTCTCTCTGTCCCTCTCTTTTTCATTGTTTCTATCGTTTATCGTTATCTCTTGGGAAAATGTGATATGACAACCGGCTTTACACAACTTTACACGCGTATAGATTTTGAAAAAATAACACGTGGGACTAAAAACTTTAATTGGACAAAATTCAAATTTTTTTTTTTTTTGGTTGAAATCACAGGAAAGGCAGTAGACTAATAAAATTTAAGCTTGGTTACATGTTTTCAATTTTTTTTTCCTGAAAATTTAAAAATAAAAATATTCACAAAAATTTTATTTGATGGGGATATCATTCAAAACTATAATCCATCTATTTTTTTAAAAAAATGCCACTTTTAAGAAAATAATTAAAACTAGTTTCTTTAGTTTTCAAGTTTTTTAAAATGCAAAATGAACCAATTTTTTTGATTTTTTTTTTAAATTTTGTAATTAATTTTTTAAAAATTGTGAAAATATATTTGGATATGATCATCTAAATTATAAAAAATTAAAAATAATAACTTCTCAAACGCGTATCCTCGTGTTTTAGAATTTAAAATCTGTGTTTGAAAACCTAAACTAAACGCACTAACATGTATTTGTTGTTGTTTTCTTTTCATTCTCTAAAGTACCAAAAAAACATATTCAGCCATGCTAATTTTTCTAAAGTAGAAAAAGAAAAATTAATCTTTCAAAATGACTCTTTGAAAAATCTCATGGAACAACCTGAATAAAAGCTAGAAGGAGTAGAGGAGTCAAAGACTCTTAGGCTTCGTTTGAACGACCGAATAAAAATATCAAATAGGATAGGATATGTTCAAATTGAATAGAAAATGAAATTTCATGGGATATTAAATATCATATTTCAGTGTTTGGAACATTTTCACATAAAAATTTCGGATATACTATTTGATTTTAAGTTCGTTATATTTTAATTCTATACTCGTATCAATATAATTATTAATAAAAATAATAAAATCTTACGTGATATTAAATTTGTATTCTTAATAATTTTTTTTTTCTGGGATTTTAGAAATACTAAATTCTTAAAATATATTTTTTCAAAATATATACTTAAAATTTGTAAAAATAAAAGTTAAGAACAATAGAGAAATATAAAAAAAATAAGAGATGGTTCAACAAATTTGACAATTTATTATGTATAAATATTAATAAAAATGATTACTAATAGATGTAAGAAAAAAAATAGTAGATGTATTTGAAATCTATTTAATAGTCTAAAAATGTCATCAAAACAAATGATAATATGTTACAAGAATTTATATGAGTAACGTCAATAGTGGTTGTTAGAAGTATTCTCCTACCTTTTCTATAATCTTTTCTCGTCATAAGAGAATGATTGAAGATTTTTATTTTACTTCTTATTCTATTAAACATGAGTTAAAAATAATACCACTACCCCTCTTATTCTGTAAAACAAACATGATCTTAGGATCCATTTGAGGGAATTTTAAATTCTCAATAATTAATTTTGAAAAATAAGTTTTAAAAAATTAATTATGATATAATCAGTTTGGTATTTGAAATTTGATAAAATTGTGTAAAATTATTTCTTTCTAAATTTCTTATTTCAGTCTTGATATTGTATAACTGGTGACTCAAGGATAAGAACTGTAAAAAAAATCAAACTATTTGGAGTAAAAAGTTTTTTTAACTTTTCTAAAGTTCCATTTTGCAAACTTAGACTTGGTTGGTCCCATATGCAAGAATAGGAAACCGCGTTTTGTACTGGTAGTTGCGCCTTTTGAGGCCATTTGCTGAAGCGCTAAAAACAACATTTTCATATGCTGCCCAATCACAAAACATGGACTAATGCAAAAATGGTTGTATGCTTAATCACAATCAGAACCACATTTGCTCAAAGTGATTTTTCATTTTGTTTTAGTGCTTTCGGTGTTGAGGCTGTTTTGAATTGTTGATTTTAGTAATGTATATATCATTATAATTATATTTATGTAAAATATTGACTAAATTACAAAAATTTATACATGATAATCGAACAATTTTTATCAAGCAACTAACTACTTCTTTTTATCAACACTTTTCTCTATCCCTCCCTCCCCGGTTCAACCTCATACATTCAAATTTACTAGTTTTACGATATTACAATTTGGGAGTAGTTATACTCTCAATTTAGTATTTGTGTTTCTAAAAATTATTTTAAAAAATGTGTATTGAGTTGTTTGATCAAAATTTTAAAAATATTGTTATCTTAATTTTATTTTTAAAATGCACAACAGGGCATTTAGGAAAGCAACTTCCAACCCTTTTTTTTTTTTTGGCAAGTCGATTTTATGCATTGGAAAAAACTATCAAGCACCCACTAAAGTCTAAAAGTCCCAACACCCAAGACATTCATATGAGCTTTTCTAGCTAGCTATTAGTGCATTAAAATTGGTATTTAAAGTTTGTCTGTCGGGATAGTGACACAGTGACCATGTTGAGGATGTCTTGGTCGTAAGATGAGAATTTTTTTTTTTTTTTTTATGAGTAATGTTATTATAAGTTCAAGTGTATATGAGATAGAGTGTTTTAATTTTTGGATGATTTATGAATTAATTTTTGTTTATTTTAATAATTTTATTTTAAATTTTTAAGTCATTAAAGAGTTAAAACACTCTGTTTCTTATGCACTCGAACTTAAAATAGCATTACTTTTTTTTTAAAACAATTGTTTGAGCTACATGGTCCATAAAGTTGATTGTAAAACTTAATTATTTTCGTTTCACTAAACAAAACATTGTGTTGATGAAGTCAAATGCGGTAGCTTAAGAGTGAAGTGGATGGAACTGACGAGAAGATAGCATATGATTTAACAGAAGCTTCCTTGTGGATGCTTGTATTTATTTCATTAATTAATGTGTACCATACATGGTTTTGTACACAAAATGGAGCCATTCTCAACTACCTACCTCTTTCATGGACCCCATATATGTATATGTATATGTATATGTATATATATATATATATATAGAGAGAGAGAGAGAGAGAGAGAGAGAGAGAGAGTTGTTAGTAGGACTTGAATGATTAACTTAACAGTAGAGACTTGGTTGCATGGAGTCGTTTTCATGTTTGATGAAAATCTATACATGTTGCGGTGGAAATTGGAGTTGGTCTTCCTTGTCCAATCCGTTAGTGACTTTAGTCAGATCATTGGAGTGGCTTCGATGACGATGACTATTTCGATGATCAATATAGTAAAAAACTAAAGATGCCGCCTTTTAAGAAAGTTAAACTTAGGATTTTAAGTTTACCTCGTCTCCCTTTTATAGGAACACACTTGCCATTTTGTTAAGTTCTCAAGAGAAATTCTCGATATTTTAGATTATCATGAAATGATAGTTTTCTCCTAGCATTTTAAAAGAAATTTGACCTATAAGTAATTCATATCCCGAGTTCAAGTTGTTAGTCCCATGCTTGTAACTATTCAAGAAGTGTTATTGGTTGAATTGATATTTGACTTGATTTGTTGTGAGTTTGGTAGCCCAACTTGTCAGATATGTAAAAAGGATTGTATGCGAGCATCCTAATCTCATGGCCAGGCCATTTTAGGGCAAATTAATCTTGTAGTGGTATTCCATCATAAATGTGTATAGGTAATCTCACTTACATATTACTATGAACAATGCTTTTCATCTATGTTTTTTCTTCACCATTCGCTCCTCACTTAATCTACATCAACCTTATTTACAATAATATGATCACAAAAAGTCAAATTCCCCCTTTCTCCTTCTCTCTATTTACCATACAAGGTTTTTTTTTTTTGATGACATATTTACCAAATAAGTTGGGAGTAAAAAGTGAAAAAAAATAGATTAGAAGCATAGAATTAGAAATTATTATGAGCAATGGGTTATATATTTATATGCACATATATTATAGGTTGTAATATCAATGCCCACCTTGTGGTAGAGATTTAAATAGAGATGTCTCTATTGAATTTAAACGTAATTGTCTATTTCGCATTTTTTTTCTTAATCTTGAAAAACTCAACAATTCAATGAAAATAAACCCAATTCAAAACATGAAAAATAAATAAATTATACATTTTTCTTTGAGAGAGGTCGTGAGTTACCAATCGACACAGTTGACGTATACTTCAAAATTGGTATCAGATTTGTTACATTCTTGTTGATTTGATAAGAACTAATAGCAAATTAACTTCACCAGCTAGAGGCAAATATCACCATAAAAATAGTGATTATTCACACATCGAAGTCGTAAAATTTCTTATTCTTTTTCCTTGTAATTATATCACAAAAACTCAAATTTCCCCTTCTCAGTCCCCTCTTTCTATTGTAACAGTATTTATTACAGTTTTATTTATATTTAAATCCAAACTCTTATAATATAAATATTTCATTATTTCTTAATAGTTTACCCTTCTTCCATCTCAAATGGCGAAAAAAATAAATAAAAATATCTCATTTAGAGTAATTGTTTTAAGGTCTCAAATTGTCTCGAGTTCAACTTACTCCTACACCTTCTTCATTTTCTCGTCTTTTTATTTTATAAATCAAATATAAACAAATTTCTATTTCTTTATTTTTTTTTGCTTTTTCTGACTCTTTCGATGCAAACACATTATCAAACTCTTGAAGTGAATTAAAAATCAACGAAATTATTCTCCATGCCATAATTTAATCAAAAAAATTTGACCGGTATGAGGTCTATAACAGCCCAACCGGGCGGTCCGCAGCGAGCATTGGAGTAAAGGACTGGAAAATTGGGTCCAAACGGATTATTAAACTATTAAAGTAATTTACTAGGGAAAGATTTATTTAAAAAAAAGTTGGACCGGTAGGAGAACTATAACGGCAGAACCGGGCGGTCCGCAGATAGCACTTGGAGTAAAGGACTGGCAAATGCGACGAGATTTGGCAGCACATGTGCATGTAAACTCAACGCACGCGTGTAGCAGAGTGGCAGTAGAGAAGGGACAAATAAATGGAAGAGGGAATGATAAGATGTTTCTATTATCATTGTATTATTGTGATATAATTATTGATGGGACCCACTATGAGTACATCACACGTGGGATCCCTCTAGTACACTGTAAATGGCAGTGTTCCAAATGTGCAGGGACCACTATCACTCTTCCAATTCAGCAATATTAACATAAATAAGTAGTTAAAGAAATCAGCTAAGAAGTGTCTTTAGGGCATTTATCAAGAAATCTCAATTGGTACAACTTTTAGGTTCAGAAAGTCTTTCTCAAATGATGTAACAAGTTACTTGTATGATGTGATGAACAGTTAATATAATATTATAACATCGCTTAAGAAATAAATATTAAGCTATTTTTTTAAATAATGCACCGATTCACATTAAATACTTTAGTAATTATTGTCACATTTTGGGATTAATTCTTTTCTTCTCAAACAAATTAGGTAGATTCAAAATCTAATGAACCCCAAATCTAAAAATTATTAATCTTGAATTCCCTTAATTGATGAGTATTATCTTAATAGACCCACAAAGTGTTACCTTAGAATTTTTTTATTTCATTTTAATTATTTAATCTAAACATATGTTACTTTTTAAAAATAAGGTTAAAGTTGGTATATAATATGGTAATATACCCTAGTGGGGGAGTGAGAGTATATCTATGACCTCCTTTGACAAAGAAGGATGTGTAGTTTAGTTTTTCCTTTTAATTTTTAGCTGAATTCTATCTCTATACTTGTTAAAGTTTATTAGGTTTCTAAGATCCTTAATTAAGAAACCCTTTTAACTTGTAAAGCACTGCTTGTACAATATATCTTCCAATGGAGAAAAAAGACACATAATTTAAATTTTTTAAAATTGTGAATTACTTTATTTGATTAGATTATTACTATTTTTTAGAGCAAAATGGGGTTATTAAAACAAGTAAGTTATTTTATAATCAACTCGTAATCGATTCAATTAGAAACTCGTTCGAAATTAGTTTATGAGATGAATAAGATACACTTGAATATATTTTGAAAGCCGTTAATTTATTGAGTTCAACTCAAATTTAACTCGATAAGTTAATTAGTAGTCTAATAATATATAAAAATTGAATCTACTCAATTTATGGTCACAGTTGGTTCAATTAGAGGCTCGTACGATAAATAAATAAGACAAATTTAATTATGATTTAAAACTTATTTATTATAACATGACAAATTTAAATAACCCATTTCTTGAAACAACTTGTTTCATTTTCATTCACAAAATGGATTGTTAAAAAAAGTATTTTATATTGGTCACGCTTATATAGAGTGTTGAAAATGTGAAAGAAATAGATTGATAACAAGTTTAATATTTGACATTATTTTTTTGTTATGAGACTCGCACTTATATTTTCACTCTTATATGCGAATATCTCAACCCTAAAAAATATATTAATTATTTTTATTAAAAAATAAAAGACTAGTATTTTTTGACTGCCGGAAAAAAAAAAAAGAAATATTAATTATGAAGAATTTTGGTAGAAGAGTGCTTTATGAGCTACCATCTCTAGAGAGGGAATCAAATTGTACCAAACAACGGGACGGAGAGGTGTAAAGATAAAGGTAATGTTGTTTGTTTCCGTTTGGGTCGCTGTCATGGGGCCAGCTAACAGGCTGTTCACTCCAGCAAAGCCCACTCTCTAATAGCAACAATACATTCGAGTATAAAAAAAATGTGGGGTTAGGGGCAGTGATTACCGTTGGATCTTTGTGTGCCAAATGAACAGCAGAGATGGTCCCACTGCAACAGTCTTATTTTGTGGGCCCAGAACATCAATAATGATAATCACATGCTCCTCTTTAAAATCTGGAGAAATTATTCAGTGTCCCGATATCACGTGATCATGTTAATATTTAATAATAAAATGTGAACGTATTTTAACTATTTTAAAAAAACATAGTTTCTATGATAGCTTATGACTAGACAGAGACATGACCATTTTGGTGTTTTGAAAACACTCAAAATATTTTCATTATACTCTGTATTTAAAGAAATTTTGAAAAGTCTAGCAAAAGGAGAGTAGGTTTGTCTTTTATGTGTAAAATGTTTTTCACATACTTTATACACACAATTTCATTGGATGACTTTGTAAATGTAAACTGTCTCACCAGTAAAATTGTCACTTAAGTCTGAGTATTACGTGAGATTCATACGAATACTTAAATCATAGTACTGTGTGAGATTCACATGATGAAATATAATCTGAGAGAAAATATATGATGTGTTTTACACAAAGAGGGTTACCACTTTTTACCCAATTGAATAATATTTTACATTTTACTGGTTGGATTTGTCTGTCTTAGAACTCATATTAGAGTGATCTATGTAGTAATAGTAGTAGTTAAAAATTCAAAAGTTTATAATATATGTAATGTAATGTAATACTAAGGGTGTAATAAAAAAAATTGAATAACTTGTTGAGAATGCTTGAAGGAAACAATATCTTTAAATGATGTTTTGGGAATCTTTTCCAAATTTACAATATGTTTAGGAAAAATGTTGAAAAACAACAAAGATGGAAAATCATTTTATGTTAAAATAATATAAAAAAAAATTGGCAAGAATATTTGAAATAAAATGTAAAATGGGAAGAGCAATTGTCCTTTGAAGATGCAATCAAGAGGGACACAATACGAAGTCTGACTACTCCTAGCTCAAGTACCTTATTTTGTTTGTTAAGTGACCTCCAAGTAGTGTACAAAACATATTTACTAAGTTGGGTGCCCTCTACATGTTTGCTCATTGTCCTTGTAAGCAATGCCTTGTTTTCTATACAGATTTTCATTCTATATTTATCTTAAATATCAAGAAATTGTTACTATCATAATTCTCTAGATATTTAAGCTTTGTGAGTTAACTAGGTTTACTTGTTTTTATGGAAAGAAAAAAGGGTAAGTGTTTTTTTTTTAAATTTTTAATAAATAGATCAAATTTAACTGAACTCACTCAACAATGTCTTGTCTTATCTCAACTCTTTGGGATCAACTACATGAATTTCATCTTGCTATTTTACTGTATTTGAGACCATTTTCTCGATTAGACTATACAAAATAAATATATACATATACATTTTTTTTCAAGGAATATTGCTTGATATAATGGTAAAATGCTTCTGATGTTAACCCGGAAAATTCATATTCAAGTGTAATAGCAATTAAGAGAAATCAAAGATTATATCATCTAACCTGGAACATAATATTAAGTTAGACATTGGACTTTGCAAAGAATTATTTGCATTATTTTGGGTATTTTTTTAAAATTTTAGTTGGAAACTTAAAACCACTGAACATGTGAGCAGGGCTATTGGGCTGAGTTGGGATACCAGTCCATAATATTATTGGGTTTGCAAGTATTGGCTCATGCTAGCCATTTGGTCCACAACCCTTCAACTGCTAATGTCCATTCAATGTCCCAGCCCAAATCCACAATACCAAACTAGCTTAGCTCCAAAAATTAAGACTTAAAGAGGAAATAATAAATCTTAGCTGGAAAATGCTATGCAAATTTTAAGGCCTGTTTGGTAACATTTTTTATTTTTAATCGCAAAGATTTGAAGAAAAAAATAAAAAAACTTGTTTTTCAATCCTTTGTTTTTTTTCCTTTTAACTTTAGGCTGAAGTAGAAACATAGAAAACAAGATAGTTATTAAACATGCATGTTTTTATAGTTATTTTAAATATATATATATATATATATTAAAAAACAAAAGAGAAATATTTGGTCCAGCATTCAGGCCGCTATTTTTCATGTGGGGAACAAAAGCCTTAGAGATGAGCTTTTTTATGCAAACGCTATGTGCCACCCTGCCAAACGGAGCCTTGGGGTGGGTCTCAACATCTTGTGCCTTGCGAAAGAAATCTGATAAAAATTTGTGTGTACACTGTATATAAGTGAGCCGGCCCAAATCTATTCCCATTAAAGCAAACTTATCTACACGCACGCTCAGTCTGTCACTCACAGACAATAAGATTGGAGAGCAAGGAGAGTCATCCTCTCCCAAATGCTTCCGACAATATTGTCACGCACGTTTAGCGATTGGAAGGTGAGGTGACAACCAAGCCGATCTTACCATTGTAAAAGCAATGACCAATACCTCTTTTGTAAATTTTATTCCTATAAATTATATGAAATGAGATATATATATATATATATATATAACTATATGTCGTCTTCAATTTTTCCCTCCTCCCCTCTCTTATGAACCTTGTGAGAAATTTAATTGTCACCAAACTCAATTTTCAAGAGACTTGTAATCAACAGAATTATTTCACTCTAGTTATATGACTTCTTTTATAAGAATAAATAGAAAATGTTAATTAACAGAATTATTTCACTCTTAATAGTATTCACTATTCTCATTAAAATTTTATTATATATATATGTACATATATAACACACATATACATGCATATATTAATATACTAGTTATATGAAATGAGATATATATATATATATAAAAATATATGTCGTCTTCAATTTTTCCCTCCTCCCCTCTCTTAAGAACCTTGTGAGAAATTTAATTGTCACCACACTCAATTTTTAAGAGACTTGTAATCATGACTTCTTTTATAAGAATAAATAAAAAAAAATTAATTAACAGAGTTATTTCACTCTAGATAGTATTCAATATTCTCATTAAAATCTTATTATATATATATATATATATGTACATATATAACACACACATATACATGCATATATTAATATACTACTTATGTTATGAGTAATATGCATGTGAGAACTTTATACAAATTCATGCACCAAAGAAACAAATAGGTGAAAAAAGAAAAAGAGAAGAACAACACTGGCAAGAATCCACCTTATTTTAAGCACCCAGTTGAAGAAACATAATAAAATAAAATAAATGTGAGACCCACTTTAGTTTAAACACGTAGCTGGAGAAACATAATAAAATAGAATAAACCTTCCCATCTCCAATATTGTTCTTTTTATGTTTTTTTTTATAATTTTGATCAATTTTTTCTAAGTATATTTTTTTAAGTTCAAATAAATATTAATTAAAATCTTCTTTAAATGAAAATTATAATTTATTTATTTAAAACTTATTTTTATATAAAATAAATAAAACTCTTTTTAAAAATTAGAAAAAAAATGATCAAAATTTAAAAAATATAAAACATTTAAAGGAGCATTTTTTTCATTTTAAAAAAAATAGACTTGAAAGGAGATTGGCGTAATTTGACAAAAAAAAAAATTAAAAAGATCATTATAATTTTAAAATTTTTATAAAAAATTAAATAATTTAATTTTTTATTTGTCAAAGTATATCCTTTAGATATTTGTTGCCTGCCAACTATATATATATATATATATGTGTGTGTGTGTGTGTGTGTGTGTGTAAATGGCGTGATCTTCGTTAGTTGAAAAGTATTAGACAATCATGATCAGAGCTCGTGGGTGTTGAAGGTGGACCAATACAACCACGACATTCTGTCTCTTCATCAATACAATATGACTATGTACCATGTAATGTTAGATTTTAAACTACCATCACCAATGAGTTCACGAATTTTCATGCATTTAGAGAAGGTGACAGACTAACTTGTTTAAAAGATGAAAATAAAGCATAAAAAATATGAAAATTACACAATAATTTAATATGTAGCTAAATTCAAAAAAAAAAAAATATAAACAATCATAGAATTTTGTTATCATGTCATGCATTTTCATCATTTTCGATAACCAACTTTTTGTTGAATAATAATTTAATGAAGATTATCTGTTTATTTTCAGAAAACAATTAGTAAAAATATTAATATTATCAATCTTAACAATTATATAAATTTAAATATATATATATATATTTCTCAATTTATTTTAAGAAGAGTTGTTTTTTATGCCTAACTTTGGCAAGTTCACATTTTCATAATTTCATATTTTTGTGCAATGAATTATATACCCACAATGGCAATGTCTTGTCCAATTAGTGCAATACGGTACAGGTTGAAGACCCTATCAAGTGTGAGAATCTTGTGTACTGGTTACAACCCTTTTTTTGTTTTTTCCTCCTCATAAAAGAACTTTTTTCTTTTTCCTACTGATAAAAAGAGAAATCCTACTAAGAGAGAATCTTATCTTTAGATTTTTAAAGAATTAATTTTTTATTTGTTATAATCACTTGGCATATTCGCAGAGTCCTTTAGTAGCATTTTCCTAGTAAGGAGGGGGGAAAAAATAAGCTAATTGGATTATTCATGAAGAAATTTGAGTAGTGCCACTATCCAAGCATAAATTTTTGTTGCCCTCACGTGCCGCGATTTTTTCACTAGTGTTATGGTTATTTGCGACGTTAAAAAATTTATATATTCTTTTTTTTTTATGGATCGAAATATTCTAAACTAATTTATGTGTACCAAATTAAATTCTTCTCTTAGTGACAATCATACCTATTTTCTAAATTTTAGTTTTCAATTATCAACGTAAAGTAAATTCAAATTCAAGACCCTAAAATTTTATCTTTAATATCTTTATTACTCGATCCGTACCCAACGTCGTAACTAGTAATACGTTTATTACGCCCTTGTGTAACATGTATAGTTGGATGTACGAATTTCAGAGCATCGTGAGTAAGCCAAGAGTTGCTCTTTCTCCACACGGTCCGCACACGTTTTGTAGCGAACAACGCGTTAACTTCTTCTCTGAAAGCTCACACACATTTCCACTACCGTAGCAAAGAAAACCACCCTCTTAGTTTCAATACAAACCCTATATCTCTCTTTGTTCTTTGCTGTTTTTTTTTTTAATTTTTTGTAGTCTTGTTCTTGTCCCTCCTTTGCTCCTCTCTCTTGCATTGACCAAGATCACAAAGATGTTGATAACCATATTAACCATACTATTTCTATCACTTCTCTTCATTGTTAGCCTCATTCATACTGGTCTTCTCCACTTCCCCACCAAGAAGTTCATGGCATGGTTTCAGTCTTTCTCTGTCAGGACTCCACCATATGTTTCCACCAACTCAACAACCATAGCTCAAAAGATGGTGAAGAGGAGTGTACTCCACAAAAAAGCTGAGCTCAGAAGTGTTTTCGCTACCTTTGACAAGAACAACGATGGATTTATAACGAAGAAAGAGTTGAGAGAGTCAGTGAAGAATATTGGTATCTTGATGACAGAGAAAGAAGTTTCAGAGATGGTTGAGAAGGTGGATTGTAATGGAGATGGGTTGATTGATCTTGATGAGTTCTGTGAGTTGTTTGAGTCCATGGTGAATAGAGAGGAAGATGGTGGTGAGGAGGGAGAGGGAGAGGGAGAAGGTGAGTTGAAGGAGGCTTTTGATGTATTTGATGGGGATAAAGATGGGTTGATAACAGTGGAGGAGTTGAGATTGGTGTTGTCTAGTTTGGGGTTGAAGGAAGGGAAGAGGATGGAGAATTGCAGGGAGATGATTAAGAAGGCTGATATGGATGGAGATGGTATGGTTAATTTTGATGAGTTTAAGAAGATGATGAAACATGGTGGAAGGCTTGTTCTCTCTCTCTAACCAGCAAATTGTTTCTCCCCTAATCGGCTTTGAAAAGTTCGAAGCCCATCGATACCGTCTCACCAGTGAAACTGTCACTAAAATTAAACTGTTGTGCAAGACCTGCGTCGTCTCATATAAACTCTCAAATCTTAATAGGAGTAGTGAGAGAGTCCCGTTGAACCTCACAAGTCTCGACTTTCATCACCAAGTCAAGTTTTTTGTTGTTTTTGCTTTTGTTTTTAAATTGTAAATACTAGATATTGATTGGTGTGTTTTCTGTATCCTCAAACTTGTGTGTGTGTTTGTGTGACCATATAGACCGCAAAAGAATTAATGTTCAGTTGCAAGATTGGATCTAGCACAATTCTGTTCTGTGTGTAGTTTTGATAATGATGGGACCAACCAGAAAGGAAAATTGTTGGGTCACTAGACCGATGAAGCACCCAAAATCATTGTCATTTACCTAATTAATCAGGCTTTCGCATTTAAGAAAGTGAACGCAAATTCAACACACACACCAACAAAACAAAAAAAAAAAGGGTCAGGATCATGGATGGATCGCACCAGACTGGCATCATATTCCTTGGCAATTTCCAGGAAAGCCAAGTTACTTTTGGTGAAAAAAGGAAAGTGGGGCAAAACAAGAGCTTTCACGCGCCCAAAGAGCAATCACTGCAATGCATGCCAATGTCCGGTCCCAGAAGATAAATTTTTGACCGGGTCCAATTGAGGTGGTTCATGAAACCAACAAATGTTACTTTTTTCTTGTCCAAATGATAAGAACCCGTGATTTCAATAGTAACTTATTTTTCTTAGTTGTGCTGGCTTTTATGGGATTTTATGAAGAGAATGTTTTTAGTACCCACTGCGTACTTCGGTCTCAAGGGTAAGATAATATACTACATGTACATTGTGTACACGTAACAACCCATCTCACTCTTGAGACCACCTACTCTACAAGAACTCAATAATTTTTCCAAAAATTCAGAATGAGAATTTGTACAAAAAGTTTGGACACCAGAATCACAGATGGAACACAAAATTTTGAGAGGATAAAGATGAGAGAGTTGGCTCCAAGATAAAAATAAATAAATAAATCTGAACTCCAAACCTTTTGGATTCCAAGAAACCTCTTTGAGAGTACGAAGGATGTCAAGTCCGAGAATATCTTTACCATAAACTCCGTGTTTTAATGGAGTGACCAAGAAAAAAGCTAAATGAGAGCTGAGTTTACTGACAATGAGTTATAACAAAGCTTTGGGATGAGGGGGAGGAATGAATGAATCTCCATCTAACCCCACAACTACATCCTAATCTAAGAGTGGGAGGAAGACATAACACTAGTTGCAACACATCATATGACATTAACGATGCATCATATGATCACATGTTACAACACCCACAGTAGGGTCCAGTAGGTAATCCACAAAACAACGATGAGAAATGCGTGCCACTGTCAGGTATACCAGACCTTTCCATGTTTTGATAACAGCTCTGGGGATTAGAAGTACAAACATATGGGTATACGTGAGCTGGGGTACATGCATTTGGTTTTTGAATTGTAGTAACAATGAACAAAACCAAAGGAACAAACATTTGATTATTTGAAAAACATGCACATCAATGATGCATCATCTTCTATTATTACAAGAAAAGGCCTTGCAACATTTATGAGTATCAAATCCAATTTAGATCAAAGACAAAAATGGCAGAGAACCACAAATTCTAAAATACTTAAATCAGAGCTCACCCTTTGGGCATGAAAGAGAACAGAAACTGCATGGCTGCCCCCCAAATAACCCAGTCGATTCAAACTAAATGCATATTAAGATATCATAGTATTCACTGGCTAGTGAGACCCGTGCACCGCACCAAACAGATAAATCTATTGGTATATTAGAAGACATCAGGATGGAAACGCCCTGGGATGGAGTTGCTTTGTTTAGCCTGCTTGAGGTGCATTGTCAAAGCATAGTTATTGACCTGGTTCATCACAAAATCAAAGAACAATCATCAGAACCAAGAAAAATCAGAAATGGCATCAGCAGAAAGTTAATTCGCATGACAATGAGGTTTAAACATCCAATAAAAATGGCACCAACAGAAAGTTAATTCACATGACGATGAGGTTAAACCATTCAATAAAAATGGCTCCACATTTGCAGGCTAAACACACAAGGTTACCAGTACGATAATAAATAAATGAGGTACTGTTAAAGATGCTAACAATAATGCATGTTCCATTTGTGTTACGTTTCATTGAAATCTAGGAACAAGAAGCAATTGAGAAGTTCTCAATTATCCATGCATTTTAATGGGAACGAACAGCTTAATTTGTTGAACTTTTTAGTATTACAGAAAGATGTGTGGCTTTTATCTTTCCATTTTCCATCCATCGTTTTTTTTTTTTATTAATGTCTCTTTGTGTTTTTGGCTTCTCAAAAGTACTATCCAAATATTAAATCCTATATATGCTTCAGAAGCTTTTGGGTTTGGCATCTTGACCTCAAGAGTTCTCAGCTGCTCCTGGTATTGAGATACCAGCTGTTTCAGTTGATGCAACTCCTGGCTCCTATCTTCAAATTCTTTCTGCCGCTCATGTTGAATAGAAACTGCTCGCTTAAGAATTGCATTTTCATGAATCAATGCTTCTAGCTGTTCCTTAAGCATGGTATTATCCTACACAATATGACAAACCAAAATCACCAACCATATATTGCCTGCTGCCCTCAAACATCCCCCCCCCCCCCCCCCCCCCCCCAAAAAAAAAAACAAAACAAAAACAAAAAATAGCATAGCCCCACCACCGAAACAAATGACCTCCAAAGCAATAGTAATAGTAATAAAATCTATATTTTATAAAAGTTCACGTTACAAGATTAAAATAACATATATATATATATATATATATAAAGAACCACCTGCTGAAAGCTCTGGGCTGCCTCTGCAGTTGCACGTGCACAAATGGACTTCTCCAAGACCTCAAGCACTCTAGAAGCACGGGCTCTAGCATCATCCATGTTGGAGGCACTCATCATTTCACTAACAAAGAGCTCCACCCACTCCGCACCATCAATGGGCGCATTTTGTGGAGCTGATGAATCCTCGGTTGATGCACCATCGCCATTAGTTGCAGTCATACCTGCAACATAAACATTAGAGTATTGCTCTTCTGTTAAGAGGCTACATTTCATCCAAATGGCATAAAATGAAGAAATGAACAACCTGATACAAAATCAAATTCAGTGATAATGCTGCTTATTATGTGTTCTCTGCTGGAAAGCTGAACAGTTAAAATTAGGATTCAGGTGGAGGTGAAAACAAATTTCAGAGAAAAATAAATGACTTTGAGAAGGATGCTGAAAGTCCAGAAAAACAAAATTCTTGGCAGGATAGTCACTAAGGAAGCACAGATTAATTTATTGCATTAGTTTAAACATGCACACAATATCCTTTTTCTCTTTTGTATGGCATAGGAAGGGAGGGGGGTTGGAATCATTCATGACCTATGAGGTACTAATTTCCAAGCAATCAGTTTCTGTATCTGCCCTGTAGAAGTCCAATGGAGGATGATACCACTGATCCTTGGATGTGGTATGAATTTTTCAAAGAAAGTGAAGCGCTAAAAAAAAAGTGGGTGCTGGTCTACTGGTCTCTGAGGAGGATCCATGGTTCACATTTACAAGAAGTTCAAGACATGATATATCCCCAGGGAAAACAAGGAATTAAGTGAGCCAACCCACAATCACGATCTTCAATCTCTCTAGGAGAGAGAAAATACTTACAGATCAGAAAAAAGTTGGAGAGAGGAAGATTTATCCAATCATCAAACTTTCTGGTAAAAACGGAATTCTCTGGATTCCTTCTTGTATTTATTCAATCTTGGCTTATGGTCCCTAGCATCTTCTTCAAGGCGGTCAAATCCATTCTCAAAACGGCCAAGGGAAAATGTGGCAGCTCATTGATAAAGTGGTTTTTATTGTTGGAAAATTTTCAAGACGCAAAAGAGTAGGCATGCCTAATAGGCAGTGGGAGAAAGCATCTCTATGGAAAATAAAATAGCAGACACTGAAGATCCCTCTGAGGAATTCGATTACAGATTCATCCATAACAAGGCCTAACAGAAGAAGTTTCCAGGCAGCATAAGGCAAAATAAAAGATATATATATATATATATATCATTAACTGCAACGTGCCATGGCCTTTTGCCAATAAAAATAGCAAATCAGGTGCATACTGAGCTGGTAGCTTTCCTATTACCAGTAAGGCTAAATCAAGAAACAAATTCAAATAAGAAAATCGATTGGGGGTGAGAGACCATGCTACGTATACTTCACATGGTTCGCATACAACACCCAAAAGTTGTCCTAATGCTATCCAGATTGAATGCATGGCAGCAACTCTTCACGGATCATATCCAACTATCCACATCTGATCAGTTATTATCAAGTCATATGGACTCGTATTAGAAACAAGTACTGGATCATAAAATTACTCTGCACACCCAGCTAAACATCACTAAACAGTTCGGGATCAATTATAAATCTGATACATTATCAATCAATAATCCAATCCACTTAGTGATTAATCACCATAAATAGGACTAGTGCATTAAAAAAATTAGTATATGAACCCATTGACCCAAATAGAGGCTTAATGAAAGCCACTTTACATGTAAAAAACACAATTAATCTCTACTTAGAAGTTAGAAGCTTTATTAATTATCTATGGTTTTGTTTTACCAAGGGTTCATAAATACAAAGCATAAAGAGCAATGGTACAGGGAAATAATTTTCCAATGGAAGTAATTAAAACATTAACTCCCACAAACAAAATCACACACATCCAAGTATATATATTAAAAACTAAAACTGAGAAACATCAAGCTTTTGTTGAATTAACAATTAAAGATATTTTGTGAGATACCTTGAGTTTGAAATTGAACATTTGCTTCGAGTGCCGTACCAAATGTGCCTGCAGCAGATCCCAAACGTAGCTCATTCAGACTTCTGATAGCTGAATCCAAATCATCGCCACATTCTTCAATTGCTCTCTCAAGAAGCTAAATGATTAGTATTTTTTAATGGTTAGTAATTTGTTCTACTACCTAAAGCACATGATTTATACATACTCGAGGAAATTTAAAATTTTAAACAAAAAAATACACAAAAAATATTAAAAAAAATGAAACACGGACATACATTTAATGAGGAACATGTATTCTCAAAAGCCAGTGAATAAAAAGAATACAAGCACTTTAAGGTCGACAAAACTCCAAATCAGTTTCAGCAAATAAATCAACGTTGAATAATCATCCAGAAATGGAACTCTAAGTCAATTTACCCAAAAAAATGGAACTCTAGGTCATATGGCACAATTTACCATTTCAAATCTATTACATACAACTGATAGATTTCTTTAGCAGTTTGCTAATTCTGCTCTGAGTCTCTGACTCAAAGTAGATCAAGCATTTCTCCATCACTGCAATTCTATTCTATGCTACTCACCAAAGGAAAAGATAAATAAAATGGAAATTTAATAAATACAAAACTACTGGATAGCATGTGTCAATTACTCATTGGCATTCGGTTTATGCATTAAATTGCCAGTTTATAAGACGTGAATATATAGAATGGAAGTAAATTTGTAACCCTTTTTTTTGTCCCACCTAATAAATTTCCTACTATTTTTACAAAAAAACCCAAGATATTAGAATCTAAATACAAAATAATAATAGTAGTAGTACTAGTAGTAGTAGTAGTAGCAATAGTAGTAAAGGGTATGGGGCTCAAATCCACTCAATCATTTCTTAAACTTTCACCATACAACTAAAATGTAAAATTGCTAATGCAAGGATGTAATCTTGTATTCATAATTATCACTCTTCACCAGGTACCAGATAGCCCATATCCAACTAGTAAGATCTGGACGAAGAAAAAGTAGTAGGATCTGGATCCAAAACTTCAGACTTAATGTGGTCTAGATTACTTAAATAATACACAATTTATTTTCTTGATAAATGTTAATGAATACAAAATTAAATTGGACCAAATAAATATCCTTAGTAGTGGACCCACCACAATTATTAAGGGCAAGTGTGGTATTTTTTTTTTTAAAAGATTACAATGTTTTCTCACATTATATGATCAAACTCTTAAAACACCAAATTCTAGAACGCACATTTTTTTTTATATAAGTCAAATTCTAGAACCCACATAAAGACTTGAGTCACCTGACATTATGGGATGAGTACAGATCAGTGATTCGACACTTGGATCCAAACCTGTTGAATATAAGAGGGGGTCTGGGTTATATAATACACATACCAGGGCTATTCATCACTACATGGACATAACTATATCCCAACTCAGTTGGACTAGCACTTATGACTATGTAATTGAAACATTGCATTTATGGATAACCCCAAGTTTCTGTAGAAGTGAATTCATTGTGCTGTCCTCCAAGGATGTAGGCCTGCCACTGAACCTCATAAATCGGCCACATTTGTGTAGCTTGCTCTACTTTCTTTACTATTTTGGGAATCAAATCATCTGGTTTGGTTTCATAGTTAACTTGTTTCTAATCAGTATTATATGTGTTAGAATAATTGTGAGATCATAGTTTTTTTTTTACATTATAAATGAATCTGGCGATCCACTAAATAAAATATTTCTAGCTGAAGAAATTCTTAAAGGTTTTGTTAATTTACAACTCTTGTTACACCTGCGGTAGTCACTGGATTTGGAAAGCATTAATCCAAAAAAGGGATCATGACATAAGGAAATCTGCCAATGAGTTAACTGGTGATATTGCCTTCAATTGGAAAGGTGCATTAAGAATTGCGCAATGGACTACAAACAGTTGGGATAAGGCTAAAGAAGCTGGATGTATTGTCGTTAGTAGAAACACTCAAAGCATGTGATAAAGCAACACTTGGATATTTCCTCCTCACTTTCCCTCGAAGAGGTGTTGTGAGGGAACATTATCGTATTTCTAATGATCAATGGCTATTAGTAAATGAGGTGGTTAGTATGACAAATAAAAAATTTATTTCTTCATATTTCGTTTCAGTAAATAATTGTTGAGTTTTAACTTCTAAGCTTTTACCAAAGAACAATTTCAATAATACTAGATAATATTTATACAGGACATCAGGAATGCAGATAACATAGACATGTATTGTAAATGAGGTGTTAGAATTCATTTCTCACATAACTAACATTAATTTGCTAACATCTTAGGAAGAATAATTGTGATGTAATGCATTTTCAGTGAAGAACTAATATCCTTATGGTGAAGGGCATGCTAACAAGAAAATGAGGTAAATTGGGAATTTCACATGGACCATGATTTGAACCATATATGATCAAATTTTGGGTTGAAATTGAGTTACTATTATGTTTATTTTAAATTAATATGTTATTGGCCAGATTTATTCTTATTTTACTCAGTTTTAAGAGACGGGGATATTTGGTTTCGAGGTTTGCATGTAGTATGGTCCATTAGTCATATTTTAAGTCAAAAGTAATGTAATTGGGTTTTTATATATAGTCCTAGTTAGTCTATAACAATTTTAGTAGTTAAATATTTTTAGTCATAGTCCTAATAAGAGTAGAAAGTCATACAACTTATAAATATCTACATAATCTCTTTATGTCAATAAAACTGAATTGTAAAATTTTGAAATTGTGTTTGTGTGATGTAGCTCAACCATTTTGAGGTGAAACATAAAGAATTCTAGGACATATCTTTAGATGATTCTTCTCTAGCTTCTTCTTTTTTTCCTTAATTACTACTCTTAAGTTATTGTTTATAAATTGTTTCAATGGTAAAACCTTAATATATATATATATATATATATATGATCAGTCCTAAAGCCTTAATCATATCAAGCCCCAATTAGCCCTAGTCCATAGTTATCAGAACCGGAACAAACCAGCTGGTTCAACCGCTTGAACGAGAACTGACAAATAGTCAAGTTTGGTTCTTTTTGCAAGAAAATCAAAATGAACCACAATGAACCGACTAAACTAGTCAGATTTTCACAAGGCTCCAGTCATTGCGGGGTCTGGAGAGAGTTAGATGTATGCAACTTTACCCCCGCTAGCAAGAGACTGTTTCCGCAACTCGAACCAATGACTTCCAGGTCACAGTGTAGCAACCTTACAATTTGCAAAAAATCAGAATGAACCAGTTATATTTATTGCTTCCCTTGCAAAAAAGTATACAATTATGCAATTAAAGAAGGTCAAAACTAACCATTTCATCATATTTAAACCATATTTAACCACTGAATTATGTTCTTTTTCTTTTTTTTTATGCTCAATTTTTTAAATTACCTCTTCTTTTTTATCGGTACCTATATTTTATAATAAGTGGATAACTAATTGACCCACAGTTAAACCAATATACTAGGGAACCACCTTCTTCATCGGGTTAATGTCTGGTTTGGTTCTGATAACTATGCCCTTACCCATTGACCATTATTTTAACACCTTAACACCACAATACTTGCTGTCTGAAAAATTCATGCGCATTTTTCCCCTAAGTTCTTACAACCAATAACACTTAAAATCAAGCCAATTCCATTCCTTTTTAATCCCCATCCAACAACCTAAACTAAAACCCACCACATAATCATTTGGAGGAAATCATTTCAAGATTTCCTTAAAAAAAAAAAAAATATGAACGGTATTCAAGATTGCCTAAAATTGTCTTACATCATCCTCTGGATATCTCAAAAACCACATCACTAAACACCCTATAAATTTTACGTCTTAATTAGATATAGCAATAGAAATTAAATGCCAAAGTAATAAAGTTTCCCTTTGAAAAAATTATATGCATACAATTGAAGGAAATTCCATATTGTAAAAAAGATTTTTTTTCTTAATGAATAGGCAAAGCTAGGACAGGAACGAAGACAGTGATCAAACTCCTTTGTAGACTCAAACCATGACTTCCCAATAAGCTAGCTGGTATCTTTGTAAAAAAAAAAAAATATGATACCTAAGAAGACCTATTACCTTTTCTAATCAATCATGAAAAAAAAAAATATTCAAAGGGGAAAAAAAGGAGAGAGAAAGATTATAAAAAAAAAAAAACATGCAACCAGCAAAGGCCATATAAAACAGCACTTGATTGGATCTCAAATGGGAGAAATGACACTGATGCAAAGCATGTAAACAAGAAAAGGAAAAAGGAAAAGGGGAATCGGAAATTTCACCATGGGGCCCACTCGAGGCCTTTTGTAATCGAATTTTGGGTTGAGCAATATGATGTTGGCAGAGCTTCATTTATGTTTTATTCAATTTTGGGGGCCAAAATCATTTTTCTGGAAATTTTTGCAGTTGCTAGATATGGGTTGTCACAATGGTATATTGGTCTTATTTTAAGTCTAAATATGCCAATGGTCCTTTCATGTGATTTGTGATCTATAGTAATGTCTTGGCCATCAAAACTTCAAGTTTCATATGTCGCAATGAAGTTGAAGTTGAGTTTTAAAAATTAAGATAAGCTTTTAAATCTCTGGCTCATTGTGTAATGCAACCAAACCCCAAGGCATAAACCTAAGGGAATTTATGTGATAATCTGAAAATAAAAAATAAAAATCCTCCTCCTCCTCTCTCTCTCTCTCTCTCTTTGATAGGTAAGTGGCACTTGGGATGGGAGTTGAACTTAAGACCTTAGGAATATTACCCAAACCTCTTCCCAACTCATCCAACCCAACGGGTTCCTCCTCCTCCTTCTCAACAATTAAATCTGCTATTCTAATAACAACCGACCATAATTTTTTTAAGTGAAATACTCAAACTCCATTGTAGTTGCCTAGAATTCCTAAAAATCAATTTTCTGAGAATCCAGTAAACTATCACTTTCAAGACCAACCTAAATTTATCTCCTTTTCATCTACAATTCCTACAACTTTTCTTTCACCTTTTTAACTCTCAATTTTTTATGTTCTCCATGATCTTAATCTTACCATAGACCTAATTGTAGTACAGTGCAAAACCTTGATTCACACAGTTACAGCTTTCTAAATTGCATGTAGCAGCTAGTAGACATACATGTGCATATATGCACACATTTCTTTTCTTTTTTTAATGAGTATGTATATAAATGTATGCGTTTCTACCTTTTTATTGTCAGTTCTTTCTCATTTTCTTTTACTGTGCATGAAGCAAAGCCACCTTCCAGGCAGCTAAACACTTTTTCCATTCTTTCTGGAACACCAGCGCAGCACTGAATCACTTTAAAGGTAATTATGTTATAGTGATTTCATTGATTCTTCAACTTCTCTTCAAGTTCCTGAAGCATATAACATATTCCCTGACACAAATGCATTTGCATCTCTCCTAGTAGTGACTTTTTCCCTAAATGCTGCACACTGTTGAACCATCCATGCAATTCTCGGCTTCGTACATATCCATGTTAGTTGTCCATAAAATCTATTCAAGTTTATCCCCTTAGCATAGGCATATATAAATGAGGAAATCTCTTAAAAACACTACGTTATCAAAAACAACACTGGCATCCTTAGAAGGAATCATTTATTCTATAACAACTTAATAATCTAGGGAACTTCCATCTATAATGACATGGCATGGATTCAAGCTACATGAGTTTCAAATGTAATAGTAGTTTGGCCTTGTTAACAATTTGTACTACCAAAGCTGCATGCCAACACTGTCTATAAGCATGAGAACCATTCCCGAGCAAGAACTGACTAATGGCCAGCGAGAGAGCATGGAGCTCGCTCTAAGGCACTAACCTCATCCTCATTCCCACCGGAAGACCCAGTGATCCTTTTCAATAGTTCTCCTGGTCTATTAATTAAGTGCGCGCACACAATATTCTAGCTTGAGATTACAGAGTTGTCAGCCCTGGCCTATCATAGGATTTCTAATGATAACAAACTTACAGCTACCTTGGAAATAAAAGCTGAAGAATCTACAGGAAAAGGTAGGTCTTGCTCACATGTAACAAATACGCAGGCTACAATACTTATCTTCACTGAAAAATATTGGCAACATACTCCTACCCAAATCAAGTCAGATTTCACAAAATGAACAAATTATAGTTTTCCTGGCAACCAAAAGACAGCATAGATCTTGAATTTCCAATCATCTCTTCATGTTTCACAAAACATTCATCAAAGAGATTATTATCATTATATCATTCATGTCTCACTGAAAATAGCTTTCCGGCAATAGTGCTATGTTTTACAGAATATAGATGAAATGGCTTTCATGTAGAACAATTCAAGGGACCGTTTTGTGATGCGAAACAATTACAATTAAAACCACGTCAAAGAAAGAAAGAAAAAAAGTTCAGCTTTTCCAACCCAAATTGTCAAACACTATGAAATTATACAAAACAAATATAACAATCAACAATTTTTAATCCCCCGACTCACAATAAAATGTACAAGTAAAATCCTAGAAATCAAAATTGAATAAATAAAAAAGAAATATAAAAATCATAACAGACCTGTTTGTCCATGTCAGGAAAGAGAGCTGCGAGATGATCAAGCAGCGACAAGCGAAATGATAAATTAAAAGGAGATTGGGAAGAAGAAGGAGAGCCTGTGGTGGGCCTTGGAGGAGAGAATCGAACAGGCGATGAAGAAGAAAAGCGAATTCTCTTGGAAACGGGCGGCGAGGATGGCAGGTCTTCGAAGAAGGACGATCTCTTGCCGCACACTATGGCAGACATGATGTGCTCAGTTTTCTTCCTACACTCGGAGCGATCGATCCGCTTCTTTTCCCCCTGTATTGTTCATGCAGCGATCGATCAGAATTCAATCACCTCTTCTCGACTCGATCGGTTCTTGAAAACCAATACCGAATCGCACAGAGACAAACAATTAAAGTTTTCTCGCTCTATTCTCTCTCTCTCTCTCTCTCTCTCTCTCTCTCTCTAAAAATCACCAGAATGTTTTTGATTGAATCGATGAACAGTCCGAAGAAATAAGTTTTTTGATTGAAGAATTGATTGGTTCTGTGATT
Source organism: Nyssa sinensis (assembly GCA_008638375.1). NCBI lineage: Eukaryota > Viridiplantae > Streptophyta > Magnoliopsida > Cornales > Nyssaceae > Nyssa > Nyssa sinensis. The sequence continues at coordinate 4,991,250 of CM018047.1, forward strand.
AAATTGGGTCTTAGAAATCAATGCAAGGTTGCAGAGATATGGAAAACTGCGGTTTTTCCCTCTCTACACTTTGTCTCTCTAGAGTTAGGGCTTTCGTTTGAGGATGGAGAGAGTGTATCGATTAATTGGCCCCCTATCTTCGATTGTCTCGTTTCGTCCTCTCTAATTCATGTCATGCGATTGTGAATCCATGTTCCAAAGTTACTGCGATCCAATAACGCATGGTGACATAGAGACTCGAAAGAACCAATTAAGGAAGACCACGTAAACAAAACTAAAAAATGAAGAGCAGTGCTATATTTATCAAAATTGACAAAATACCAAATTATGTGATATCGACATTGAATTACTAAAACAATGGATTGTTTAAAAAAATTTTAAATTGAATCAAATCAGAATCACTTCTCATTAAGTTATCTAAATTTTAAAAAATTAACTTCTTTCTAATCTAATTTTGTTTAGGTTTTAAAATTTTTTAGTATCAGACTTAAACTAATATATTGTTAAAAGACACTTATCAAATAGTAAAAAATTTAAAATCAGTTCATCTGTATTTTATAAGACAGTTCTAGACTTTCCTAAACAGACCTTTGAAATTATGTAATTAATATGATTCTCTCACTTTAATATCGCATTATTTAGAATAAAAATTTAAAACTCAAATTTGAGAAGCATATTATAAGCATTTTTCAAAAAAAAAATAGGGACCCACAGCTAAATCCAAATAGTGGACTCTATAAATGATAAGTCTCATCCATGTAAGAGTAGTGATATCTCTCTTAGTTTTTTTATCGAGAATGTCAAAGGTTCAAGAATTACTAATGATAAATTAAAAACACATTTTATCGTGTGAGCAAGTTGGGTTAGATTAATAGGATAATTAAATAATTTGTCATTTTGAACTCGGCCTCTCATCGATCTATAAAACCTTGAGGGTTCCTATTATGTAAAAAAGAAATGATAATATCAAATCAAGGTGATAAAAATGAAAGTGGAATCCCATCCATTATTCATTCATTGAGCATCGGTGAACGCAATAATAATAAACATTTCACCTTAGTTATCTGGCTCTATAACCTATCATTTTACACGGGTGAGACCCAGTCAATAATTGTAAAAGAATAATTACACTATAAGACAATCGGAATAGAACATTTATCTTTATTATGATGAAAAATAATAATGATAGATATTCTACTTCAATTAGTCCCACCTTGTAAGCCCTCTCATAAAAATTAAACCTACTAATGAGTTGGTTATACGGTGAGACAATTAAGATGGTACTATTTATCTTTATTTTGTTAAAAACAATAATTATAAGTATCTCACATCAATTATTTCACCCTCTCGTAAGGGTGAGACCTAAAGGAGACCATGTAATGGCACAATTGAAGTGAGCCATTTTATTCAGACGAAAGGTTATGAAACAATTATTGATTGACGTCCAATAACGTTAGGAATCTCTAACTTTTTTATCACATTGAATACCATCTTCTCATGTGGGCGAGATCCCGCCACCCACGAGATGATATCAAAACAGTTTTAAAAAATATATATATATTATTATAAATTCAAATTCATGTAAAACATAAGATTTTAACTCTTAATAATTATAAAACTAATATGTTTATTTATCCAACAACTTTATATCTAAGTTGAATGATCAACTAACATTTAAAATATCATGTCTGTAATGAGTACAAGTTTATAATAACATAACACTGTCACTTAAAGTGATCACGCCAGTGAGGTCTTTTCACAGCCATAGGATTAGGATAGTGGATGGGATGTGTGCAAAAAATTTGAAAAATCTTTTTTGTTTTTGAGAAGTTAGTGATATTACCTCATCATCCTCCGATGCAGTGTTACTTTTTAAAATTGTCAAAACGAGATTCACTTTTCTTTTCACTTATTTTTCTTTTTTCCTCCATTTTCATTTTTGTTCTTTTACATTTGTGAGAGGACATTCTCTAAGCTGACAGTATCAATACATTTTTGTAGTGGGATTAGACTACCACATATCATTGTCTTTCAAATGATATTCTATGATGCAAGGACTAGGCTAAGATTTTGCTTCAGTGGGGAAAACTTTTGCTAATATTTGGTTATAAATTTAAAAATATAAAATTTAATATTAATTAATAATATTTTTATAAGTAATTAATATAAAAAATTACAAATTAAACAAGTCTAATTAAAGAAAGTAACCTTTAAGGGTAAAGTGTGGAAAAATTTAGATTAAGAGGAAAAAATATAAATTAAAAAGATATATTTGAAAAAAAAAATGAAAAATAAAAAAAAATTAAGGGTAGCCTCGTCACTGCTATCATTAGTGTTATAACCCATTGAAAATGTGAATTATAACATACATAAGGTGATAGCATTAAAATGGTACACTACCACAGTAGTGTACTAATTTCATTCAAGAAATTTTCAGCAATTTCATATGACTAATAGCCATATGAGTATGGCACATCTAGCTACATGAAGGAAGCTAGCTAAAGCTTAAGAGACAATTGCCCTCCTAACTTTTTTTATATATTTTTTAATTTTTTTATTATTAAATATATCTTTTTAATTTATATTTTTTTCCAAAGTCTTAAATCTTCACACTTTATTCTTATTTTAATTTCAATTTGATTTCTCATTAGAGTTTTTAAGGGTCTATTTATTTATTTTGATTTATTGTCTAATTTTTAAATTTTTTTATATAAATGAATTTACTTACTTATAAAAAATACGGTCAATTAATATTAAATTTCTATACTTCTTTAATTTTTAAAGTTATGATAAAATATTTAGCAAAAAAAAGTATTCTCTAAATTCATGTCTCATCCTTGTTTGTCTAGTAAAAAAACAAATCAAAATTGTATTTTGAAAAATGTGTGTGTATATATATGTGTGTGTGTGTGTGAACATGCTGTTGACATTTAATATTAATCATAATCACTATGCGTTGATAGTTATTGCTAAATAGTAAAGTTTGTGTTTTTTTCACACGTAATACATATTGTTAATCACTGTTTTGTGTTTCGTAGCTATATATAATGAAGTGTGTGATATATAACTACTGTACTATGCATTTTGTGTTGGGTTAATTGTTGGACCTTGACGTGCAATAATGGGTCATCCAACGTAACCCATTGGCACTTATGACCAAAACATTTGTAAACAGGCCTGTGAATTGTTTGAAGAACTTGGACTTGGGTTCCAAGTCCAACCTAATGAACGTTTTGTGGCCCTAATCAAACGCTGCCATGCACTCAGTAACCTGGCTGACAATGAAGAAAAGAGAAGTTATAGGTTCTAATAATAGTTATAAATATTCATATTGTTTGATATATATTACCTAATCAGGATCGGTGAGATTTAAAAGCAAACAAGAGAACGAATCTAAAATCACACGCACACACAAAAATACAAAAACTTACATGATTCATCTCAGAATAGGGTTACGTTCACGATTGTTGCTATTTCATTATGATTTGAAAGAGTTACAAGTTACAACGAGATGTGACTTATCAACTATGAATATATAGAGAAGGGGTTAGTGTTCAATATTTATAAGAATATATACTACCCAACACATATTACAGTAAAAATTAGACCGGCGTAACGGGCATGTAAAATAATTTTCCATTCATCTAAAATCATCATACATTTTCTTTTGCACTTCACATATTACTTTAGGAGGAAAGGTAAAATTGTAGAACATTAGTTGAAAATTTGTGTTGAGTTAACTCACCATTTTTTGTCATAGCTGAGCCTAGTTTGAACTTTCAAACTATGGTGAAAATTAGTCAAAGGAACATATATATATCTACATCAATCAAAATATTCTTATAGGGGATACTAACTATCCACCAATGGGATCTAATATTGAGATAAATATATAGTTCAAAGGCAAGATGATGATGGAATCAAGTTGAACAAGTGGTTCACTGTGTGGTGTTTATCAAAAAGGTAAAGTTTTAATTTTCATGCCCCACCATGACTAGTTAAAACCAGTATTGCTCATCAATGGTTATGATCATCTGTACTGCTCATCAACGGCCATAGATTAGATTATCATGATCATCTGTATTGACTGATACCCAATAACTCTGCATTTTGCAGTTGGTCCAATACGGCCACATGTAAGGATGATATATTACTTATACAATGCATTTTTTCTCATCTGGATGCTTTCTCCTAAACCAATTATATGGCTTGGTAACTTTATATCTCCAAAAAAAGGATATCTTGTTTCCCTATATGATGACCTTGAGTGGGCTACACTAGAAAGTGTTTAAAATATCTCTCTCTCACACACACACACATTCATATGTGTGTATGCATATGTACTGTGTGATGGGAGACTTATACTATGAGTAATTATTATATGATACAGGATTAATGGACTCGATTAATTACAAACTAACATGTGAACAACATATTGTACTTTTAAGAGACCAAAAAATAACTTATACATATATAACATTTTATGATTGGTCAAGAACATTGACTTAATCAATGATCCCGGATCATATAATAATGTCACTTTACTAGACCCGCCCACTGAGTGGGGGCCTTGTCAAGTTGTGAAGCACAGGGAGAAGAAAAAAAGAATAAGATCTCACATTGCTTTTCTAACATAAAGCATCATATAATACATTTTGTTTACGGTGGTTGATGAAATGACCTGTCACCAAGGAAAAAGTATTCCATGCTTTAGTTTAATAGTCTTAATAATTAAATAATAAGTTATATATGAATCTATATTGTTACACATACGACTTTAATTTAATCCTCCAACCATGCTCTCAAGAAACTATTAAATAATTACTCCTCATCAAATCCCTCCCTTTCATCCCCTTGAAAAACTCTTGAAGGAAAACCTCCCTATGTTAAAGCTTCTCATTCCCCCATGCATACATGTGTGTGTGTGTGTTTTCTCATTGCTTATTTAGAGAGAGGAAGGGAGGGGACCAAGAGAGAGATATTGAGGAGATTGCACTCAAATATGTCATTGACTATCTTCTTTTTAACTTCAATCACATAATAATATAATTATTTTGAATGTATGACACATCATTTATTATTTAATAACAATTACATGATATGTTATGTATCTAAAACTACATCAAAAAAATTAGGAGAAAAGTATAATGGATAAGATCCTAATCCGTGATTTCTAAAACTTATAAACGTATTTTGTGCATTTTAGCAAATAAAATTAATATAAAGTTATTTTATTTATGTAATAATTGATATTATAAAAAAAATCTAAAAATATATATTAATTAATAATAGACCAAGTTATTTTTTAAAAAATTTAGTAAGTATTAAAAATTATTGACTTATTGAATATTTGTTATAAGAAGATTAATTGTACAGGATAATGCTATTATAAATTGGATGTGATAGGATTTAGTGTGTTTTAAATATTAGATGATTTATAAATGAGAAATAAAAACTTAATTTTTAAATAATCCAACTGTTAAAATATGTTCAACTTAATATATATATATATATATATATAGCGATGATGATGTAAGAATAACGTTTTCAAAGAATAATATGATACGACAATGAAGTTTAGCTCCCCTTTAATTACCAAAAATTTCCTCTCAATGCCCTTTTTGGTCATTACGTTAGTAACTGTTGATAGAGAGAGAGATCCACTGGCATTCCCCCACAGAAAAGTTGATGCCAAAAAGTTCTTTTTGTACACACCGTGATGATGGTAATGATGATGCCTACAATCTCCCACAGCAACAAACAAAAGAAGTCCTGCATCTTTATTCCTCTCTGTCCTCTTTAAGTTTTTTAGCTCTTTTCTATCTCTGTTTCCTCATAAGCATGGTGAATCTCTTCTTGTTATCATCTCTTAGTCATCCCAAGCAATTATAGTAATAGCCCATGAAAGACTGAGCCATTGAGAGTTAGTTCCATGGAAAAGTGTGGGTGTTGGGGAGCTCTCAGGCGCAGTGTTAGAGGTGCCTGCAAGCCCGCTGCTTCTAGGGAATTTGCTAACACTATCCCAAGAACCAGTGTTGTTTATGATGCAGGTATTATTACAGTACACACACACATACTCTGATGTTCAGACTTTTGTTGTTAAGTTGAAATTGTAGATATTGGGCATCTGCTAATTTTGTGCAACGACTGTCTTTCTGCAAATGGGTCAAATCTGTTTCTATTTTCTGGTGAGAATTTGATGTTATTCTTGGTTCCCCCAACCTCATCCCCACCCCACTGCCCCATACTTCGGTATGCAAATCTCTGTCTTTATTGTTTCACTATGCTGTATTTGTTTTTTCACTTCTGATTTCTGTCTGTATTTTCTGTCTCTCATATTCCCCAAGCAATTTAATAGAGCTCGTGTAACTTCAATTTGAGAGTGGTTTGATACTGATTTTTCCTGTTTTTGCTTGGGATTTGCAAATTGAGTATTTCAAAACCTTCTAGAAAAGTCTTGTTTTTCAATTTTATCTTAAATTAACTAAAAAAATAGTTAGAGATCTCAACCTGTGTTTCTATTTATTCTTTCAACATGATTAGTCACCTGACTTCTAACCACCAGGAACTACAATTTCTGTTCTTCAATCTGTTCCAAAGATTGTGATAAGTAATATCTTGACTGGGTATTTTTTAATAGATATACAATAAGTAATGTAGATTATCAGCAATTATGGTGACCAAGGCATAGTCAATTTCTACGAAAAGACAGAAAGAGAGATTTCATTTACAGTTCTCATACTTTTCCACCCCTTGCCCAATCTACATTGGCTGCTTATGTCATATCATTGGCTTCCCATGAGAAATGGGCTTTTGTTTTTCCTTTGTTTTGATAAATAGGATTTCATGCCACTTGAATCTTCATTGAAATTCTACATTTTCACAAAAATTATGTTGGGTTGTTCTTCATCACTTTCCATATTAAATGGTTTAACATTTATTGTGCTTTGTGTATGAAAAAGTTGTGATCAAAGGGAAGACATGTAACGCTCAGTTTCTGTGATGCAGCTACTGAGACACGATACCTAAATGCTAGTAACCGCGAGTTGTGTGCTCCCAATGAAGCTCAAAACTCTTCTGAAAATCCTGACCCACTGCCATTAGAAAACAAAGCTCCGTGCCAGCTGCTCCAGTTTTCTTTCCAGGAGCTTAAATCAGCTACTGGAAACTTCAGACCTGATAGTATTCTTGGGGAGGGTGGATTTGGGTTTGTCTTCAAAGGATGGATAGAGGAAAATGGGACAGCACCAGCAAAACCTGGGTCCGGGATTACAGTAGCTGTCAAGAGCCTGAAGCCAGACGGTCTACAAGGCCATAGAGAATGGGTGGTTAGTAGATTATCTGCATTGGGTTAGTAGATTAATTTCAAAAATATATCACCAGTGAGAAACCAAAAATCTTGGATGTAACAAATGATACTTTAATTAATGCAGGCTGAGGTAGACTTCCTTGGACAGCTTCACCATCCTAATCTTGTTAAACTTATTGGATACTGCATTGAGGATGATCAGCGGCTGCTCGTTTACGAATTCATGACCCGTGGAAGTCTTGAAAACCATCTTTTCAGAAGTGAGTGCAGACATTCTCTTGCCGTATCTCTCCCCTATCATCTTTTTTGAGTTCTTCTTTATGCTTTCAATGTTTAATACCTTTAGAAAATTAGTAATTCAGAATTGTTCATTCACCTTAAGCATTTGTTTATCTGATAATACCAGTATCTTAAAGGGACATTGGGTTTATCCCAGACACATTAAACTGCAGAGAGATGCACCATGGGTGATGTACCCTGTCTTTGGTGCATCAATCACCAAATTTGAATTCGCTGATATTTGAACCCAATGTTTTAGCACTACATTTTGATTTTCTGCAAACAGAATGACAGATGCACCAAAATGGTATTTCTTCAGCTATTAAAATTATATATATATATATATATATATATATATTCAAACTGATAGAAGAGAGGACCTGGATTTAGTCAGCGATAAAGTTTATATACTAAGATTACGTTTAATTTATGCTAAAGCTATAATAACCAAATACCGCAACAAGCTAATTTATTACAGTCAAGGCATAATTCTTTATAAGGAAATGTTGGTATAGATGTGGACTGTGAATACTGTCAAATATGAGTGCCTTTATCAGAGTCCTTTAGTTTCTGTTGTGGAATGCACCCTCACTACACTTAATTTCTTCATTGCGATGAACTACTGCCTAGTTGACATGTTGTGCCACATAATAGTCTCCAAGTATTAAGTTTTATCACTAACTGAATTAATGTATAGTGTGTTTATTGTTCTCTTTCTTTTGAAAAAGGATAAAAATAAAAGGAAACCACCAACTTGTTTTTCTAACCTGTTTATTTATTGCTTTTATTTTGTTTTATTAAACAAGGACTGATGTCACTAAAATTCTTGAAGGGAACATACCTCTTCCATGGTCCAACAGGATTAAAATTGCACTTGGTGCAGCTAAAGGCCTAGCTTTTCTCCATGGAGGCCCTGAACCGGTCATTTATAGAGATTTCAAGACATCAAACATTTTACTTGATTCGGTATGTGGTTAAAGACATAAGATGAATAAGTATGTCAAATCTTCACTTGATCCACAACTCAAATAAATATTGATTAGGATTTCCTTCCACAGGAATATAATGCAAAGCTTTCAGATTTTGGTCTGGCAAAAGCAGGGCCTCAAGGGGACAAAACACATGTTTCTACCAGGGTTGTTGGAACATATGGTTATGCTGCTCCAGAATACGTAATGACAGGTACTTAATCATGCTCATACTCGGAAACTTTTTCACACTTTCAAACCTCTTTGAGGAATCAGACTTTAAGTTGAAACGAGACTAAAAACATGTATAACAAAGCAGTAGGATTGAGAGGGTGCAAACCATTTGTTGTAGGCGTGTGGGTTTGATCTGAAACAATAAATGAACCCTGTCTACATTGGCTTCTTTTGCAACCACCACTAAATCTGATAACATCTTTGGAAGTTTGAGATCTAACTAGTACAACTTTGCCTTCTTTTCCTCAGGACACTTGACTTCTAAGAGCGATGTTTATAGCTTTGGTGTTGTGCTGCTTGAGATTTTAACAGGCAGGAGATCAATGGACAAGAAACGCCCTAGTGGAGAACAGAATCTTGTTACCTGGGCTCGGCCATATTTAGCTGACAAGCGAAAGGTATACCAACTGGTGGATCCTCGCTTGGAACTGAATTACTCCCTTAAAGGGGTGCAGAAAGTCTCTCAGCTAGCTTACAACTGCCTCATGAGGGATCCAAAGTCCCGCCCATCAATGGATGAAGTTGTGAAGGTTCTCACTCCATTGCAAGATCTTAATGACCTTGCGATATTATCTTATCACTCTCGACTATCTCAACAGGGGAGGCGCAAGAAGAAACCAGATGGAACTCACCAACTCACCTACAACCAATCTAAAAGCATTAGAGATTCTCCATTGAATACTGGTAAGCAGCATTGTAATAAAGGGTAGTCAATTCCTTTCCCCTGATTGCCTCGACTTTCAACTGAAACCAAATGTTGGAATGCCAGCTCCATAGAAATGTTTTGAGGGAAGAAAACAGTTCAAGACTGGTATAAGTTTTGGGGGGTGGGAAATTTGAAAGAGCCAAAATGCCTATGCAAGAGGAGAATCACGTCATTTTACTCTGCTTCAAGACCTTACAGTAGAGCTGAGATCTAACCGTTTGTTGTCGTTCTTTGTGATTGCCTATCCTGTAATTAAGATATCAATGTAATTAGATATACCTTGCATTGCTAAGATTGTTATTTGCAGCTTCTTGAATGTCAACTGCTTTGAGTTTTGGGCATTGCATTTTACTTCTTATGGAATTGAAATTGATATATGGTTCTTGTAATAATCTTTTATGGAATTTCACTCTAGAGAAACGACCTGTCTTTTGTCATAAGTTTTGTAGGCAAATTGTATTTGATCCTTATATTGTCCATTACTTCTGTAGTGATTCTTAGATGTTTAAACCTCAACCAGAAAAGTTTCCTGCTTGATCAGACATTGATTGTTCTACTACCTGCAGTCAGGTTTACCAGCAGAGGTTGGGCCTGGGTTAAAATATACCATACCCTACCAGGGCAGAATTCTGTGACCAAACCAACATGTTCCCGGCAAAAGTTGGCATATATACATTTTATTCGAGATACAAAGCAAATATGTTCTACTGTAGGGTGGGCAATTCACCATCTTTACGAAGAGCACATATATCAAATATTCGTTTTGTCGATGATTCATTGTGTCAAGCTCAAGCTAGAATCTGGAATAGTTTTTACTTGTTTACTGAATTAGTAATAGGTGAGTACTAAAGTTAGTGTTGATTGGGTCTTGTATTCCCGATCTGACTTGCACTCGACCCGACAAAATCTTTTAGTTTTTGTTGGGATTTTTTTTCCTTTCATTAAGCCTTAATCCATGGAGTGGAGGCAAGGAAAGCAAGCGTGGCCTGTAACCTCCCTTGGGAAAAAATTTCTAGGTGTTTTTTTTGGCAATTGTTGATCGGCACTAGGGCACCAAAAATCCCCCTCTCGGCCAACTGATCAGGCACTTAAGAAGATGGAGCAGATATTTAGAAAATTGTAGAATCTCGTGTAACACTCAGCGAGTGCCGACCGGCATGGCTGGGGAACCCCCCCTTGCTGGCTACCGCTGGCCAGTCAATTCCCAGATTATGCAGTTTCGTCCAGTTTTATAATTTTAGGGTCTGGAACTCATACATAATGTATATTTTCGAGAAAATACGAGTGTCTATGCATTGTTTGAGAGGGTTTTGAGACTCTCTTTGTAACCTTCATCTTTAATTAGTGGATTCATTCGCTATGCTTTGTCCAGAACATAGGAATAATGCGCCTGAGATTTCTGAATTAAGTATGCAATTTGACAGCTAAAGCTCATCCAACCAATTAAGCTGAGTTTTTGGCTATTGAGTATTTTGATATGTTTTATTTTTTTATGATATAACTTGCTTATATAGCCTTGGTTTTAACTCATAAAAAGATAATCATCATTAAAAAAAAAAAATTATGCATTTTAAAAATTTTTGTTCTTGTAAATCTCTTTGATATTTAATAAATTTATTATCATTGTCCCAAAAAGCAAAAACTACCAACACACAACAGTCTTTGGATTAATATTATATATATATATATATATAAATATATATAATATAATTTGATTGGTTGCTCTCTTTTGTTTTCTTTCCTTATCTTGTAATCCAAATTGTGGTAGAGTAGGGTCTCATAGGTCTCATCCCATCTTGGTTCTAATGGGTCATAATAGACTAAGTCAATTTTTGACTCAATTAATAAATTCATTAATTATTTTAATCTCATCATATGAAAAATAATTACACTCTAAAGTAGGATAATTTATAATTAAGTTATTCTATACTAGATATCCGAATAAGCTCCCTCTACATAAATTAACATTTAGGATTAAATAAATTATTATCAACTCATTTGTCAATTTTTTTAATCAATTTAATTCCTTGATTTATTTCGTTTGATTACACTCTAAAATTTTAGTTTTGCAAAATAAATATTTATCTAATAATAAAAAATCATTTTTTTCCAAAATGCATGGGTTCAATTTCTATGATGAAACGTAATTAAATAAAATTAATAAAATCGTGTGAATTTTATCTTGAAAATGAAGTACCCAAATTATTGAGCATATTGCATTATCTTCTCGGGATGAACATTTGGCTTTCAATGCATCGCAGAGACACTATACAAACGAGTATAAAAAAATGAGTACTCTTTACAGTTTACAAAATATGGACCCATCACCACCACTACAAATGCAAAAGCATCAAAACATCCGTATATCATGAAGTTCCAACAGTTGATCCTAGATTTTGAGGTGGTCACTCGACTCACTCCACTTTTCTGTTATGGCTTCATTCAAAATGTTGGATGGGTACCTTCATGAATTGACTAGAACACTGGAATATTTTCATTGCAATAGAATATACGTTCATACATACATACATACACATACATATTATATATTATATATATTTCTGATTCTAAATTTGCTTGTAACAGAATTTAATCCAAGCAATTGACAATAAGAAAAATTACTAAACCGAGAGAGAGAGAGAGAGAGAGAGAGAGAGAGAGAGAGAGAGAGCTAACTTACTCATTCAGTTTAACAAAGCTGTGTATTTGAATAAGGTTGATCAAAACCTACAGACATAAAAAAAAAAGAAAAGAAAAGAAAGTGCAGTTTAGATGAGAATGAGGGAAGAGAGAGAAGAAGCCATAGCAACCACAATAGGCAGAGATTTCTTATTTGCAACATGCATGCCGCTGTGGGTAAATTGATCCCGCCCTATACACAAACATATTTATGTGTGTGCGTGCGTGCGTGCGCGCTTATATGCAGCTGCAAAGCCACGGTTTATACACAGCATTAGTTGCAGAATAGCTAAAAAACATAATAGAACAGTGTTTCCTTGTCAGAAGTCATGGACAAGCTAGCTTATGCAACACCCCATGCATGCAACAAGCTAAAAAAGATAGGATCAGTCCGAAGAGAGAACCAAAAGATGATAAAGAGAGCAGGTGATCCAATTTAATCCATATAGAAAGTGATATTGGCGCGGCTCAATCTGAGATCGTTCTTTACAAAAACATTTGTAAATCCGTCTTCAGATTGAACCTCACCAACATCGCTTTCTTTGCTTCCCATACGTCCACCAAATTGAAATGAAACTTTTCATGCACCATGCATATATGAATGCAACTAGAAAACATATAGTGATCACATTCAAAATATTGGACAGCTAAAAGAGTTTGTAGGTATTTAAATTTTAGCTATCAACTGATCAAGGGCTTGGTCCCACTTAATTACTGGCCAAGTTAATTAAAAAAGGGAAAAATGAAAAGAAAAGAAAAGAAAAAAAGAACATCAAACATGGTCCATGTTGCACCAAAAGGACAATAATAGATGATCATTTAAGATATCTAGGTGGCCGGGAATAAAGATCACTAACTTGGTGGAGAAAGAGGTGGAGGTGAAGGTTTGGTTGGTGGTTAGGGGGTGGTAATGTTGAAGTGGGATCTCCAATAATTATTTATATTCCATGAATGGAGCTAAATACCAATGCTTTTTTGTGCAATTAAACTTTATATCTAGCTATCTAGCTAGCTACTATAACTCTAAGACAACATTAAATTAAGGAGAAAAAAACCAAGCGGGAGGGCTCTTAACTTCTATTTCCAATCAAAACATGACAATCTTGAATGGTAATGAATTTTCAGGGAATTGAATGAAGAGAAGAAAAAAGGGGTGTGTGTGCGCGCGCGAGTGGAGAGAGAGAGAGAGAGAAAAGATGTTTTGAATGCTCTCAAACATTATATATATATATATATATATATATATATTAATGCATAATTAAGCAGCTATAAAAGACAAACTAAAGTAGAAGTTGAAACTAGAAAGTGATATTAGTAGTTGTAATAGTGATTGTTTCTGTTAGTTGTGGATGTTGAATTAATATATATTAACAAGAACAAAGTGTTTTCGGTAAAATCTTGGAAGGAAGACAATTAAGATGAGCATATATGTGTGTGTGTGAGTGTTCAGAAGGTGAGTGAAATGATGTCAAGGGGAGCAGCTTACTTTAGGGTTTGTCATGCTTAATTAGTTTGTACTCATAAAAGCAAACACTACTTCTGAAGGATTGTCCACCAGAAAAAACCCAAACATGCAATAGATTTTACCTCTCTTTCCATCTATCATTAATTATTTTAAAACCCCTCCCTTCTGTATCATGCTTATATTTGATTAATTAATGAAGCTTTACTCAGAGAATAATTAAGATAGTCAAATGATAACTGATTTGCATGCCCAGTATAAATAATTCCTTCTCATTTAATGGAATCATGGAAAGTTTGATTCATTTGGGTATGGCTCACTGATCAAAAAGTTTTTGACCATTAATGATTTTATGGTATATTATTGTTAAGCTAGTATTGAATAAATTAAATTTGCATTGATATAACTTATGTACGTATCATATTTAAACTACTTAACTTTACCATTTGAATCATATTCTAAAAGTAGCTTACTTCTAATCAGAAGTTATTCATATGGGTATGGGACCATTATAATTTTAGTTTGACAGTAAATCTCTCATAAATTTTACAAAATAATAAAATTATAAAACCTGTCAGCTCATGGAAAACAAAAGGGTTGAAACAATTTTTGATGACTAAAATGAAATTACATCATTTTGAACTTCTCAAACAGAGAAAGTATCGTTACTCTGGAGTCCGGATTATTGGTTTCAAACCAATAAATATTTAATACATGAAAAAAATTATGCAGGTCCTTCCAGGATCAATGAGTATTTTCCCTCTCAGGTCACATTCATCCTATTTTTGTTATGTACGCAATCAAGAATTTGCTACATACATATATATATATATATATAGATAGATAGAGGAGGGGGAGAGATATGATTATTGATTTAACAACCTACAATTTTTAAGAGCATCGTCTACAAAATGTGTTGTCTTAGCATATATCTTTGTAGATTGCGTGCAGTATGGAAATGTCCAGTTAATCTAAAATTGATAGTGTGCAAATTAGTATATCAATAGCCATTGAGGACCTACACGTAGAAGAAGAAGAAAAAATAGTCAAGTGATAAGAGAGAAAGTAAAAAAGAGAGAGAATCATGGAAACAAAAGTGCATAATGTCATCGAAGAATTGTCTAGAAAGAAGTTTGGGAAGCTGTACCTACAAAAGTTGCCATCTCTAGCTCTGCCTCTCTCAAAGACACACACACAACAGATGGTCACATAGTCACGCACTTGGATCTGCAGTACATGAGCAAACCCAAATCGGGGACACCGGCGCTAAAGGAGCGCTGCCTTGGGCCTGCCCTTGGGGGACACTCATCTTGGGTTGCTGCGTACCTTTTTATTCACCATCACCACTTTTTTTTTTTTTTTAAGGCCATCCAACCCTTTTCTTTAAAGATTTTGGAAACCCCAAAAGAACCTTTTGTCCTCTCTCCCATCATGAGTTGGAATAATTATCAGGTGAAATTATCACATCATGTTATTATATAACGATCTCTCATAAAATAAATTAAAATTAAAATTAAAATTAAAATTTCATCCATAAAATAAGAAAAAACTATCTTTTCATGAAAGACCGTTATACAGTGATATAATGTGATGATCTTGTCGAATAATCTTTCTTTGAGTGGGGGTCGATCATAAGTTTGCATAGCAATTACAAATAAGTGTAAATATCTAGTAAAACGATCATCCCACAAGATAACCGTTCCACTTCACTTATTCTTTTATCATCAAATCCTAAGACTTTGTGTACAGAAGTTTTTTTTTTCTTCTGTCTATATATACTTAAAAAGTAAAAATAGAATGCAACTTATTTTTCAAAATCTTATAAGTATAAAAAAATATATTTTAAAAAGACAATACTTAGTTTCAAACTCGGTAAGATAAATTTTCTCTTACTCACGTGTAATTTTTGATTGTTTAATTTTTATTTTTTTAAAAAAAAATAAATAGTCACATAATATATATATATATATATAAGTACATGTATGACACACTAAAATTGTGACACATACCTCCTAAGTAGTTTGAACTTTGAAGTCAAATATTGTCATTTTAGAATTAAAATTGTTACTTCAGTAGACCTTTTTATTAATTAATTCTTTTGAAAATTAAAATTGTGATATATTCAAGTGATGACTTTAACTAATGAAATCATCAATTTTACTGGCCTTTTATGATTCTCTATTAGTTTGAACTACTTCTATTTGATAAAGAAAATCTCAAACAACATGGGTTAGTATATATATATATGTGTGTGTGTGTGTGTGTGTGTGTGTGTGTGTAAAAGTGAGAGGTCAAAAGCAAGCGTGACTTCCATGGCTTTATCTGTTACTTCCACTAAATTTTAATGTTTATTGAGTTCCATGTGGAAACAACAAAGTTGACAGTGAATGGGCCATGCATGTTTGGGCTTCAATTTCAATCCCTTTAGTTTTGCTTGTTGGCCTTTTTGTCAGGAAAAGCATACATACTTTTTTAAAATTGTATCCCCACTTTAAATTAATATTTTGAATGATTTTTTATATTCAATAATACTATATTTCTTAAATTTGTATAATTGTATCTCGTGATGCTGATGTGATAGAATCACATTAATTATATGATTTAAAGTATTATCAATAATATTATGACACGTTATTTAAAATACTAATTTTGAATAAAAATTTAAGAATTGTAGCATTGCTCTTTTACATTTCTTTCTTTTTCATTTGTTGGTGTCTTCTATTATAACCTTATACCAAGCAATGACATAATGAATTTTTACACTCTTATATAAGATTTATTATAATAAATATATGTGAGACCACTTTTTATATTTAGGAGAGAGAAAAATTATTTAAAAAATCTATTATATATATTGAATTGATAAACATTTGAGTTCATGGGAATTATAATATTGTTTTGGCATAAACTTATGATAAAAAAAAAATTTGCAAGGAAATTGAAGTAAACTCGAGCTTTTGCAGTGATTGAGGAAATTTTTTGAATGGAACTAGTTTATCACAATGGTGGTACGCCTATCCAAGGGTATGATGGTCTGTGTGCTTAACCCATCTTTTTAAGTGATGATAACACTCGTGCTAAAATGGTATTGAAAAAATATACTGTGACTGTGGTGATCCAATCCGACTGAAACATGTCCTACATTACACTTGGGCCAAATCACTTATCAACTTGTAGAGACACGAAAGTCCTCTCTCTCTCTCTCTCTCTCTCTCTCTCTCTCTCTCTCTCTCTCTCTCTCTATATATATATATATATATATATATATATGAAGGCATGCATGCCTGCCTCCTAGAAGGACCCTAAATCTCTTTATTATATAGATCACATTACTGCGTGTCTTCTATGTCCACATATGAAGGCATGCTTGCCTCCTAGAAGGGCCCAAAAAGTTGTTTTCAAGAATTGCCACTTTAATAATAGAGACACCCATTAAAAAAGGTATCTACAGTCCCCCCCCCCCCCTCTCTCTCTCTCTAACTAAAAAGTCATCCTTGCTATCATAATACAGAGGGAAAAAAAAGGAAAAAGATTTTAAAGTATCTCAAAAATACTTTTCAACTAGCTTTTGGAGCAACAAATCATTGTCAAAATAAAATTCTTAAATAATTGTCACGCATTTTCAAAACAAAGTTTTTTTTTTTTTTTACTTCTGGTCTTTTTCCCAGCACTCTCAGAACATTTATCCTCAAATTTTTGTCATTGTTTTGATAAAAACAAGGAAAGGAAAATTTGAACTCGTGTTTTGCAAGAGATAGCTTTAAAATCATCTAGAATAAGATCCTGGTCCTGATTACAATCGTATCTCAAAATTGATTTTTTTTAAAAAATGTGTTTCTTACCTAAAATTCTAAAACTAAATTTCACAATATCTATGAAAAAATCATATCCCGTTTGGAAGGGTAATTGCTAAATCAACTTCCCTTCCCTTAGTGTTGAGACATGCAGAAGAAAGAGTAGGGTTTAAATTTCTGCAAGAATATGAAAAGAAGGAGTTAGTTAAAACAATCAACCCAACAATTGGGTAGGCTTGCCAAAAAAATTCCCTACCCTTGGTAAAATAAAAAAATTGAATCCCAAGTCTCCATAATAATGATTTTGTGCCATGGCTTAGCTCATTAATAACCATTTCCACAATTTCTCAACTTTTATGCAATGGATGACTTATTAGCTGATGATGGGTATAGGAGGCACTGAGACAGATTATTCGTCCTATTATAACATGCTTAAAAAAAATATTCTACATAAAATTTTGATAAATTATTATTATTTTTTAAATCAAGGACAATAATTTTACAAGGTAAAAAGAACAATATCAAATGAAGACACTGTTTCCGCAACTTAAATCTGTGAGTAATCTTACTGTTGTGAAATACTAATTATTAGATAGTCATGTGTATCTAGCTTATTAGGCTTAACATGTAAACAAATGGGCATACATTACACAAACATTTTTATTATTTTAACACCATAGAGCGCTAAATCACAAGTAGAACTGTAAAAATATGATCAGAACAGGGCTAATTCTCTGATTAAAATTAGAACCTCTAATAACATTATCAAAATTCTCACCAAGGCAAACATAACCATCCCTCTAAGCTACCTCCAATTAAAAGGGATCATGCACAGCATCCTAGTGCTTACTTCCCTTTAAGTTTACAGTAGGCATACAAACAGGATCCAAGAAAACCAAGAGATTGGCCCACAACGTTCAACTGGGATCAAGACATGACAGCAGTTTACATCAGAAAACTGGGACAGCCTGGAATAGTGCATAAAGAGAAATGCTACGGTCGGTTGCGAAGGTCCAACCTTCGTGATGTGATTGATCCATGCACTACACGCACATGTATCACGTGACTGCATGATGTGCACGCACCAATTACGTTCAGGACCTTCGCGACTGACGGTAGCAGCGCTCCTGCATAAAAGATATTTAAAAAAGAAAAGAAAAGTAAATCAGAAGTTTATGCTCACCAAATCAAAAGGAAGCCCACCAAAAAGTAGCCAGCCGAATCCGATGGTAAACAGATCCTGTAATGCCATTATCAGTAACATGTATGGGGATTAGCTGCAAATGCCAAGGGCATAAAAATTAACATTTGAACACTACCCAGGCAATTTTTAAACACTAGGAGCTAAACTGAGTAATGATTCTAAAGGGTTGTGTGGAAGACCTTGGTTGAAGGGTATATCCTTCTGGCCTGTTCAAGGGAAACCAACTAAACTATAAAATCCAGCATTTCCTGATGGCATTTTAGTACTGGACTTGCAGTGACAGAAATGTCTTTACCAAAAGAGTTCTGAATTATGTGGATTCGGCCTCCAACAGATTGAGCTGATTGAACTTCTCTAATTTTTTCTGTAGTTGTTAGGTGTGTTCGAATCAATGTGATAGATTCAGTCGGTATCTGGATTGATCTCTGGAGAAAATATAGAGTGAGACCTATTGAGTCTCTGGCTTTGGGACCCATGCCAAGTACAGCCTATGTGGATAATTAAACTACCAACTAGGCAATAATTGTATTAACAATGATAAAATGTTACAATAGAATTGCTATCTACCTGATGCATTATGACCATTGAAGCAGTTTTCTGGTCTAAGATATGACAATAACCACAAGAAAGAAACCAAATGGACAAATGCACCAGTTGGAAGGAAAAGAACTATTGTATTAACTTAATAACATCAGAATTGACACAGTTATCAAGTGTTGTGAAGGGTACCACATGAGGTTGGCAAACAGGCATTACACACCTTTAAATTACCGCAGATTGTCTGTGTGAGTGCTGAATTGAGTGTTGTATTTAAGAAAACATAGTAATTCAGTAAGAAAGCCATAATACAGGAAAGCATCATCACAGCCTGCAAAACATTCCAATACAGCAATAGCATATTAGAGGCATTAGGAGGATTCTTGCAGGACTAATATTTATTAACTAAAGGATTTGTGAGGATAAACAGTGTAGAATGCATAAAACAGGCAATAGAACCACTTGCTGGGTGAATAACTCATGAGAGGAAAGCTACATGTGATCAATTTGCATGCCATGCATGGAAGGTTAGATATAATCATCAACGGATGGACAAAAATAAATGGAAAAAAGATACTACAGGACAGGAGCGATGATGTCTGATATAACCAAGTTGCCAAGGATGTACTCTGAAAACCAAAATTTTTCATCTGATAGTAAGCACCTGAAAGCCGAGGGAGAATAAATGTGGGAAGTTTAACGTTACTTCCAAGTCACCTCTGATAGATGTCCAGAATAGCAAGATCGGTCCACATATTATGCCTACACGAAAATCAGGTAAATAAATATTAATAGGATTAAGTTTCTTTAAACTCTTCATTTTTTGTTAAGTAGTAGCCAATTGTCATTTACAGGGAATGGATATAAAATTCAACAGATACGATTCTGCTTGAGACCTATTATCTTACCATTGCACCACATAAGACCAAAGCTATTGAGGCCACTTGATTTTCCTAAAAGATTGAGAAATTATCTCATATCAGCAATAGAATTGCCAAACTGTCGTCAAAAAGAGTGAGACATGAGAAAACACAAAGATAAAAATACTACCAATGCGAGCTATAGAAGCAAGATATACTGCAGTACAGATGTTCGACATGAAAACAATAGCATAGCTGTAGGAATCAAATGACAAGTCTCGAGCTCCAGCAATAAATGCACCAACTATGATTATCCCCACACTGATGAGACCCGTGGAAGTTTTCCATCAAGAAAGGCATTAGCAACATGAAACATTTAGGTCAAATTATAAAAATAAAGAACAATCTATTAGGATATAATGATCTGAATCATATATCTGTCCATGCTTCTTCATTTTTTTTGTTCTTTACTTTTTAAGTAATAAACATGCACTCATGCACTAACCGGGTCTTGAACACTGTGCCTACTCTTTCGAGGTAGTAGGACTATACCACTCAAGCTAATAGCTGGAGGTCATGCTTCTGTCGTTTTTGTTTGTTTTTCACTCTGAACTGTTTTAAAAAACCAACCAATGTCTTGTCACACATTATTCATGACTTTGGAATATTAATTGATAAAATCAACCTCATATATTCCACTTTTTAGATTGTTAAAATATCCGAAATAAAATTTGAGACAAATCCAAGATCCAGAATAGTTTAAGAAAGTCTAAAAATCCAACAAGAACATGATGTTAACAATAATAATATAGAGATACTGTGAATGTAAAAATACATATAAAATAGACAACTTGTGTGAAATCTAGAAAAAGGAAAAATGAAAATTTGGTAAAACTAGAAAATACATTTCTTAGTAGATTGTTGGTTCCACCTTTTGAGGATGGTCTCATGCTAGATAAAGAAGTCCAACCTTATGGCTAAAGCAATTGTTATTTATATATTTTTAAAAAAAAAAGAAAAAGATCAAGACCATGCACTGGCATAAGAACCTCAGAGAGAGAGAAAGAGTACAATGACTGAAAAGAGGCCTTCACTGGAGAAGCCAAAACTAAAATTCTAAGAAAGGTTCAATCATATGAAGACATTTCACTTGGGACTCCAGCAGAACTAACTACAGAATTTTATGCTTAGCAACTTGCAAAAAATCCTTATATTTGGCCAGGTAGCAAACAGCCTATAAACGTTTTCTGCTTCATAAACATCAATGATGCATGAGATGGAGGAAAGCAACATATAAAAGGAGGTGCTCACCTGCCAACAACAGACGGGTGAATGTTTCTGTCCCGCCAAAAGATACTCCACAAGCATCGTAAAAGCCACAGTTGTCCTCCTGAGGGTGGTGTACATAGGAACATTTACACCACGCACAGATTCCATTGAGACCAGCTTTCACCAGGACAGAAACAGGTAGGGACATTTAAAAGGAGAACTATAATATCTGCTAAAACAAAAAGAAAATGATTGCGTACCATCAAACATGTACCATGTAAAGTAAATACGATAATGCAAGAGGAAGGGTGTGAAGCAATTTCTTCAATGGTACAAGGGTTGCAGGGTTATTTATGACACTATGCGGTTCACTAACTGTGAAAGAGATGATCTTCTGGCGCCTCATTGCATAAAGGAACGAGCATGAACATAGCATCTAAAACAAACATTAAAAGAAAATGCCTCAGTTAACCAGTGAGAAAAAGATCAAACTCTGCTTTAACAACCAATTCTTCATGAGTATTGAAAAAATTAGGCTATTTAGGAATCAAAACTTGAAATTCATAATAACTGCCTGGTAGCTCATTCATTGAGTGCACATATAAACTGAAGAGAAGATAGTGATTATAAAAGTGGATTAAATTTTGATAATAGTGATAGTATTTTTTTTTAAGTAATTGTGTTTTATAGAGGATAATCATGTAGACTTAAATCATGCTGGATCTAGTTATGGCAGTAAAACAGTCGGCAAGCAATATCACAGTTAGCTCAACCCGTGGGGGGTGAAATAGCTTTCCCACACAAGATGGAGCTCAATACAAAGGAGTTTCTTGTGCCTTACTTCATCTTCAAATATAAATGTGTATGCCATTCGCCAAAGCAATTATAGCACAGTAGTGCAAGTATAGCAACTGCAATGGAGAGGCTTAAAGGCATGGGTTAAAAATTGGTCAATACTTACGTACAAGTGTTCCTAGGGCTCCCTTACCATTGTCGACTGATACTTTATAGAGATCAAAAGAGCAATATTTTTTTTTTAAGTCTCTAGAATGAAGAAGTCTAAAGATTGCATCTCTTTGACAAACATAGGACTCCATAGACAACAATTTAATGAATAAGCGAAGGACGAGGTATCCTTCAAAAGGAAATTTTTTAAAAAAATGGAGATCTAGTACAAATTACCATATTACAAGGCCACCTACAAGACATAACTCGCACATCCCAGACACGCCATACACTCCAAACCAAACATGGCTCAAGGGAGATAAAAATAGCTTTTTAATTGTTGGAATGTTATAGCCCCTCTTTTTGCTAAATCATCTATCGCTTCATTTGAGGACCAAATTGAAAATTTTAAACTCCACATCGACTGCTATAGAAAAATCTGAGTTTTCATGCATGTAGCGCCTGTAATGCCTAAATCCAATTAATGTTTCTCTAACAATAACTGTATCTTTAGCTCAGCTAAAATGTGACTAAACCTCAAGAGGGAGGCTTTCTTCAAGCCTTCAAGAAGGATTTGATATCATATTCAATTGCATCATCGATGATAGATGATTATATTTGGTTATATTTATGGTTTCTCAATTTTGGTTATAATCTTAGCCATGAACCCAGTGTTACTCCCCATTAATTGATGGTAATAGGAGGGGTGAACTAGGTACAAAACTAATATTTGCCATTATTTAAAAGTGGTTGCTCTCAAGCTCAAATTGTCCAAGCTTTAACCGTTGCACTAAGCAATGGCCTTTACTGCAACTAACGTCAAGATTTATACAATGCAAATAATTAATAATGTTTTACTTGTCATTAAATTCATAAAAAAATAAATTATATAATACAAAAAAGAAAGAAAAAACCAAAGATTTGATAATTGATGCTAGTTACACATTGACCAACACTCTTCATAGCATTACACCTCAACCACTGTTACGAATAACACATGATTTAAAACCATGCTTAGAGGTTTGATTCTGAATATAGACAAACACAAACTAAGATATGAATATACAATTACATAGCTCGTAAAAATTTTGGAATTTCAACTGAATTGAAATAGTAGAACTGGGATAGGCATTATTTGTTTGTCAAATTGATGAAGCTCATGGTATGGCTTCACGATTCTATAACAGAAAAACTCTTTACTTCTTCATTCTTCCCTTTTTAGGAACACCAGGCAGGGGAGATGACTACATTACTAAGGTTTCTTATCTCTTTATTTTTTGGTAAGTAAACGTAATCACTAAGGTTTCTTATATCACATTATTATCATAAAAAGATAAAACCACATGATCAAGTGCATAATCAATGGCAGCATTCACTAATCACTACTCTACCAGAAGTAACAGAAGTTTCAAAGTGAATAATGTGTGGGTTAGTCCATTCAACTATACAAGCAATTAGAAAGGGATACCTGAAAAAGTGTGATGACATTTGCACATTGGAAAATTGTAAGAAGAAAGGGCTGCTTTGTTGAACATTACCAAGAGAACTGCAGGACAGACATCGACGCATGGCCATAGTAGTTAAAATAAAATTGTCAGTCCCGTAATTACAGTCAATAGATACATGGTAAGAATGAAAGAAAGGCTCTAAATCATTTAAGCCAGTGTCTTATCTTTCACAGCTATTACTGTGACAAGTCATTGTTAAGTGCTAAGAAACCCCCATGGATGAACAACGAGAATAGTAGTGAAATCTAGCTAATGATGATTTAAAACAAACTTGATGCAGTAATTTTACCTCCTTGAGACCAGCTGAACTATAAATATCATGTCAATTGGTGACCCCACACTAATGAAAAAATAGAGATATTTAAATCTAGGGATACCACTAGTTTATGAAGGGCATTAAAAGGAAACAAATGACAAAAGTGTAACAAACCAACGATTATGAACTAGTCAAATCTCATAAGAAGATAAAATTTTGACCCTGCTCTAACAATAACTTCTACTACAGTATGCACCAAGCTCTTGACATAATTATTTGTAAAGTACTAGGAAAAATTCGTGCCAAGGAATATTTTCCCTCCCATTTTTTCTCTCTCCTAATGCTCTTTTCTTATCAATATATACATATATTTTCTTATCAGTTATTATGTACATGAAGGTGGGTTATTTTAGCTATGTATGCTATTAATTTATAAAGCCCTTTTCCTCAACTATGCCACCCATCGCATTAAGCCCCTTTTAAACTATTTTTTTATTAAAAAAAATTAAAGAGCGAATTTCAGCTTGCGACACCAACTATTGGATTGAATATTCCTCCCATACTTGTCGAGGAACCAAAATCAGCATGATCAAAGATTCCATCACGTCCCATCAATATCATAACAAATTAGAATTCTATTCATATATAAATAAATATATATATATAGACATATATAATACTTAAATTTTATTAAGAGAAATGGGTTCATGGATGGAACACCTACATTTATCCAATTAAGTGTTGATATTTGACGTGAGTGGAAAGCATGATAACGGTACCTAATCCAACAGTGTGGTTGAAAAAATGAGTTGTTATGAAAAGTTATCTTCTACCATGGGTAAGTTGATTTTCTCTCATATATAAACATGTGTGTGTAATTTATAAGATACCCGAAACCACTAGGTCATGCAAGTGTGCGCTTTTACCCATCCAGTCAATTAAAGAGGAAAGGTATGTCAACCGAACAGATAAAAAAATGAAATCAATATGTATATATAATGAAACAGGACATGGCACAAACAATTTGGGAGAAAAAATGTGGGAGGTGAAGGAACGAACCTGCACAAGCCATGTAAGAGAGGGCAGCATAGGCGCCTCGTTTGGTCATGGCGGAGTCCTTGTGGAGGCGCTCTTTGCTTCTCTGAGGATCAGAGACTGGCAGCGTTAGATTGTCGGGTGATTTCGCGGAGGCCATTGCGAGATATCTGTGAGCCCTGTGTATGAGATGGATGTTTTCCGAATGAGAAATGCAGAGCAGTTAAAAGTAGGAGAGAGAAAGAAGAGCGTTTCCGTCCGGGGAGGAGAGGGAATACTGTAGTTGAGTTGGCAGAGCTTGAGAATCTGTCTTTTATGGACACATGGCAGTGCCAGTGGCTCAGTGGGAAGGAGGGTCCGTAAAGTTGGGCCCCATTTAAGATATTAAATTATGAACGCTGGCTGATTTATTACATCATTAATGATAATTTATACATTTATTAAATATTCAATATATATAGAATGAGAAATAATTGTATACCATATTTTGTTATCTAATTTTGTATAAACAATGTTTTTTGTTTTAATTACATTTAGCCCCTCTCTAATCCACCCTCTCACGGTTGGGACCTACTTGGTGATTTGAATTAGGGTTATTAAATGCTATTCAAATTCATCAATTCGTTCTAATCCATTTACAAATTAGCGAATATAAATAAGTCATTTAGTTAGTGGGTCATAAATAAATTAAGTAATAAAAAATTTGTCAATTTAACGGATCAATACGAGTTGAATATGAGTGTTTGACTGATTGAAAATAAAAAATATAAAAATAATAAATATATATATATATATTAATATGTATCTCTGTTTATATATATGTAAAACAAAAATAATAAAATATATACAATAGATTATAAAATAAAATTAATATTTAGAGAATATAAATCAGCATCACCATATATATAAACAAAATATAAATCAGAACTTTGTGATCTAAAGTAAGTTGAATTGGTCTTTACTAGGAGCTTTGAATACTAGTTTTTTTTCATAAATAATAATTGATATATACAAACCACATTAGAGAAATATATAATTCATCTTATTAGTCTATATTAATTATCATGAAAAAAAAATCCCTATCACTACTTAAATACATAAAAAAATAATTACATATATATACAATGGTATATATATATGTAGATTACATTATATATATAACGGTATTACGTATATAAATTAATTATATATGTAATATATATATATATATATTATTCTAGCTATCTATATAATTATAACATATATTAATTACCTACAAATATATATATAATTATTTATTGTATAACATTAGAAATAAAAAAAATAAAAAAAAAAAGAGTTATAGTATAAAAGAAATTCTATCACTAGTGGTGGAATAGATAAATGTGAAAAAAAAAAAAAAGAAATAGATAAGACAGAAATACAGATTATATACAATTATTATTCATGAGAAACATAACTTTTCTTGTGTTTTTGCGATGAAATAGAAGTGACATTTTCAAGAAGAAAAACAAGTTATATGGATCCGATTTTTAAGGATAATTTTATCTTTCTTGCTAACCAAACTCTTAATAAATTTTATATTTTTCTATTTCTTTCACTTTTTACTACTTTTCACCTAACCAAACGTAACCTTGGGGTTGGAAAATAAATAACGGGTTGAATTCGGGTTTGCCCGACCCATATTTGACCCGTTTAATTACAAGTCAAATATGAGTTCAAACCGTTTTGACTCGACCCGTTTTTAATCAGCCCCAACCCGTTTTCAACTAGTCCCCAACCCGTTCATTTTGTTAGGCCTAATATATATTTAATACCGAAATAAATTATATTACCTCGAAAGGTTGTTTTTGTTTTTATTTTTATTTTTTATGATTAAATTACTCAATTTCGATGTATAACAAGTTGTTGAAGTCTTTTAGAAGTAGTGGTAGTGCTCCACTAATAGACATAATTTTGTTTTTGTTTCCAATAAAAGTCCAAGTTATTTATCTCAAATAATATTAAGTGGAAACAAAAAAAAATTATGTATTAATAGTGATTGGAAGTTTTTTTTTTTTTTTTTTTCATTATGAGATATCAATAAATAACTTTTATTTAATCTTTATTGGATGCTAATATCTGAATATTGCCACTTGCATTATTCTTTCAAAACTTGAAGTTGCAAATCTTCATCAGATAATTTATAATGAGTGAAGTTATGAAATCTTGTAGTCTTAATCAAGTTATGAATATTCAGAGATAATTACATAAATTTATATCATCTTCCAAGTAATGTTTAGGTCCCTAGATAACATTATTTGTCAAAACAACTATTTAAGTTGTTATCTGTTTGACAATTTAGTTTATGCTATAAAAAATAACGAACCCGTGAAAGTAATCACCATCAATTTCACTTGATTAGATCTATTAATAAGGAAATAATTTTCTTTTAAACGTATATTCACAAAAGCTTTAACAGAGAAACATGATAAATTTTGTTAGTCATATTACTTGATTAAGATGTGACAATTTTAGGTAGATTTTATTTCTAAAAAAAAAGTTGAGTAACAGGTCAAATTCAAGTTGAACCGACTCATTTATGACCTGGCCCGTATTCGACCCGACTAATTTCAGGTTAAGTATGGGTTCAATCCCTTTATGATCTGATCCATTTACAACTCGCTCAAATCTGTTAAACCCGCCCGTATTGCTAGGCCTAATTTTAATGAATAATTGGTCCCACTTTTTACAAGGGTTGACATCACATGTAGTTTATATTTTTCTATATTTATATACATTACATATATGGTTTTAGGTAAGCCTAATTGATTCAAGTTGTAAGTTGTTCAAATTTGACTTGAGTTGTAAGTTTGTATTTACTTTTTAATTTTTTATGTCTTGAATTAATCTCAAACAAATTTTCATTCGAACTTGTTATGAATCAAGAACAGGTGACTCTGTTTTCTGTTATTTTATTATCTAGAATTAGAGTGCCTATTATTCTAACGAGTTTAGTTAAGCTTGACAAATTCACAAATTTTTTAATATATTTAAATTTAACTCATTTATTAAATGAATCAAATTCTCACGAACTATTATCGAATTAAACCCTGGGTTTATGAATGACTTAATTCTC
Organism: Nyssa sinensis; assembly: GCA_008638375.1. NCBI lineage: Eukaryota > Viridiplantae > Streptophyta > Magnoliopsida > Cornales > Nyssaceae > Nyssa > Nyssa sinensis. The sequence continues at coordinate 5,019,392 of CM018047.1, forward strand.
TTTCATCCATATGTAATAAATAAATAAATAAACAAACTCCTTAATTGTGCAACTCTAAAATATAATAAAAATATTTATTTTTTAAAATTGATTTATCCATTACACATAATAAACAATTGTATTTTATATTCTATAAAAAATATTTTATTAGATAATTTTTATAAAAAAATATTTTGTTTATTTACTTGAATAAATTATTAATTTAAAATGAATATATAATAATTATAAAATAATAAAATATGTGAACACAAATAAATCACACAATTACCCAAAAATTTACATACTTTAACTTTAAACCTACAGTCTACGGATAAAGAGAGTTTCACTATTTGGTAAAACAAATGCGAAAGTGACTCCCACTTAATAGATATTAATCTCTTCACTTTTTGCTCTATGCACTTTTCCTGTATCCGGTATCCCATACTTTTGCTCTATGCACTTTTCCTGTATCCCATACTTAGTCTGCACTATACAAACCACCCTTCATATAGACTTTATTTGGCACCAGGCAAGATAGAGAGAAATGCGGCCGTTTTACTGCCGTCACAAATGTTGATCTTTGAAGTAGTTGCATTATGGCTTCCTTCTCTTTCCCTTAGGACGAAAGTTTTGTTTTTTCTCAAATTGAATTTTTTTTTTCAAAATTTACATGAATATTTTTTTTCCAAAATTTTGAGGGTACTAAATATATATTTTAAAATTAGAATAAATTTTTATAAAATTACATTTAAAAAAAAATAGCAATTTTAGGGACCTTGGCCTACACATGTGCTCCACTCTTGTGTGTGTGTCTATATATATATATATATTTTGATGATACAACCTACAATCTAACTCTACATATGATGGCGTATGAGGTGCATAGGTTTAAGAGAAGAGGAAGAGGATTTGTACAAGGATAGAATTATAATTTTAAAAATTAGTGTAATTTAGATTAAATATAATTATAAAAATATAAAAATATTTTTAATAATTAATGGCGTGAAGATTTTTTAAAATTATTAGATAATTATATTATTAATTATTCATCATAAATGAATTAATTTTTAAAAACTTATTAATTATTAAAAATAAATAATTTATTAAATATTAATTATAAGAATTTTTTTAAGTCAATGAAAGAGTGTCTATTAACAATCAAGCCCAGTTCAAAGATAATCAAAACAAAACCTTCTATATTTTATTTTGCACTCTGATTTGAAAAAATAAAAATAAAAACCGAAAAATCAAATGAAAATTCAATAATTATGACATGTAATCGTGGATTAAGATAACTGAGGCAGCGGAGTGCTGGTCCTTCTGGAGAAATGTCAATACCGGTCCCGCCATGCCCCCTCTCATAGTCTGATGACTCATATCTAATCTTCCTCCGTCTCGAAGAACACCGGCTTCCTCTCAAATTTTCTCTCTAAACTCTCTTTTCGTACTCTTTCTTTCTTCCTCAATATCTCTGCAACTGACCACCGATGCAAGAAGTAGAGTTGCACGATTTGTCAGATGACGCCGATTACGCAGCGTCTCTGCAGCAAGTATGCAATCACTTATAGTCCTTAATTTTGATCTCTATTTATATATTTGCTTATTTTTATGTGTATATATATAAGTATGCTTATATTCAATTCGAATCTCATTTAATCAGGCGCGCATAATAATTACTATTTTTTTTTTTTGCTGGAAATTGATTAGAATTCAAATTCGATCACTGCTTCAAAACTGGATTAATTGACGGGCATTGATCTCAAATTCGTGAATTCAATCTAGGTTTTGTATGTGCGATTTGTTTTAGGGCTCAGCGAGCATGACTCAAAGTGATAATAGTAAACGGAGGTCATCCAGTGAACCTGATGGCGCTGAGATTGTTTATTTGAAAGATAATGTGACAATCCATCCGACTCAGGACACGGCTGAGAGGATTAGCGGGCGATTGAAGCTAATTAAGCAAGGGTCTTCCCTATTTATGGTAAACAATATTGTTGCAAATTGAAAATGTTGTTTCTAATATCTATATATATATATATATACATGTATGTATACACATAATGTGTTTGTGTATATAATTGTGGGACTGATTTTCTATGTTTTGTTAGACATGGATTCCCTATATAGGGCAAAGCTCGAACGCAAGGCTGTCTGAGAGAGGTTAGGCTCAATATTTTTATTTTATTTTTTATTTTGTGGGTTAATAGGGTGTGTGTATGGTTACTGAATTTACTTTTGAGTGCTGTATCATGCAGATAGGAATCTCTACACAATAAGGGCAGTGCCTTTTACTGATGTCCGATCAATTCGTCGGCACAATCGAACACTTGGTTGGCAGTACATAATTGTTGTATTGTCATCAGGTAAGAAACTGCATATAATTTTCAACTATTTCCAATCAGGAAGAGAGATATGGTTCAACATCAAGGTTCATGCTAGGGGCAGGGAAGACCAAAACGCATAGTCTAACCGAGGGGATGATCTTAAATAAAGGAGAATAACTAGATATGATTTATGCAATCGACCCTAAATACAAATAGTAGGGATAAGGCTTTGTTGAGTTGAATTTCAACTCTTTAAAATTGTGAGATAACATGTTAAACTTTTTCTTTTCTTGATGAGTAAAAAGATATGTTACTATAAAATCGCCAGAGGAGGTGCAACCCATGTACATGGAAGAAGTATAGAAGCTAAAGTCAAGCTCCTTCTATGAAATGTCAAACTTAGAGTATCGTGGATACTAAATCTGTACCTTTTAGTTCTTTCATGATATTTTCAGCATCTGCTGGGGTGCATGGTCAAGTGCACGCTTATTTGAAAACTAATGGACTGAACAGACATACTTGCACATGGACATGTATTTTGCACCACACATTAGAAATAGGATTATTATACTACCCTGAGGGAGTTTTACCTGTTCGTTTAGTTGGTTAGAGCTGAAATTCCTGTGTTGTACTACACGTGGGCCCTATCTAAAGGTTCAGATTCACTGGATCATGTATCTGTTGTTTGTCAGTTGCAATCAGCTGGAGAAGGGACACCACTTCTGTTGAATCCTAATGGAAGAATCTATTTTAAAAGGTGTTTTAAATAGACACATTCAACCCTCCTACTAAGGGACTGGCCAGGCCATCCTGTTTTATCATTTTTGGTGTCATTGGTTTTCTGAAGTTAAGAAGCAGTCATATAGAAGATATTAAAGTGTAAAATAGTCTAGGGATGTAGTATGATGATCACTTGATGATTGATCGTCATATGCTACAAGCTAAGAAACACAAACACGTATTGTAGGACAGAGTGTCGATGTTCGACATGTTTGGGACACGAACACTTTACGCTAAGTTGAGTATCCAATTTTTTTTCTTTTGAAATTTTGGACATGTCTTTGACACGGCCGTGCATGTTGACGGTGAAGGAAGAGAGACAAAGATGGGTATTAAAAAAAAAAAGAAAAAAAATTCGATTAAGATGGAGAGAATCATCAAATCAAGTAAAGAAAGAGAAGATAAGAGGGACAGTACCGGCGCTTATGCGATCATGATCAGAGAGACCGGTATATTCTTCTTTAGTTGGGAGCCCCCCCCCCCCCCCCCTCTCTCTGTGCAATCTCTCGCTCAGCGATTTCTCATCTCACTACCGGGACCCCACTCTATCTCTCTTTGTGATCTCAACAATGTCTCTCTATCGGCTATCTCTCATTTCACAATCGGTGCCCCCCCGGTTTTGAGGACAACCTCCTCTAGGGTTTACGTGTCATCTTAAGTATAAAATGTTATGTTTGTTATTATTATTTTTTATTTATTATATTTTTTAAATTAAATTAATTTGTATTTAACTCTTCTTTTAAGTTTTATTATTAAAAAATCTAAAAATAATATATCCCTTCCATATTTGATACTACTTTCATTTTTATTGTTTGTTAGATCAAATAATAATAATAATAATAGATTTTATGTTTAATTTATTAATTTGTGTACTTCACCAATATACTTATTTTATTTCACTAAATTAGTAAGAAAATGTATATTATTTTTTAGTAAATTAAGTTAATAAAAGTAAAATAGGTCTTTATTATTAATTTTAGTTTTTGATAAATAGTCTTGAAATTGATTGAAATGATGTTAAAATTGGATGACATCATTATATATATATATATAAATATATATTATTTAGCATATCCCCAATGTATCCATGTCTTACTTTTTTGAAATATTCATGTTTTAGGTAGTTTAGAATCTTTCAATTTTGCTTTATGGATGGTACAACAAGATCGGGTTTTGTTATAGTTTTGGGTTTTTGATTCATATAAATAATGCTTTTTGTTTGTGTTTCCATCAGTAGATCTTGGTTACCGAAAATGCTTTTAGTCCAAAACTTGAAACAAGTAGAGCATTTAATATAAAGAAACATAATTGTGAATAAATCTGTGGGCATGGTTGAACTTTGTTAAGCCATGCCAATATTCATATGCAAATTGTTAGGTTTTAAATGACCGAAATCTGAAACATATTGGTAGGTGTGAAATTCTGTTGTACATCATTCATATGCTTTTCCGACATGGTTATTATAAGCACTATAGGAATCGGATTTTGTACACTAGATATGGTTTTGTTGTTGTTGTTACATAATTACTCCGTTTCTGCTGTATGTTTTTTCTTCTGTTTCGAATGCATCCGTGCCTTTGTTCTTATATAGAATAGCATTGGAGGAATTGAATGGCTGCCCATCTCTGTATTTTCTTTGATAATCTTGTCAATTTTTTTTGGGTAGTATTGTGATCATTATTACCATATCATTTGATTCAGCAGAAAATATTTTTTGCTCAGTTGTGTGATATTTTAGTATGTCCTGATGTCCTATGCTTACTGCTGCCAGTATCAAGCTGATGTATCTTTGCTGATCTTCAAACCAATCCTCTTTTAGTTTATATTCATGCGATGACTTTTTTTATTTCAATTTTTTTTTCCGATTTCAAAGATGTATTTCTATTCATTGTATGTCTGGATTTTTTTTTCTTCTCAGGACTAGCTTTTCCTCCCCTTTATTTCTACAATGGAGGAGTCAAAGAGTTCCTTGCTACAATAAAGCAACATGTTTTTCTTGTGAGGTTGGTTGTTTTTATATGTAAAGTTATTTTCCATTTTTTGCCTCTCTATTGTAATTCATGATTACATGATTTTCGAATGCTATCCATGGAAACTCACTATCCATAGGGAAAAAATGTTGGAAGAGAAGTGTTCTGAAAATCTGGTTAGAAAAATAATGTTTTGGAAAAGAAATTCAATCTTGTGCGAACAAGTGAAATTATAATAAATGAAATACATTTCAATATCCTACCCAAAAAAAAAAAAAAATACATATCAATATATGGTACCCTTCTGGAACACCCATTTACTGAAGTCAAATGAAAATACATTTCAATACATACTACACTTCTGCGATGTCCATTTTCAGAAATCAAATCATTAATATTAATGGGAGGCACAAAATTTATTAAGTAATAGCAATGCTGTCCAGAAGAAATTTAAGTAGTAGTAAATTTAAAGAAAAGGAGAATTTTGAAATTGGTTATATTCCAGAAATCAAATCATGAATATTAATGGGAGACATGAAGGGGGTGCACCCATATGCATACAAAAATACAAATATACTCTCAAGGTGTTTGAAAAGAAAAGAATCTTTCTAGTGAAAGGGCCAAGCTCTGTGACAACCAAAAATAAAGGGTGCTCAATACGATAGCCTTTACATTCCACACAGAGGACTCTACACCTTCAAAATTTCTTTGATTTCTCTCCGTCCAAATAATCTACCATAAACACGAAGGCTGCAAGTTTCAATTCAATATTCACTAACATCAAAAGGATGATCACAATCCTTTTCATAGACTTTAAACCATAAAAACAATAAATCCTAACCCTTAAAATCAAATTAATACCATTTCTCAATTAAATCCCAAATAAAAGAAGCTTGAAAGACAAATAACCAAACTAGTTTGATGGTACAGTACCATGAACAGATTAACAGTTCAGTTACAGTAACTTGCTGTAGTGTCTTTAACTATTTCCTAATTTAAAATATAAATGAAGCCTAACAAATGACTCAAATTTAAAATTACCTAATGACCAAAACTACTACGAATGCTTCTTTCAGACCATTATTTTTTTTTAGTGGAACCCAACGTTTTTGGCTTGAAATACCTACATGCTTCAGTTCTAAATATACAGATATGTCTACACATTTAGATAAATATATTTTTTTAAGAAACTGGTAATATAATAGGATATTTCCTGGAAGTATAATTAATTATTAGGCAATACACCAACAAGTTCTAGCTTGACTGGTACCTCCTCCATCTCCCATATGGGGGGTGGAGGCCCTGGAGGGTTCAAGTCCCCTTGGGGGCAAAGTGTGTGTGTGTATGTCAGAGAGATTTACCTATCAAAAAAATAAAATATTAGGCAATACCTTGGAAGTATGGACACGCTCACAAAGTCAGAGCATCGGTGTCTGACACGTTTGGAACACGAACATGATCCGGACACACTCAGACACGTGGCCGACAAGTTAAAAATGAGTATCCATTTTTTTAAAAATAAATTTTGGACTTGTTTGCGACACCTTGGGACACGTCCGAACACGTTGGTGATGGAAGAGAAGAAGAATATGATGCAAAATTTTCACTGTTTAAAAAGAAAAAAAACAAAAAACCAAAAAAAAAAGGGTAAAAAGAAAAAAACTGATTGAAGAGGAGAGAATCATCCAGTAGAGTGGCGTACGTGGTGGTTGTGTTACGTTGCAACAACGGACACCAAATGAAAGACCCATGGCTGACCGAGTCAAATATCACTATATCAGGTACTTTCATCAAAACCCCCTCTTTTGCTAGCAATCTTTCTCTCTATTGGATTCTAAGATTGTAAATATGAATTAGTAATATGAATTACTTTTTACTTATTTAATCTTTTAATTGGTTTAATTTATATTTAACTCCTTTTTTTTCAATTTGTATTATAAAAAATTCCAAAAAATCACTTGCTTGTACCACTTTATTCTTTATTATTTGTTGGATCATATAAAAATAATAATTTATATGCTTTTAGATTTTTTTAACAAGTACTTCACTAATATATTTATCTTATATCACTAAATTAGTCCAAAATTTTGTATAGATTTTTAGTAAATCAACTTAATGAAACCATTCATAAAATTGGTTTTTATTATTAATATTAATTTGTGATACGTGGTCTCAAGATTGATTGAAATAATATTAATATTAAAATTAAATTATATGACCATCTATATAAAAATAATTTTATATTATTTAGCATGTCTGTGACCTAGTTTTTTGAAAAGTTTCGTGTCGTCATGTCAGTGTCATGTCATATCCATGTCCCGTGTCCATGCTTCTTAGGGGGAATACAATTATTAACTACCATGGATCCAAGTTAGTATTTCAAGAATTATTTTTTTATAAGTAAGAGATCCCTTTCTCGGAAAAGGAGGTGGTAGAAGCCTTAGACGCTTGCAATGGGGATAAAGCTCCAGGGCCAGACGGTTTCACTATGGCTTTTTTTCAAAAATGTTGGCACATCTTAAAAGCGGATATTATGGCTGTCTTTGGGGCTTTCCATCGGGAGGGGGGCTTTGAGCGAAGCCTCAATGCCTCTTTCATTGCCCTCATCCCCAAAAAGGATGGTGCCAACTGCATCAAGGACTTCCGTCTCATAAGTCTTGTAAGCAGCATTTACAAACTTATTGCAAAGGTTCTTTCCTTAGGGTTGAAGAAGGTTATGGGTTCCATCATCTCTTCTAGTCAAAGTGCCTTTGTGGAGGGTAGGCAAATCCTGGATGCGGCTCTCATTGCCAATGAATGTATTGATGCTAGGAGAAAACAGAACAGGAAAGGGCTTGTTTGCAAGTTGGACATTGAGAAGGCTTTTGATCATGTTAGTTGGAATTTTTTGATGGATATGCTGACCAAGATGGGCTTCGGGTGCAAGTGGAGGAAGTGGATTCAGTCGTGTATATCTACAGTCTCCTTCTCGGTCCTCGTCAACGGCTCCCCAGCAGGTTTCTTTCGTTCTTCTAGAAGCCTGAGACAGGGGGACCCTTTATCTCCTTTTCTCTTTGTGATCGCTATGGAGGCTTTGAGCCGTTTTTTGTTCTGTGCCGAGGAGGTTGGCTTCATCAAAGGCTTTCAGGTTGGGGACAGAAGGGGAGGGGAAGTCACCATTTCCCACCTTCTGTTTGCAGACGACACCATTATCTTCTGTGACCCTACAGTGCGCCAGCTTCGTTTTGTGCGATGCATTCTTGGGTGCTTTGAAGCTGTTTCAGGGCTGCGGATCAACCTCTCCAAAAGCAGTATTACTCCGGTCGGTCCGATTCAAGAGATGGACATGTTAGCCAGCACGTTAGGCTGCAGAGTGGGATGCTTCCCCTTGGTTTATTTGGGTCTGCCCTTAGGTGCTCCTACACGCTCTATTGGGGTTTGGGATCCTGTGGTTGAAAGGTTCCTTAGCAAGTTGTCAGGTTGGAAGGGCCAGTTCCTCTCCAAGGGAGGCAGGCTTACCCTTATTAAAAGCACTTTGGCTAACCTCCCCACCTATTTCATGTCTTGCCGAAGTCAGTCGGTCGAAAGCTAGAAAAGATTCAAAGGGACTTCTTATGGGGGCAAGATGGGGAGAGTAGGAAGTTTCATCTAGTGGCTTGGGAAAAAATCAAAAAGCCGGTGGCTTTTGGAGGTCTAGGGGTGAAAGACTTGGGTCTTTTCAACACAGCTCTCTTAGGTAAATGGTTATGGAGGTTCGGAGAGAGCAATGGAGAGCTGTGGAGAGAGTTCATTGTTGCTAAGTATGGGCTTGATAATGGAGGTTGGTGCTCGGGTAGTGTGGAAGGGCCTCATGGTTGCGGTTTGTGGGGTTCCATCAGAAAGGGGTGGAGAGGTTTCAATGCTCAGTGTTTTTTTGTTATCGGGAATGGTGGCCGTGTTAAATTTTGGGATGACATATGGACCAGGGACAAGCCGCTTAGGATGAAATTTCCTTCTTTATACAATCTGGCTAGCAACAAGGAGGCTTGGGTCAGTGAGTACTTGGAAAGAGTTGGGAACAAACTTGTTTGGACTCCTTGTTTTAGGAGAAACTTCTTCGATTGGGAGTTAGAAGAGGTGGGCTCCTTCTTTGGACATATATGCCATTACCAAGCTAGGGAAGGGAGGGAGGATACGAGGGTGTGGCTGCCAAACAATCTTTCTTTTTCAGTCAACTCCTTTTACATGAGCTTGGTCGCCTCGGATAGCACACTTTTCCCTTGGAAACTCATTTGGCACTCTAGAGCTCCCCCTAAGGCCTCTTTCTTCGCTTGGGAAGCCTCTTGGAAGGCCATCTTAACAGCGGAGAACTTGAAGAAGCGAGGTTTCATTTTGGCTAGTAGGTGCTATCTTTGTCAAAAGGAAGAGGAGACGGTGGATCATCTTCTCATTCATTGCCCTTTTTCTTGGAGCTGTTGGAACATTGTCTTGGCCCTCTTTGGTGTCTCCTGGGTTATGCCTGGCTCCGTAAGGGATCTTCTTTTGGCTTGGGCAGGGCACAACCCTTCAGCAGAGATCAAGAGAATTTGGAGGCTTGCCCCTATTTGTTTGTTGTGGTGTCTTTGGAAGGAAAGAAACAACCGTGTTTTTGAAGATGAGAAACTCTCCGCTCCTTTCTTCAAAGACGCGTTTTTGCGCTTCTTATTTTTTTGGGCCAAAGAGGCTTTCCCTGTTACTGTTTCTTCCTTTGTTGTTTTTTTGGGGTCGTTAAGACCTTTGTTAAGCTTCTTGGGGCTTTGCCCTTGTTGTCCTTCTTGGACTCTTTTTAATATACATTTTACATTTACTTATCAAAAAATTGTAGGCGCCCAAGGGAAGTGAAACCTTTTACAAAAAGTGGCTCGCAAAAATTAGTGTCATATTTTCCAAGAACTCTACAAAAGTAGATACATACGAGGGATATGACTCTATAATCCAAAAATATGAGACTTTCAAAAAAGTATCTTTAAATTTACAAATAGACATTGGCTCTTCTTTAATAATATACCAATTTTGTTCCTTCCACAAGTGCCAATATAAGCAAGTAGGCACCATCCTTCACACTTTTCTTGCCATTTTCTTACCACATCCCCCAAGCCAACCCTTCAAAGATTCCAACATCGAAAGAGGCATAACCCAACTACATACAAAAAGATAGAACAATAAGTCCAAACTTCTCTAACAAAAGCACAATGAAGAAAAAAAAAGACTAATGGATTCCTCCACTTCTAAGCACATAAAACACCTCCTAGCAAGATAAAAGCCCTACTTGTGAAGGTTATCCATCATTAACACAGCACCCTATGCAAGAGTCCAACAAAAAAAAGCAACTTTCAATAGGGCATTTGTACCCCAAATCTCCCTCTAATGGAAAGTTGCTAGCCCCTTTCCTAGCTATATCCTTATAGTAGTATTTAACTGTGAATTTCTTACAATTATCCTTCCTCCGAACAATCATATCTGTGGCATCCTCACGGCGCTTAGCCTTATGACGAAGGCCAAGAAAGTTCACCACTTCTTACATTTCACAGTCATTAAAATTCCATCAAAAAGAAGGATCCCAAAACTAACCCCATTGAAAAAGACAAGTACTTCGTTACCCTTGCCTTTGGACCCACTACAAGACGTAACAACCTTGGAAACCTATCCTTCAAAGCTACATCATCGCACAAATGCCCTTCCAAAAACACACCTTTGCACCATTTCGAACAACAAAACCTACTCTATGAAAGAGATCTTCCTTCCCCCTTATTATAATCTTCCAAAGACTCCACCCCAAAGTCTCCTCTGTATCTTTGGAAGCCCATCCATCCCTTTCACAACCAAATTTGGCTAAAACGACTCTCCTCCATATCACGCCTTGTTCCACTACAAATCTCCACAACCATTTCCTAGTAAAGCTTTATTGAACACTCTCAAGTCTTTAACCCCAAACCCCCTTCCTTCACTGGCTTCTGAATTTTGTCCCAATTCACAAGATGTAATTTCCTTTCTCCTTCCATTTCATCCCACTAAAAATTCGATTGAATCTTGTCCAGTTTCTTCTCCACTGAGGTTGGGATCGGAAACACTAGCACATGATAAGTGGGGAGACTCGCCAACATGCTATTTATTAGAGTTAACTTTCCTCGTTTTGAAAGATAATGCTCTTCCACCCTGCCAACCTTCTTTGAACTCTATCAATGATTGGATCCTAAATTGCCTTATTCTTTGCAGCTGCACCCAATGGCAAACCCAAATACATAGTTGGGAAAGTCCCAACCGTACATCCCAAGTTACAAGCCAAACCCTCAACATCCTCCACTTCAAGAATTATCAATGATTATGAATTAACTACTTACTAATTACTAGAGGAAAGGAAGCTTTATGCTATGTTGGGTTTGAGGGATGGAAAATTGGAATTTGGAAAGAAGGAATGGTGAGATTGATGGAAGAGCATCCCTAGGAAAAAAGGGCCTTTCCCTCTTTTTGGCTGGTTGAGTAGGAAGAAAAGGGGTATTTGTGATTTTCTCATTATACCCATATGTATTAAAGGAGGGTTAAGGGTAAAAGTGTAAAAAAGAAAAGGGGGAGGGGATTTGCATCCTTTCCTCCCACTTTTGGGAGGAATGAATATGGTTGGCATAGAGATACACCGCTCCCTTCCTCTTTTCCTCTCCTTCCCTTTCCTTGCCAGCCAAACCAAGGAAATGTTATGCTTCCTTTCCCTTTTTCTACTCCCCCCTCTTCTCCTCTCCCAAGCAGATCATTAGTCTTTGTCTTCCTATAGGTTTGTCAGATGCAGTTCATAGTCATTTGGTTATTATCTAATGCATGCTTCTTCTTTTTATTTTTTCTCTCGATAAGTCTAATGCATGCCATTTGACATGACTATGACATCATATTTGATGTTAATTTGTATATGCACAGCATATTATTGCCATTACTGATGCTATATTATATTCGTTACCTATTTTTATTCATCTAGGAGCTTCACAGCATAAATATTGGGAAGATTGGCAATTTAGAGACCTTAATTTGTTTTCTGTCACTTTCTGTTTTGAGCTTGTGACCTTAATTTTTATATTCTTATTACATAATTATATTTCCAGGTCAGCAGAAGATGCGAACGTATTTCTAATTAATGATTTCCAAGATCCTCTGCAGGTGTGCATCATATTGAGTACTTGTTTGCTTTCTTTTAACTTACATTTTTGTGGATCACTGCATAAAGTAAATCAAATTAGAAATTGAATGCTGTTACACAGCAGTATCAGTTTTTCATTTTTATTTTTACCATACACATGGAAATCGTACTTTTCAATATTCCAGCCATCCTAAAGCAACATTGTTTCCATTTTTTTTTTGGGTTGGGTGATGGGGAATAGGAAGGACCCCACTGGCCTTTAGTTTTTGACCGGAGGATATTATTTTCTTACATAATTTTTATTAATTTTGGAACTTTATTGATTTAGTTTCCTTATTTTGGTTTTACCTATATCTAAGGCTTAGTGTAATGGCTTCCCCAGACTTGAATGAATTAGAATTTGAGAATTATTATATTCCTCAGTACCCTCTCGTGCTGGTATTTTCTTCTCCCTCTGATTTCTATCTCCTCTCTCTTTCTGCTTATTTTTTCTCTTTCATTCTCTCCTATTCCTCCCTTCTTGTTCTGCATCGCCCCCCGGGGAGGGGGGGCTCAAGTTAAAGTTGAACCCAAGCATGCCATTAGTTGATGTTAGAAACAGAAAATTTAAAATTAGTTGAATGTTTGGACTAGATTGAAACCTTTTGTGGAAATTGTAGGTTTTAAGGTTTTTAAAATTTCCCATGATATCATTATACCCTTTTGGAAACTTGCGTATATCAAACCTCCCCCCACCCAAACAAAAAAAGGGCCACTTACGTATCAAAAAAAAAAAAAATACCACCTTGTTGGCAAGGTCTTATAAATTGAGTGGCCATATTGAAGAAGAGCTGAAGAGGTTTGGTGGCTTGAATTATTATTAGATTATAAAGAAATAGAATAGTTCTTCATAATAAATGAGACATAGCATTGGAATACAGAAAGAGATGCACAGGTTGGAGTTATCTTGCACAAAAGAAGTGAGCATTTAGAAGATAGGAGTTTTCTCTAGATGGATTATATAAGCGGAAGTCACGGTCATCCAATCACCCATGATAAATGGGAGTCCTCTGGCAAAAAACATAGGTGACATAGTGAATGAGATGAAGAATTGTATAACTTGGTGCAGAAATGAGGCAATGCTGGATAGTTGTATGCTGCCATATTCTAGATTGACTATTTAAGAGGAATTACTTCTTTAATGTTTTTTGATTGACACTTGCCTAACGAATAGAAATGAGGCGGGCCCTGCTTTATGGTATAGAATACCGGTTGGCCATGAAATGTTGGTTACTGTGTGCTGCATAAGAAGCACAGATACGACACGACATAAACATGTGGACACAATTTTTTCAAAAAAGTAGGACACGAATACATCGGGAACATGTTGAATATATATTTTTATATGACTATATAGTAAAAATTTAAAATTATTTTAATCAAAATTGACATAAAAATACATAAATCACGACAATATTATTAATATATCAAAATAACAAAGCCATTAAATAAAAATTTCAGCATTTTCAAGTTTCAAAACAAATTTGTTAACTACTATATATATGTGTGTGTGTATAAAAAAAATTTGGAGAAGAAGAGAAAAAGAGGGAAAAAAACTCAGAAGATAAAATCCAAAAAACGTGTCCCCCAATGTGTCCCTAACATGTCAGTGCCTGACAAAGATACTTGAGGCAAAATAGAGTGATCGTGCTTTATAGTTTGCAACTATGCTGGTTCCATTAAGATGGCATTTTCCATCCACCTTGAGGAGTTGGGGTTGGCTGTATAAGGGACTGCAGGTTTTCGGTTCATTGTGGCATTGATTTTTTGGTTCTATAATTTGCTTTGGGAAGAATTCTCATTCACCCCTTGCTACTCATAGGTTGACTGTTTGTTAAAAGATGATTCTTGTAATGCCCCAACTGGGACAAGTGGTGGGTGTGTGTTTCTTCCATTTATGTGAATATAACTGTCTTAGTTGCAAATTGCAGCTTGTAACACTCTTTATATAAAGAATTTTTTTTTTGAAAGGGGGGGGCACACATACAGAGTTACACAAAACACTTTCATGTCATTTAATTACATAATATTTTTTCTAACAAAGAGGGTGGAAAATGTGAAGTTTTACTTGCATATTTCTGGTTCTACACCCTTCATGTTTTTAGATCTTACCTCAAGCCTCCGTATATGGATGATGTTAGACTGTGTTCTTGAGTATTTGGATGACATTAGATAGTGTTCTTGTTTTCTATTTTCTTGAGCATAGAGTATAGACTGATGAAAGGCTGATCTTCAGTTTCATATTATTGGTTGATCCCTTTATTTTTTGTTGATTAAGCAATCAGAATTTATTAGTAGAGAAAGAAGATAAAAATAAGAGAAGGAGATTCTATTTATTGCTTGACTTTACAATGAATAACTGCCCTTCTTTTTTCCCCTTCATGTTTTGAATTGCTTTCCGCAGAGAACTTTGTCTTCTTTGGAGCTGCCTAGGGCTGTCTCTGTTGCAAATGGGCTATCCTCATCTGTTTCAGTTAGTGCTTCCTCCTCACATGGAAGTCAAGAGAGGACTGATGGGACCACCCTTGATGGAAGTCCGGGTAACATTCAACAAGATGGGAGGCAGAGGCAAAAGATTCATGATCCTGCTCGAGATCTTTCTATTCAAGTATTGGAGAAATTCTCTCTTGTGACCAAATTTGCACGAGAAACAACTTCACAGCTCTTTCAGGAAAGTCATAATGGTGGCTTTGGTGCTAATGAGAGGAGAAACCATAACCAGTCTTCCCATGATTATCCTCGAAACATGGCATCCAATGATGCACAGGAAGTTCCAGATGAAATTCCTGCCTCAGATCCCCTGGAGGTAACATTTTGTTTCTTTAATATATGTATGTCAGGAATTTTTAGCCATTTAATAATAAAATTCTCAACACACTGGGGAATTTCTAGTCTTAGACATGTTCTGTTATCAAGACACACACACACACACACTCACCCACCCACTTTGTCCCATTTGGGTCTTGAACCTCAACCTTCACTTTGGAGGTGGAGGAGATACCACTCAAGATAACACTTGGTTGTCTTGGGTATATTCTGTTTTCAAATGTTTAAATGTGTTTTAATGCTAATGGGAAGGAGAAGATATTATCTATGAGCTATGAAGTACGGACACTAAGAGTGTCCAATTTTGTTTTTTGTTTTTGAATTTCGGACATGTTTTCTATTTTTTTATGTCTTTATTTTTGGATCCTTTCTTCTTTTTCTCATCCTCTCCTTAGTTCTTTTCTTGGTTATATATATATACACATTTATATTCTATGTGATAGTTAATAAATTTGTTTTGGAACTTGAATTATTTATGTTGATGATTAAATAAAAAATTTATTGAATTTTTATTTAATAGTTTTGTTATTGTGACATCTTAATAATATTTTTGTGATTTGTGTTTTTATGTCAATTTTAATTGATTTTTTATTATATGGTCATTTTATATAAAAAATTTATATATATTCAATATGTCTGTGTCTTACTTTTTTGAGAAATGATGTTTGCATGTCCGTATCTATGTCTGTGCTTCTTAGTCAATGAGTTTACTGGCCACTTATACACACATATACATGCACTTAAATAATTTTTTTACTTCATTGTCTTTTGTGAACTATGACTGGATCCAAATATTATATTGTGTCAATCTCGTTGCATTATCTACCAGCACTAGCTGATTGCTGGATCTTGCATATTACGATAACTATTCTTCTTAAGGTTCAAATAAGAGAAATTTATGTGCTGGTCATTGACCTTTTGCTTTTTGGGCCACTATATTGTGTTGGTGATTTCTCTAGTTATTATTACTGCCGTTGGTCTTTGGGGTGGTATGTCAGTGTTATTTCAACATCTAGATACATTTTATCTAGCAGGCTTTTGGACATAGTAAAGTGATTTCCACCATTTGCGTGTTTGTAATGGGATTTTAGATACAGGGGATCAACTGTTGGATAGTGGAAACAAGTAGTTGAAATCATTTATCCAGAAGCACTTACTGATAAATTAGATCACTTTTGGCTTCTTTTTCATACTTCCAAGGAAGAGGTCAATTGCATCAAATTATTGGCACCTCATATGTGGATAATATAATTACGTTGCAAGTGGAAGATGGTTGAATAAAGCTTTGTCCTCTTTGGTTTCACTCACACTAAGTGAATTCTTTCATTTAGAAAAATCTAAACTTCCATTCCAGGACTGTCTGATGCAGACCTCTATCCTTGTTAAACAGAAAACTCCATGTTGGAAACAAAATCATGATGAAGATGCTGCCACGAATGTTGGAACTTTTGTGCTAATAGATTGTAAAGAGGTACCAAAAGGAGCCTTGGTTTTATTTAGATTTCTGGGTTTTTATTTTTATTTTAGTTTACCTCTTTATTATTTTCACCTACTTTAAACATGAACAATGAGTGTCCAGTTTTTTTCATGGCAGTTGCTTTCGTAAGCCTTAGTAAATTTTCTAGGGACTTTTGCTAATATAATTTTATTTTGGTCACTCCACCATACCCTTGTTATATTACACATTCAAGTGATTGGCCTGAATGCATTGTATTCTTTGCATACCTATAGTGATGTGTATATACAACAATGTTTTTTACCTTTATCATTGATACTTTTTACTTCATATATCAAGTTTCAATTACAACAGAGGCCCTAGGAAGAGTGTGGATGTATGATTTCTAAGCACTACAATTTGATGGCGATGTAGCATACCATCATCATTGATACTTCAAATATCAAGTTTCAATAACAACAAAGGATCTAGGCAGGGTAGGGATGCATACTTGTCACAGATGTCATGTTCTCGTTTGCTTCTGGATTATTATTAATATTATTATTTTTGTTATTAAATCATGGGAAAGGTATATTATCCAATCAACTCGTTTATGAAAGTCAAGCTGGACATAAGGTGCTTTCTGATATTGAAATGCCAATTTAGCTATCAGACGATTGACACTTTTAGTAGTAACTGTTTCTTCTACTGTCCATATGGTTCTCTAAGAGAGAAGAGGAGGGGAAATGAAGAAGATAAAATAATGGAAGAAAATAGAAGAGAAATTTTAATTATTTTCCTATATTGGTGAGAAAACTAAAGGAGGAAAACAACTAAGCCTTTGTAAAGTGTTTGTAACAATGCAACTTATGCTGATTTGTTGTACTCTACTTCATATTTTTACCTTCTCAATTTGTCCTCTTTTGAGGTTAAAATATTTGTGGGTGAAGAGGAATTTTTTAAAAATGTTTTTCCCAAATTCTCTTATTTTTCTCTCCTCATGGAGTCAACCAACCTGTGGGGGTGAGTCCCCATTTGGGATGTCAAGAAGGCTGTGTTGAGCTCTCTCTCTCTCTCCCTAGATGACAGAGGGTTTGTCGTTGTCTCTCTCTCTCTCTCTCTCTCTCTCTCTCTCTTATATATATATATATAGATATATATAGTTTTTGAGTTATATGAGATTATAGTTGTATAATGTCTTCTTTATGTATACAGGTGCACCGCCTTGGTGCCTTACAATGAAATTACATTTACTTATCAGAAAAAAATGTGGGATTGAAAGGAGTTTTGAAAATTTCCCATCTTGTCTCATTCTCCATCGAACTAGTTGTGAGCCCATCCGAGGTTAAAAATAAGGAAAAACTTACAGCTCATACCATTATTATATATATTATACAGGGAAATAATTACTTATCGAAAAAATTATACAGGGAAATAATTAACTTATTTTTTATTCTTACACAATTCAATAATTTTTTACAAAATTTGTCTTTTGTTAATCTAATAATAGCTCTGCATCTTTGAAAATGGTAATAAAAAACTACTTTGAAATTAAAATGAATTACCTATCAAAAAAATTAAAAGAAATTGGCCTTTCCAATAAGAAAGCCATTATATGATTTGCGAAATTAGTTAGAAAACAAACTATTAATTTTCTTCAAAAAATAAAAAAATTTAAGATGGTTTGACATGAAACACATTGAGGGTCATGATAGAGAAAGGGGAAGACCAAAATTAACATTGGTTGAGGTGATTACGAAAGACATGATAACTTGTAGTGTAAATGGATCTATGGCCCTAGAATGAGTGAAATGGAAAAACAGGCTTAGATATTTATTGGATCTGTTTAAGATTGCAATAGATCAATATGGATGGTTGCAGATTGTCTTGAGGGTTTTGGGAGAGTGGAATATCCTCTTTCATAGGCCATTATTAGATTGGGAGCTGACTGAAATTGATGTGTTCTATGACATCATTTCATATGATGATCAGGCCATTGGTGAGGAAGAGGAAGATGCTATGAGATATGTATAGTTTTTTTTTTTGTTGGGTGTTTTGGGGGGGGGGGGGGGGGGGGGGGCTTCTTTGAGGTGAGATCTTTCTATTGCATGCTTCAGGGAGGGGGTTGGCAGGAGTTCCTTTAGAAAAATTTTGGCATACAAAATCTTCTCTCAAATTGGTGTTTTGCTAAATGATAGTTCATGGGACGATCTTAACCTTGACAACTTGTTGAAGACGAGGCAGTACCAGTTAATTGGTGCAACATGTGTAGAAAAGAAGAAGAAAGAGTTAAATCACTTGTTGTTGCATTGTTTGTTTGCCTAGGGCTTGTCTGCCATATTCTCTGACCTTTTGGAATCCATTAAGTGATGCCTAGATTGGTGAGTGATGTGCTTGCTACTTCTAGTGGATGTAGGGTGGGGACAAGAGTCAGCAGTGTGGCAGGTGGCTCCGTTATGTCTACGGTGGAGTATTTGGGGGTGAGAGGAATATGAGGTTGTTTCAATGGTGGAATTTTCCTATTTAGCTATTAAGCAGGACTTGTTGAGCTCCCCCTTTTTGTGGATCACAGGGAACTCCTTGCTTATTGATACTTTTGTTGAGTTTTCAGGAGAGGCAAGAGTTTTTTCTTTCTGAATTATCTAGGTTCATGTGCTATTTTCTTCCTGTGTTGATGAATGCATAAGACCTTCATCTCAATTTAATGAACTTCTTTCTTTTTGCAGTTTGATAAATTAACATTAGTATGGGGAAAACCACGTCAGCCTCCATTGGGGTCTGAAGAGGTAAAGACTCTGCTTTTCTGTCAACTTCTTGGCAATGGATTTGTTAAATATGATTTCATGGAGTCCTATACAGTATATACAAAAAAATACAGTATATCTTTCTTTTAATTTGATTTCACTCCTGGATGGCTTATTTTATGGCTGTCTTATTCTATTGCCATTAAGGTTGTTGCTTCTGTATTTTGTATACCTCTTTCATCCTATTGGGAAAGTGGTGCCAAACTCCTTTTTACCTCTTTTGGCCATCTTACAGTTTGGTGTGTGAGATTCCTTTCGCCTTTATGTTTCTCTTAATATTTATGGATATTGGCATGGGTGTTCTTATCAGAAACTCTTACCAGTGGATAACATAGCTTCTTACACAATTTCATACTTAGATTGTTTGCGCTCCATCTGCTGGTAATAAAATAATAATAAATGCTCACAAGACATCAAAATATTCTTGATCAGCTGAAGAAATCATGTGTGAATAAATAGGACTTCAATAATAATAAATATAATCTAGTCATGATTATCAATAGTTACTATATATATGGATAATATGAGTTTAGAGTACTGTTAGAAACCCTAAGTATCTATTTTTTATTCTCCCTTTATTGTGCATGGCTGATACATGACATTAATGATATCAGTACTCTTGGATTAATAACCTATTTTTTATACTCACACTATGTTTTCCCATCGTGAGTACTTCACTCGCATCAATGTCTATATCCCACACGCACACCTGTGCACACACACATAGCGAGTATGTAATGAACTTACCTCCTAGCTTTGAAAAACTGGAGATGATTATCTGTTGCATCTTCGGTCTTGCACCCTTCTTTCTATAGGAGGGGGAAGAGAAACTTCCAAAGGCTTTGGGTTATTGTGGGGCTCTTCTTTCGATGTGGGCCTTCTAGATGTGACTCAACTTTCTATCTTTCTAATCCTTAAATGCCTCTCTGACTTGACTTTTGAAGTAAAGCAGTGCTAGTCAATTGTAATACATGCTGCGGAAACATTTCTAAAAATGATCCTTGTTAGTTTCGAAGACCATGTCGGATGTCACATTGCATTGACTACGGATGTGTCGTACAAGCCCGGATGAGCACAAAGTTTTGAAATAAATTTTATGTTAGATCCACACTATTGACATGTGATTGACACATGGCAAACACACAATGTCGGTTTTTATTTTAAAGGATTTAGTAATTGATTTTAGAAAAATATCAGTTCAAATGGGAATATAGATATATCGGGGTGTAGGTTTGGGAGGAGGATGTGGAGAAGCATGATAATTTTTTTTTTTCTTTTTGGTATTTATTGACATGGAATTGACACATGGCAAACACACAATGTTGGTTCTTATTTTAAAGAATTTAGTAATTGATTGTAAAGAAATATCAGTTCAAATGGGAATATAGATATATGGAGGTGTGGCTTGGGAGGAGAATGTGGAGAACCATGATAGGAATTTTTTTTTTTGTATTTACTGTCTTGTAATTATGTGTTTATTTACCGTCATTGGAAACATGCTTAGAAACTGCCCTGGTTCCCCTTTCTCGGATCTTAAACCTAGCATTTCACAATTTCAGTTTTTATTTCTCGTTGGTATTTTGTTGGAAATCATTTGCCAAAAATATTTTTTTAATGGCTGTATAATAATTGTTGTTGCAGTACACTTCTAAACTATTTATGAAAAAGTCACTTAATATGGCAGCAAATCAGATATCCTCTTTTGATATGGCCATCTATTCATGGTACTATGGTAGTGAATTGCAATCGATTCCTTTTCTGGCATTAATGATTTCTCATGAATAATTATTTGATGATATTTATGTTTCTTATTAAATAAAAAATTGCCAAGAATGCTCATCTTGTTACATTGCCAGCTTGCTTGTTTGCAAATTAAATTGGGAACAATGGATTCTTGGGGATAATTAACTTATGTTTGCTTTGTACTCTTTTGACTGATTAAATAACTGAAATTGATTAAATCAATGTTTGGTTTGAAAAAATATGTTTGGTTAACAAGATAAAAATAATTATTTGATAATCACTTAAGTAATAAATTGATTAAATCATAACTAGGTCTTAAGTTGATTAATTATTTAAATGGCTGCTGCTTGGAGCTAAGAATCTAAAATTAAAAAAAAATTGCTTCTTGTGCATTAAACAAACATGAATTTTTACTAAATTATTTAAATCTTAATAAATTATATAACAATTTGTTTATACAATAATCAAAATCACTTAAAATAATCTTAACTAAATTGTAAATATAACCTAAACCTGCTACACTCAGACTAATGGACTAAGACTTTACATAAATCCAAGATAGTTACTCTTACTAAAAATGTTAATAAAGGCTTCAATATGTCATTAAGTGATCAGGAACCAAGAGTTTCTAGATTATAGCAATTGTATTGTGGTAATCATATAAATTGAATTTTGCAAACTCATTCTTTGTGCAAAATACTTTACGTCTGCATATTGACAGATGGTCGAAATGCTAACACTTTGACAATTCTATTGTTTAGACTGTGAAACTATCTTCTTGTTATCTGATAAAGTTAACTCAGACCATCTCTCAAGTGCACTATGATACATCGTTATGAAAGCATATAGAGGAAGATGATTAGTTTCTAATGGACAAATACTACTTGGGGGATATGAGTCTGTAGTTTTTGTATTGATCGAGGTTTTTGGGTACAGCTTTTTTTAGTTTAGGTATCCTATCTTTGTATACAGGTTTACCCTCTTGGTGGATTTTATTTATTTTATAATTCTTCTCAATGGAATTATCAATCTCCAATGACCATGGCCTTGAAATGGCATCATCGCCAAGGTTTTCCAAGCACTCTCTGTCTTCCCCACCATGTTGGTCCAAGGCACCAAGCAGTATGGTCATAATATTCCCCACCCTCGCAGTATATGATGGTCAGTGGCTATATTATGCTCCCTTGTTCATGACATGCTGCAGATCCTGCAGTTATGATGGGCAATCTGAGGCAAATCATAACCCTGTGGATGAGGTATATGTGTGATATGCTTCAATCCCTGCGATCTTGGCTTCAATCCAACATGGCTGGGTCATGACCCACTGGATATGGTTTGGTGCAAACTATGATACACTGGGTTGTATTTGCTTTTAGTAATAAGGGTCATGTAGATTGGAGGCTAACTGTAAGGGCTTGGTATGGCAGGAAGGAATCTTCCTTTCTGTTGTACCATGATTAATAGGGTGAGGACACACATCAAATCATGCACAATACTAAGAAACACATCAAGGGCAATACTAGGAAACCCTAGCGGTTCATACACCTCAGTAGCCTCCCTTGCCCAAAAAGGGAAGATATTAAGTTCACTAGAAAAAGAGGCGTATTATTCTTGCCTTGATTAGCTAACTACCGCCACCCTTGTCTCCTATCATTCTGCCTTGTTGTTCACCCTTTACTCCACCAACCTTGGTCCCTCTCTTTAGCTATCGTCATTGTGGGAGGAAGGCTCCAATAAATCCCAACTTCACACAGAAAAAGACACTTGTA
Source organism: Nyssa sinensis (assembly GCA_008638375.1). NCBI lineage: Eukaryota > Viridiplantae > Streptophyta > Magnoliopsida > Cornales > Nyssaceae > Nyssa > Nyssa sinensis. The sequence continues at coordinate 5,042,184 of CM018047.1, forward strand.
AACCGTTTTGTGTGGGCAAATATCACTATATAAAAGTCTCCATATTCAGCCTAACTTAGAAAACCATTTATTAAACTTTGACCTCGTGCTATACAAGGGGCCCTATGTAGGTGTGAAAATAAATGTAAAGACAGAAAATCCTCTAAAAGTTGACTTAGTGTAGTAACAATGCAGTACTTGTGTTCCTACAAAATAGAAAGTTCTGAAGCACTGATGTGCTGAATTGAAACTCAAGAAAAGACTCCTCACCCAATTCAAATTAGAAGTCTTAGAATATAGAAACTTCAACCAAAACAGGAACTTTAGAAAATAAATCCTTTTGAAAATAAACAACGTGAATATAATTTTCTAAACTTGTTGAAATTAATCCCAACCAAAAATAAGGAATAGGCAAACCCATGTCCAAACACAAACTAACCCAGACAAAAAATAGATCTAATATGTAAACTTGCTGAAATATCAAATACCATCATCTATCAGACAATAAATCAGTGAAATACTCTTCCACTTAATGGCCCATGCAACCACTATGGACTTTGTTTCCTAGACAAGCCTGGATAGATTTGGGCCGTACAAGAAATCACTTGACCTGCAGGCACTAGCAGCACACATCTGTTTTATGACTCTGTTGAACTTTCTCATCAAAAAGGAATTTTGTGTTTGCTATGGTCTGTGTGTGTGTTCCTCTTCCATTGCATGAACCAGTGTCTTCATGCACGTTACTGTTGTAATATGTTCCTCTAATTTTTGGGAGTATTTGCAGTGGGCTGCTTTCTTTGACTCTGAAGGGCGAGTCATGGATTCGAATGCTTTAAGAAAGAGAATATTTTATGGAGGAGTTGAGCACAGACTGCGGAAGGAGGTTTGTATGTTGTAGTATAGAAGTAGTTGCAAGCTCAACTCTCTCTCTCTCTCTCTCTCTCTCTCTCTGGGTTCACTTTGCGGTTATATCTTCATAACTCGAAACATTATTATAGGTCTGGCCGTTCTTGTTGGGATACCATGCATATGATTCAACATACGCAGAGAGGGAATATTTTGTCTCAATTAGAAAGTCAGAGTATGAGACAATAAAACACCAATGGCAGGTCTGCTATCAACCATAACATAATTATTCGTACCTTACTTTGTCTTCTTATGTTTTACTGCTTGATATGCACACATTTGCGTGTAGTACATTCTCCTTTGCATGGTAACTAATTTGAACATTCTTTATCTTAAGGATTACTTTCTTTTATTACCTGTGTCAGCTAATGACACTTTTTCTGACAATGTACCTGAGCATTTTGTCTGGCTTGACTACTATATGTACATGTCTAATATCTCACTTAGAAATCTGAATGGCTATCCAAGCTGAAGAAGTTGCTTTAATGCTTGGCTCCCAAGCTTTATGCTTCTGCTAAATACGGTAACGAGGACCCATTTTTCTGATGAGATATCTGGTATATGTGTTGCGTGGCTCTGCAGGTGTCTATGTCAATAGCTGTCACATTTCAGTTTTGTGGAGCTTGATGTGTTAGATGTGTCATCTATGTTGGTCACCAGTACTTGTGCCTTTGTTATCATGACAGAGGAGGTTCAGCCTGGTTTATAGTGAGCCAAGCTATCTTAGCTGCTTGCTGGTCCAAAACCTTAATAAAACTGAGAATGAAGAGTATATCAGTCGAAGCAATAACCAATTAAAAAAAAAAAACTATTTCTGTCACTGAATGGGATTTCAAGAATGCCACGGATGAAACTTTGAGAGTTAATGAAATTTAACTGGGAGATATAGTAAATTCAGTTAATCTCTGGCACACTTCCCCAACCTGAGTTAGAGGGGAAGATACTAGATTTTTTAATATGACGAGATAACCAGAGAAAAAAATTAGAGAATAAAATGGTGTATTTCTTAGAGCTTGGTATTGGAGCAAACTTCGAGCTGACTTCTGTTGTTATTTTATAAAGTTTGAGCATTTTTATAATTACAGAGCCTAAAAACTTGGTTTAAAACCCGTAGTTTTGTTTGTTAAGCTAAACACCAGTGTGTTCCCAATTTGCAGTGGCTTATATTAGAGCCTATCAGACACTGTAGCTCGTATAAGAATCCATGCTGGAAACATTCACCGATTTAGGAAAACACAGTACTTGATTTAACATTTTCAGATTTTAAAAGGGAAGCACAGTGTCTGATGTTTTTGGATTGCCATTTTCCTTTCAGTTTTCCTAACATGTAATGTAATTGAGATTTCTCTTGCCTCTCCACAAACTGGTGTGATGTGATTCTGTCTGGAGAATTTTTTTTCCCCCAGCTAAGTTTTATATGAGTCCTGACACTTGTGTTCATATATTCTTCTGCAGAGTATATCCCCAGAGCAGGCAAGAAGATTTACCAAATTCAGGGAGAGGAAAGGCCTTATTGAGAAAGATGTGGTATGATTGAAATTAGCATTCTCATTCTTGACCTGTAATTATTTTGTTGGATAAATTGAAGAAGTTCTGCCTTCAAAACTGTTAATTGTGTTCACTATTTATTTTCAAGGTAAGGACTGATAGATCACTCTCATTCTATGATGGTGATGACAATTCGAATGTGAATCTCTTACGCAATGTACTGTTGACATACTCATTCTACAACTTTGATCTTGGTTACTGTCAGGTAATTACTTCCCACTGTAACTAGTGTTTGAGCATGTTAGGTGGGTTTATAGATGATTACATAGAAGATAAATTACTTTTCTATATCTGCAATGTATCAAATTTCGTTCTGATGGTAATTTGCTCAGCCCGAGCTTGAAAATGCTTGGAAGCAATTCTAAAAGAAGATGAAGCTGAAGTAAAATATGGGAATGCATGTAACTTCTTAAACATAAAATAAAATGTATTTAGATGCTAATCCAAGCTTGGTAAATGGTTGACTATGTTGGAATCCTATACACCTACACACATTTACTACACATGTTGTGGAACCACTGAGAATAAACACTTCTGAAACAGAACTTGTCTAGATGATGATTAATGCTTTTACTACTATAGAAAAAAGGTTTAAATGATGGCAGATGGCATTATTCATTTATATATCTTGAAGTGTTTTGAAGCGGTCTCCAGGTTGAGAATTAACATGGGAAAGAGTGAGCTTATTCTGGTTGGGGCAGTGGAGAGGGTTGAGGAGCTAGCTTGGGATTTGGGTTCCTTGACTATTGTTTATTTGGGTTTGCCCTTGGGAACAGGGTTCTCAAAACAAAGAAATTTGGGATGCGGTGGTGGATCACTTTCAGAAGAGGTTAGCGGGGTCGAAGAAATGATACTTATCTAAAGGTGGAAAGATCACTCTTATATAGAACACTCGTTCTAGTCTTCCAACCTACTTCATGTTTTTGTACCCAATTCCGGCTTCAGTGGAAAAAGGGTTTGGCAAAACTACAAAGAGAGTATACGGGGGTGGCATGGGTGATGAGAGGAGGGTTCTTTTTGTGGCTTGGGAGAAAGTGTGTACCCTGGAGTATCATGGGGGCTTGGGGATCAAAGATCTAAGAGTAATTGATCGGGCTTAGTTTGGTAAATGGATTTGGAGATTCGCTAATGAAGATCTAGCATGCGGAAACACATCATTGAGGCCAAGTATGGATGTTTGGGGTGGGTGTCTTTCAAAGGGGGTGGATGGCCCTTATGGGCTGGGCTTGTTGAACAGAATTAGAAAGGGAGGGGTTGTTTTGTGGAAACATATTGAATTTGTGGTGGGCTTGAGGGAGAAGATTAAATTTTGGGAGGATGTTTGGGCGGCTAGGATGGCTTTTAAAGAAAATTTTCCACATCAAGGGTAGCTGATTTTGTTTGTCATGATGGAAGGGAGGCGTGTTGGTTACCTGATTTTAGAAGATGCTTCAATGATTGGGAGATTGAGGAGTTTGCTAGGATGATGGGGATTTTGCAAAAAATCAAAATTAAGTCTCAACAAGATGATGCTGTTAGGTGGAAGCCAGGGAATGGAGGAAAGTTCTCTGTGAAGTCTTTCTACTTGGTGCTCTCTAGAAGAGGGGAAAGAGAATTCTCTTGGAAGTCCATATGGAAGACGAAAGTGCCATTAGTACCGTTTTTTGGATGGGCAGCAGCTTGGGGAGCTATTTTGACAGGGGAGAACCAAAAGAGTAGGGGTTTTCTCATTGCCAATAGATGTGTGATGTGCAAGAGGAATGAGGAGATGGTGGACCATCTTTTACTTCACTGTGAGGTAGTGAGAGATTTATGGAAGCTTGTTTTTGCTCTTTTTGGCTGCTGTTGGGTCTCGCCAAGAACATTCTTAGAGACTCTTGCTAGTTAGAGAAGCGGTTGTAAAAAGCGGCATATATGCAAAGTTTGGGACGTGATCCCGTGTATATGGAAAGAGAGGAATAGGGGGATATTTGAGGGGATTGAAGTTGCCCCAAGTAGAGGTAGGACCATTTTTTGTTTACACATTGAATGTATGGGTGAATAGGTCTTATAATCCTTCGTTGGATGACTTTGTAGATATTTAGAGTGACATGAGGCCCTAAATGGTCTCTCTCTCTCTCTCTCTTTTTGTAAATGGGTGCGTCCCCCTTGGGCGCTCTTTAATGCAATTACACTTTACCTGTCCAAAAAATATACAAGGCATTGTTAGAAGTACTCATAATATTAAATATGCACTAATTCAATTTTTTTAATAAGTAAAAGAATTTATAGAAAGAGCACAAGGGGGCCACAACCCATGTACAGTTGTATATATATACCTTGAGCCCTATCCCCCCTATATACATATCACCCTAAAAAATGACAAAAGATATTGTATCACAAAAGATATCACCCAAAAGAAATTCAAAATATGAATGTTAACAAATATATCATATCACAAAAAACTAGCACGCAACACCAAAATCTCCAAGAAAGCCATTAGGGTTAATTACATGAAGTCTTGTAGCACCATGATTTAGACATTTAGATCATATATTTGTTTCCAAATACGTAGACCTACAACATATGCCATGAATATTAATTAGCAAAAAAGTTTGAGTTTGAATGCAAGAAAGTGGATATTCCTTCAAAAATTTTGCCTAAAGGCTCAAGAGGTTAGCTTGACTCTGTTATGTCATTGGATTGGCACAATAGTTTATTGTCACAAAAGTTGTCTTGGATTGACACTTGTCATCATGGATCAAAACTTTGTAACATACATAATTTTGATTATACCTTTAACTTTTATTTCAGTTCTTGGAAGTTTGAACTTTGAAGTGACAAAAATGGAAAGAAATTTGAAGCCATCCATATATATAGAATTTAAAACATTGTAATATACTCAACAAGAATTATCATAGTTCTGCTTAATAGTTGCATTCAAGGAATGTCACGTGAGCCAGCCTTGTCCGTTTCATGAATCTTTTACAGACAATCTATTCACTTGTTACTAATGTTCCAGACATTCAAAAAATTGTGCTAATATAGTAGATAAAAAAATATTTTGCTCCTTGTTTTACATGGTTGGATGTCTCATCTGTCATTTTATTTATCCCTCTATTACTAATAACATAGTGTTGTTTCCTATAAAAAAAAGTAATAGTAGCAGCAGAACTGTTAATAGTAGTAAAAAATAATGGTTGGCTATTCAAGTGCTGAGTCAATTTTATCAGGTTCCTGCATTGTGAATGGTATTTATTGTATTTCTTGTTAATAGCAGTGCATATTGTATAGATTTCTTTACCTCATACATACACAGTTGTGGATGCTTTATTGTGTATGCCTGCTATTTAAAAACCTATGTTCCATCTGTCTTATAGGGTATGAGTGATCTTCTGTCCCCAATATTATTCGTAATGAAGGACGAGTCAGAATCCTTTTGGTGTTTTGTCACACTAATGGAACGCCTTGGACCAAATTTTAACCGTGACCAAAATGGCATGCACTCTCAACTTTTTGCATTATTAAAGGTTTCTCTCTCTCTCTCTCTCTCTCTCCAAACACCATCATAAATTGATATCGTGTCTAAGATTTGCGGGCTAGTTTTGTTGACCAAATTTCTTAAACTTCTCTTACATTTTGGTTCCTTTTACTCTACAAGTCCTTACAACTTGAAAAGCATAATGCTGGCATTAAGAGCAAAAACAAGAGATTAGTAGTCAAGAAAGGTAATGTAGGATCATTGAAAAAGGCGGCCTAAAAAACTTGCAATTCTAGAGGAGATCTCTTGGTCTCAAAAGAACATTGCCACTTTGTTTAGATAAAGCTATAATACTAAGTTCTTCCATAAAATTGCTAACTTTGAAGGAGGATATTTTAATGAATATCAATTTTTTACAAAAAATTGGAGACCATTGTCTGATGGATGAAAAGAACATAAAATTCTAGCAGTGAGTTAGTGAATGATTGATGCTCTCGTTTTCTCCTTGGCGCACTTAGCGTCTGAAGGATCCCTCTACGTGGGTTTGCTATAAAAATAGGAGATGAACAGAACTAAATGGGTCAATTCTTTTGACAGGTCATTTTGAGCATCCTAGAGAAGAAAGCTCGAGACAAAGCCGTATAATGCGAAAGTCTCATTTTTGGTTCCTTGAGAGGGAGTGGCACCAGAAAGCTAAGCTTTTGAGGCCTATTGAAGAAGAAAACATATGAGGATTAACCTCTAGAGTCTAGACTTGAATGTGATAAGACACTTTGTGTGAATAGATTTAACTTCAATATTTGTGAGTCAGCAGTAAGAGTATTCTAAAATTTCATTACATAAAATTCATATTGGGGTTTTAGGGGGAAGATGTCCTAGATAACGATTTCATTTGTACATTCAACACCCTACCCCAACGATCCTTGGAGTGGAATTTTTCTAGATTATTGATTTATCATTTTATCGATGGTAGCTTTTGACTTGAGGGATTTTAGACATATTGGCTTGGTGGAAGTGTGTATAGAATTCATGCTAAGACCTTGGCTAATCAACCGGAGACGGTGATTGAGCGAATAATTTCTCTATCTTAGAATGCTGATGGTTCCGTCGGTTTCTATTGGGAAGATGAGATCTAGCTGCATATCTTCAGTGCATTCTTATGTATTCTGAGGCAGTTTTGGGTTTGAGAATTAATTTGGCAAAGAGAGAGATTATTCTCGCAAGAGACATGGATGACGTGGATGGTTTGGTTGGTAATATTGGATTCAAAGTGGGATTGCTTCCCACTTCTTACTTATGTTATGTTTGCCTCTTGGAGATTTCTTTTAAGGCTACCTCAGTGTGGGACTCAATGGTAGAAAAGGTTAAGAGGAGATTGGTGGGATGAAAAAGACAATACCTTTTAAAGGGTCTCAAATGAACTCTTATCAAGACTACTTTCTCAAGTTTGCACACATTTTTCTATGCTCCTTTTTAACTATTTCAAGTTTTCAACATTAATACTGAGAATGGCTTGAGAAGATTCAAAGGGACTTCCTTAGGGGACGATATTGGAGAATACTTCTTTATGCTCAATAGTTGGAATCATCAAAAGCTTAGATACAGACTTCAACCCCGGCCTGCAATATAATTCCTTTGAATGTTAGATATGCATTAATTTGTATCATAACATAAATGGTACCTTCCTGGTTGTTTATGGTTATTTTTGTTCTCGTTTTAATGAGTGAATGAATGTTGGGTGTCTTAGCTGTACCTTTACTAAATCGTTTTGCTAGTTAGGTAAGAGGTGTTTTCTTTAGTTCATGTTTCTGAAGTACTTTAACTGTTATTGTGCAGCTGGTGGAGTTGTTAGACAGCTCATTACACAATTATTTTAAGCAGAATGACTGCTTGAATTATTTCTTTTGTTTCCGTTGGGTTCTTATACAATTTAAAAGGCAAGTAACTCTTTACCTGGATTCGTTAGTTGGTTATTTTGTGTTATGTTTATGTTTTTCCATTCATTTTTTTATCTGTATCCCTCCACATCATATAAATAATCATGTTGCATTGATTCTTATATTGGATAGGGAGGGGGGGGGGGGATGCCTACCTTTTTATTACTGTACGCCTTGTTATCTGTAAGTTTGAATTAATGACTGCACACCCTCTTATTCTAAATGTTGAAACTTGAAGAATTAAAATGTTTACCTGGGATAGATAAAAAAATTTATAGATTCTTGACTGCACACCTTCTTGTTCTCATGACTGCACACCTTCTTGTCAGTTGGTTATTGATAGATTCTTTTGTAAAGTTCTTCGGATAGATAAAAAAATTTATACTCCATGTCTACATGGGTGCACTCCCATTTAGACCTAAATCATTTAGGTCCCCACTGAATGAAATTTACTTATCAAAAAATAAAAAAAAAATTCAGACCCAATTCATACTTCGGTGGGTGTTTGGATTCCTGGTGCACCCAGACTTTAAAAGCTTGGCCGTCATGTTTCTAGGCAGCTTTGCAAATCAAAACATGAAAACACCCCTAAAGCAAATTAAGTTGAAACTCAGATTATGGGTCTGCAGAAGTTGAGAAATTCGTCTCTCTCTCTCTCTCTCTCTCTTATTTTACTTGTTTCGGTACTTTCTGCTGTAGTTTTCTTCCATTTTACTGATAATTTAGGAATTCTATGATTTTGACCTTTTGAAATTTTATTATAAGTTTTGACTTCCAATTCTAATGGGAATTTGGACCATTTGAAAGCAGAAGTTACTGTAGAGAAAAAATTATATGGATACTGATGGTGATATATATATATATATATATATATATATTTTGATAAGTAGCATTCCTTCCCAACACTGGCACTGCACGACCCTAACCGAATATTGATTCTGATACTTCAATAAATACTGAAGAAGTTTTAATTCATAATCTAGATTTAAATGTCGCCGAAAGTGTTGTCATTAATTTAGAGCCTTAGCATGCTCTACTAAAAAGAAGGGAGGAAACGCATCCTAAAAAGTAAAAAGAAAAGTGGAGTAGATGACTGATAGGAAGAAGAAAAAAAATGGAAAACATAAGAAAAACAAGAGAGGAGGAGCATATGTTCAGATTTGAGACATTCCAATATAATTCTAATTGCTATTCTAGACCAAGAATTGCCACCTGATGTACTTTGAGTGTCTCTAATGTGCAGAGTTAGGAGCATTGGATGCACACACACTATATGATGATACGAGAGTTCAAATATTTTAATTTTCAATATACTTCTCTTCCTCCTCGGACGTGTTGAGAAAGAGCGTGATCTTGTAACTGTGTTATATAGTTTCAACTTGTCCCTGAACTGATTTCTTTTATGGTTCTCAGGGAATTTGAATATGAGAGAACAATGCGTTTGTGGGAAGTATTGTGGGCACATTATTTATCCGAGCACTTCCACCTATACGTTTGTGTTGCGATCCTGAAGAGGTACCGCAACAAGATAATCGGAGAGCAGATGGATTTTGACACACTCCTCAAGTTTATCAATGAGTTGAGTGGTCACATTGACCTTGATGCTACCCTCAGGGATGCAGAGGCTCTGTGTATATGTGCAGGTGAGAATGGTGCAGCTTGCATCCCTCCTGGAACTCCCCCTTCATTGCCTGTTGAGGATGGTTCATTCTACCCTCAACAAGATGATGTATTGTAAACATGGGTCCCTATTTTGGGATGATTTGTTAGCTTCACATTAAAGAAGACAAATATTTATTCCTGTAATTAATGATTTCTTGAGACATTTTTAGATGGGTTGTACATCTTATCCAATGAAATCTGTTGCTATTAAAATGCCTCCTGAATTCTATAAAGTGGGCAAGCGAAGATTGTTTCTGATGTTGTGGTATATATTATGCATAGTTTCAACTCAACTTGACAAAACATTATTTTAACTGTTTGATGTTGACTCTATGAATCTTGTTTCGTTATTAATCTTAGGATTCATGTTCGAAAGATATCTGATTAGATTTTACGTTGGGTGTTAGTTACTTAACACAATTCTTTTCCTTTATCTGAGATTGGAATTGACTGATATGATACTAAGATAACAAAGTCATAGTTTCTCACGAGTAAATTCTCTTCTTTTGTGGTAAAGGCTACATTTATGATGCAATATCTCTAGTGCAGGGTTTGGATTTATGCCCAAGGATGTGATGGGAAACATAAAAGGAACAATTTCATCTCCGCTTGATTTAAATTAAAGTGCGTTTTGTACTTTCATTATGAGATACTGATGCCTCCATCATCGTGCAACTTCTATTCAATGAGCTTTTCTAGTGCCCAAGAAATGTTATATTTTCATGTTCCTCAGAACCTTTTATGTCTGAAAGTACATATATATGTTTGCTACCAACTCATTTGCATTATAACATCTCAACTCAATGCACTATTAAATGTGTCATGACACTTTATTTTGCATATTGCATTTTCAATGAGGAAATGAGGATTTATGTTCATAGGTGACGCACATACTTTTAACATTTCAACTCAATTAAGAAAGTCTTGTTCTAATTACAATACTTAACAAAGTATATTTTGATTGTCAATCGCATGCATACTTATACAAGAATATTTCTTTGATGAGGTTATTACCAAAACATTGTACAACTGTTAAAGATGTCATGACAGATGTCAATATTTGCTTTGGCAATAACCTCATCCATATTTATTTAATAAGCCTTGTGTAATTCTTATGAAACAACAGATGAGTACTAATTGATTACATTACGGCAAGACTGGTTGCATGCCTTGTGGTGAATAGGTTCCCTCTCCACTGCTTCCATATTCTTCAAACAACATAAAGGAATCCCAGATGGGAATGAAAGGATCATCATCATAGAAGAATGGTGCATCATTGGCAGGGAACAGTACTGGAGATCTTATGTCACAGTTGAAGCTCTTTGTTTCTTCTATCCAAGGATTGGTGAGTTGAGTCTTCTCCTCCTCTTTTTTCCCATCAAATTCTCCGCTGGTGTTTTCCAGACTTCCGCTACTAAGGGGCTTAGAGTTGGGTGATTGACGGCGTTTCTCATCCTTCATGGTGTCTGTTTTTGTTTTGGATCGAGAGCTTTTCTTGTTCAAATGGGTATTCCAATAGTTCTTGACTTCATTGTCCGTTCGACCAGGGAGCCGACCGGCAATCAGCGACCAGCTACATGAAAACGAAGAGATTGATTGAATTCATCAAATTAATTTCTAGGAAAAATAAAAGGATTATTGCTCAGTTGCGAAAGTAAATTTTAGAGGTTGAGTTTTGACGAAGGATAAAATTGATTCATGAAAGTTACGAAATTAATAGCCAATATATAAATATATATATATAGGAGTACTAACCAATAGTCTTCATTTGGTTTGCAATATGGTGCAGAGAAGAGATGAAAAGAGAGAAGAAAATTGATTTCTTTTGTAATTATTTAATCTTAAAACACTAAAGCTTTGTTTGATTAGTGAGGGAAAGGGAAAAGAAAAAACTTTGTCTTTTCTTTACTTTTTCCTTTCACTCATCAAATCTACAAACCAATGCTGAAGTAGTACTCACCGGTTGCCCAGAAGCTTATGCAATCTGATGATAAGGTCTTTTTCTTCATCTGACATCGTCCCACGTTTGATATTAGGTCTTAGGTAATTCTTCCACCTCAGCCTGCAACTCTTGCCACCCCTCATCAAACCTATGCCAGAGTGAGAGAGAGAGCATGCATTTTAGAGAATGAGGAATTTGAAATCCTTCACGCCACTGTTTTTCTTCACCACATTTTTCCAACAGTGACACATGACCCATTATTAATTAATTTATTATCACTCCTTGCAACGTTAAAATTGCATTTTGGACATAGGTGTGCGTGCGTGTGTGTGTGTGTGTCTCTCTCTCTCTCTCTCTATATATATATATATATTTATATATTCACTCTTAAAATAATGCTACGAAAGTGTAATTAATATTGTTAGCTGTGCAACCGGACATTATGGATATAGAGCTTTACCTGATTTTTCAGAAACAGTAGCCCAGTTACCTTCTCCATGAGTCTCCACATATTTTTTCAGAATCAAGTCCTCTTCTGGTTTCCACAAACCTTTCTTAAATCGGGGCTTCACTTCTTTCTTCTCCATTCTCCCTCTCTTTCTCTCTCTCTCTCTCTCTCTATATATATATATGTATATATATTCTCTCTCGAAGTCACAGGGCTGTGTGGTAAAAGAGAAAGATGATGCAAATGAGTTATATATCGCAAATTGCAGTGTATTGTCTATATATATACAAGCAAAGGTTGGAAGCACTTTGTGCATGCAGATTGCAAGCAATATCGTGGATGACGCTAAAAGTTGATTGAAGTGAGGGCCCTAAATTGTTTCACTTTAGCTTTCCATCACATTACCTCTTGACAGCAACTGCGTGTTCCATTTCAAGTCCCTATCATAATATTTATCACCCATTTCTATATACATATATGTATATATAATTTCCATCTTTTGGTGGAGTATCACACACACACACACACGAGATTCATGGCTTACCTCTCAATTCGATACGTGTCTTAATCATAATTTATTAGATATACAATATATATGTTTTTTTAATTTTAATTTTATTTTTTAGTTAAAATTAAATAATCATACAAAATTACATATGTGATCTATTAAAATTGTGACATCCAAAAAAAGAAGGTGATGCAAGAATACAAGTTACACGGAATTATCAGATGACATCATATATTATAATATTTTATAAAAAAATTTAAATAAAAGAATCAAACATATACAAAAATATCATTATTTTCCATTTTAGAAATAATCTTATCACAATTCGAAAGATTAACATTTAATCCTTAGTCTAGCTATCACACAAGTGAGAAATTTTATTCCAACAAAGAAATTATCAGACATAAATCTTTATAAATAAAGACGGAAGGTACACTCAAAAGTATACCATGATCATCATACTAAAATGAAGTTCTCTCCTTTTGGCCTTAATCCTTCTTAGATTGGAACCTGATTTTTTAAAGTTTTGACAGTTTAAATATTGAAATATTGCAGTAAGCAATGATCTCTATCACTTTTCTTTTTTTTAAAAAAAAAAGAAAAGACAAAAACAGGCAATGCAATTTCCAAGTGTCCCCAGCATGCATGACCACAAAATGAGATGACAGACAATTAGATTGGTTGTTTTTGACTTAGTTTGCAACTATCAGTCAAGAGTCAAGAAATATAATTGGTGCGCCTTTTTGAGCCTTGGCATGAAGCACATGAGGTCACTGTTGGAATAAGCCGGCCAGCTGCTTGCGTATTGCAATTGCTCTTGTTTGAAACGTGCATCTGTATTTAAGTATCAACAATTTGGCTTTGATTTGATCTCTTTCCATATAAAACAAGATCCTCATTCATTGTTTAGACTTTGGAAGATTCTCCCAAGACATAAGGATACATTCATCCTCATCAATATTATTCCACAAGACAAATGGAAATCTATACACATACACGAGTGTGTGTCTATATATATATGTATAATGATGTGTTAGTATTTTTATTGATAGTACATCAAATCATACAATGATGCCTAATTTGTAAAATCTTGTCATTTTTTCTGTAAACACAGAAGGAAGGGTGTAGGCTCAGTGACTGACTGAGAGTTCACTTCCTAACATTTTTACACATTTCAATATTTAGCATGGGATGACCGCCTGTACCTAACTAATCACACACAATAGACAGGAGGGATTTTAAGAACAGTATTGGGATGGATTTTGTTTGATCTCTCCCTCTGTCTCTCTCTCTCTCTCTCTCTCTCTCTCTTGTTTAATTTTAAGATGACCTGCAGTTATACTAATCACACACATACACAAACAATTGAAGGAGCTACTTTACATGGGGATTTTAAGAACACTATTGGGATGGCTTTTGTTTGATATATATATATATATATATATATCTTTATCTCTTCTTTTGTTTAATTTTAAGATTAAAAAATTCCTATTCAATCAATTTCATCATTGTTTATAAATTATTCAATTGTTGATTACATAACAATCTCACAAGAAAGTAAAAAACAACAAAAACAAAAAAACAAAAACTGAAAATCAAGTATAAGTAGGTGATCTGACGCGCACTACGGATGCTGCCCTTGTTTCCTCCCCTGCATAAAGAACAACCTAGATGACCCTCATTGCATTAATATTATTAATTGAAAAGTATATATTTATATATATATATTTATATTTTTTTTTTCTAAATAATATTTGACTTCAAATTAAGTATCGGTGATAAAATCATATAACAAGATATTTGTACCAGAACTTGTCATGTACATAAACTACATGACTATCATATGATTTTTTTTTTTTCAATTAAAACAGAAAAAAGAGTATATATGTATGCATGCGTGACAAATTGTGATGTAAATATTATTGCAGATTTATTTTTTATCTGATTTAAAGTTAAGTATTATTGCTTTTTTCTTTTAAGTTTACCCATGAAATGAGCTGTCCGATTCCCCCAAAGCACTGAATGGGAAGGTGATGCCACTGGTAAATGTAAAGTGAGAGATGATTTTTAAGTAGTTCAGATATATCAGGTGACAATGTATTTTTTTCAATAACGTTTTGTCATATATATATATATATGTCTCACTTAACATATCATAAATGATAAAATATTATTAAAATAATGCATTATCATGTCATTATACCAGTTTTATTAATTTTTTTTTTTTTTTTTTGCATGTTAGGGATAACTAAAACGTTGAGAGAAGAACAATTTGAAAGAAACTCATTGAATCTAATATTTTTTTAATATGTCTGGACGACTATGTAAAAATGTTCTCTTCTAATAATACTTATATGATGTATGTTATGAGCAGCATGATATTTAAAGGAGATAAAACCAAAGGTACTATATCATTCAAGAATATTTTGCAATGAATCTAGGAATCTGGTCCAAATCCTATTAGTGCATTATGCTCTTGCACCCATTGTCTGCTGCCCTTTTCTTTTCAATCAGTAACATCACCTGGCAAAGTTCTCCAATATCACATATGCCTCCTCCCTCTGCCTTCGCACAACTGAGCATGCATGCCCCTTTGGTTAGATTCTGATCAGAAACCTGACAATATTTTGTGGACTACATTTTCTTACTTTGGAGATTTATTCCTTGGGTGGGGTTTAGGTTTCTTTACAAAGCTGCAATAAGTCTTTCTTTTCTCTTTCTCTTTCACTTTTGTGTTTTTTATTTATTATTATTATTTATTTTTACCTCTTCTTTTTATAAGAAGACAAAGCTAATTTTATGAAGTAACTATTTTAAAAATAAAAAATAAAAAGATAAACTTTTTTTATCTGTCAGAAAGATTTCCAGCAATAAAGTAGTATAAAAAACACTCTATCCTCATTCAAAAATTAGTTTCAAATATGCGGTATAAATTATTTCTTTTTGATTTTCTACCTGAACACTGAATCCTTTTCTGAGTCCATGACTCACTTCAAGTGGTCACAATTCTGAAAACAACATTAAACTTCCAAATACGAGAAACTTTATCATAAATTAGGTTAATTGACTAGGTCTATGAATTCTACCAATCATATCTTATCATGTAGATAAGTGTTATTTTTATGTTTCTTAAAAGAAAACATATTGTCCAAATGATATTTTGTTATAAGTGGAATGATACTAGTACCGTGACATGATAATGTATTTTTTTAATAATATTCTGTCGTTTATAATATGATTTATTTTTTTAAGTAAAATAAAATATATAGTAATATTTTTAAAATAACATAATATACATGATATATTTGTTGTGCATACTTTGAGTCTCACATCGATTAGGAATCGGGCACTGCGACAGTAAATAAGCATCCAATCGTCCTCTTTATTGCACAATGCATTTTTCTGGTCATAAACTTAAAAAAAATAAAATCATGCGTATCAAGACCCAAAACGAACAATATTATACACCAGAAACTGGGCGGACGAAAAAGTGCTAACATCAATATTTAATCCATGGAAAAAGCTTTCTCTCTCACCCCCACACACACGTGGTGTTTGCCACATCTTGGGGCCGGGTGTGAAAAATCGCAATGTCGTGCGAAGCACTTTTCACGTCCTTCACGTGCAGATGCCATTTTCTCGTGCCTCCAGGCGCGTTGCAACAAACACTCCCTTAATTTATTTTTTTGTTTCATAAAGAGATGTTTGGTTTTGACAAATAAAAACTTTATGGATGGAGGGTAGGGTAACAATAATGCCCAAATTATTATTCAAATCAGTTTTAAGTGACTGCTCATTAGAGCGATTCAAGTGCTATCATATTAATACTATTAAAGAATAGTTCTATATACATATTCCTTTGGCTGTATTGCCCTAGAGTGATGCTAGTCATACTACTTATTTGTACTATCTTGAATTAGGGTTGCAAATGGATTAAATTTGGAGTGATTAAATTTCTATTTGTTAATAAAATATTTTTTGACGAATCTATTAATATTTAATCAAAATTTGGATTTGTTAACTAATAGATTGAAGCAGATTTGATCCGATAGTAATATTAATATATATAATATTATGTATATAATATATTATGAATATATATAAATCTCTGTTACGTATACAAAATAATATGTAAAAGTCTAAAATATTTAAACGTAATTTAAGAAAATTTTATATAATTTTATATTTTAGATATTATAATAATTTAAAATATATATTTTTTAATAATATATATATATATATAATATGTTATATTTAATCAGATGAAATCATTAACAGATCAGATTTGTTTAATTCATATACAATTTATTTAACTAAGAGAATGATTGGATTGATAAATCTCACCATTCCTAAAGCTCACTCTCAAATTTATCGATAAAATTTGTCAATACGAGAGTGTCCAAGATAATACAAATAATTGTGACATACTCTTTCCGTCCTGAATTAATAGTTCATTTTGAGAAAATTAATTTTTTAATTTTTATAATCATTTAATGCTTTCACACTTGATTAAGATGATGAGTTTACAAAATTAACCTTCATCTATATTGAGTAGTACATTCATATTAAATTTGTAAGAATAATTTAAGATTTTCATAATTATTTATACATTAATTTTTTAAACAAAACTCTTATTATGAAATATCTTAAAATAAAATAAAAAACTTTTAATTCAGGAAAGAAAGATTAATATTTTTGCAACGAATAATACTACACTTACCAAATTCTTTTACCAAAAAGTGTTTACACGCTAACGTGGCAGTGTGACATTGATTGTACATCACATTATCACATCATGGTGTGATGTATAACCAATGTCACACTACCACGTCAACGTGTAAACACTTTTTCGTAAAAGAATTTGGTATGTATAGCATTGCTCTTTTGCAACACAACGATTCCCATAAGTATGGATTCTAAGTGAGTGTGATGTGACATTACACTTTGGCCCACACACGTACGACAAATAATACAATTTAAATAACTTTTAAGCTGGCATGTTTACATCTTCCATATTTGAATTACGATGCGATTCCTTTTCTCACTTTTTTTGGCAGGCAAACTACGCCAATCTACCAATGTACTACACCTCTGCAAAGTGTAAGCTACAACCCCCAATGATTGCCACCATCAAACTTCCTTTTTTCATGCAAACGGCCTTTGTTTTGCCGCCTTTTGGCCCACCTCATGCCCCAAAATTGTACTTTTCCAAACTCTCTCTTAACATATATTGTTAAACCACCAACTCATTTAAAAGCTTAACTTGTTAAAAAGAGTATTCAAATTTTTAAGGTGACGGTGAGATTTGAATTCAGGACCTTTTACCTACTCTGATGTCATATTAAACCACTAACTAATCTAAAAGTTTAAACTGTTAGAGAAGGTGTAACTTTATTATTATATTCTCTAATATAAATGAATAATTAGAGTGACCTATCTTGTGATATTAGACAACTATTTTATAACTTTTCTGCGAGACATCAATAAAAAAAATATAAAAATTTATTATTTTATTTTTACAAATAATTATACTAGCTTCTTTTATAATATTTGATAATTGTGATAAGCTTTTTATACTTTCTGAAAATATAAAAGAAGTTACTGTAATATATAAGGATACTATTTTATTCATATATTTTTTTATTAAAATCTTAAAATCGTCAATTACAAATTTTGTACAATTAAAGAATATGTATATTGTTCGTACAATAGAGAGAATATCAATATAATTTTAAAAAATACATAAAAAATTTCTTTAATTATCAAGTAACTCAAAAGAAGACAATATAATTATTACATATATGTATGCAATAAAAGATTTTGGGGCGTAAAGGGGATTTATGATTAGGTTTAGTTTAAAATCTGTAGTGAATTAGTTAGAGCATTTTCAGTGGTGACTAAAATTTTTATTCAAATTTAAGTTATAATTTGAGTAAAACTTGAATTTGAGTCTCACACTCTCTATTAGTCACTTAAATTTGGGTTTATGAATAATAATGCACTGATTTTTGTCTGAATTTAAGTAAAATCTTATTTGAATATAAATTTGAGTAACTACTGAAGAAGAGTTTTGTAAATTTTAACTCAAATTTAAATATGAATCACCACTGATGGAGATGCTAGTGTAGGAAGTGACTCAAAAGTCCACTGATATGGCTATTTTTCTATTCTTATTGTTATATATAAGTATAACTAATACATTTGTTACACATAATAATTTGTCCCCAATTTTGGGCAAAGTTTTGGTTCATTGGAGTTTGGGTAATTTATTACGGATTAGGGGTATTTTTGTCAATAAAAATGTTGTGACGTAAATTACCTTAAAACACTAAAGTATTTTTGTCAACATAAAAATTAATAAATTATAAAACCCCAAAAAAAGCCATATATTTTATATTACTCATAAAACACTAAAAATACCCATATAAAATTCTTAAGTGATGGGATATATAACTAATAAATATACTTTTGAAGAAAAAAAATTGGTAAGCATAATTTTTTTTTATATATAGATATAGAAATATTTGGTAAGCATAAACTTTATATATATATATATATATATATATATATAGATATATGTGCATTGTGCACTTGCCAAGTTCATATGCTCTCTTTTTGGGCTTTCCAGGATACACAGTCATAAATTGTCTGGGCTTGACTTGGATTAGGGTCACACTGCAGATAGGTGCAGATTCAACCGTTTTTAAGTCTTCCCTGACCAAAAACTTATCATCCAGGCCCAACCGAAACCTCTGTTTTTTTAACCCAACTAAAACTTAAATGAACAAAATCCAATTACTTGAATGGCACAAACAAGTCTACAGATCCATTTCACAAAGCACATTGTTTTTTTTCTTCTTACTTTAGAAAGCATATATTGTTATTGGTAAAGCAACAAATGGAAATTGGGTTACGGCTAGACCCAATCTCGGGGACTTGAGCAAAGGTGTTTTTGAGATGCTAGAAGAATCAATTTTAAATAAAATATATATTGATTTAAAATATTTTTATACTATTTGAGAGTTTTCATTAATGTGATTATAAAAAAAACACTAATAAATATATAAAATATATAAAAACAAGTCAAAGCCTTTGTTTTCAATATATGTTTTTGTAATAATATTTCAATAGAAAAAATGTAAATGCTAAATATTAATAGAATTTTTACATAATTTAAATATTGAACAATATAAAATTTGAAATAGAATTCAAGTAAAGAAATTTAAAAAGTATAAACTAGTCAATACGAAAATATATTTACGTTTTTTTATATAAGCATATAATAGTAGAAAATGAGAATAATTTGGATTAGGACTCAAACACAAAATAATTATTTATGTCTTTTTATGTAAGCATGTAGTAGAAAATGAGAATAATTCGAATACTACTTTACTACTATAATTAAAAAAAAAAAAATTCTAAAGTGTTTACGGGAGTTTCTTTGTAAGATTAGATTTTTATAAATTTTAAATTTTTATTTAAATTATATTATAAATACATCACGTTATTTATAAGTGAGGCTTAAGATTCTTACTTTTTTTCTTTTTTGACTTAATCATAAAGCCGGTCCTAATCACTCATTGTCTTGACTTAATCATAAAGAGGTATCTTTGAATTATTTCTTAGTGAAGCTGCATTGGATTGTGCAGCCCTCTTTGTTGACTTGAAACCATGGAACAACCATGATCAATGTGATTATCATTCTTGTAATTAATCATAAATAATTGAAGATAGAATTAGATTAGAGAAATGTGAACTTGAAAAACGTATAATAATAAAACATGATTCTTGTAACTAATCAAAAATAGTTGAAAATAACGTCTCGTACGAAAAAAAAAATAAAATTGAATATATAGAGAATGGGGGAGAGATTTTCCATGAAATGAGGGAGATTTACAAATTTAAATATAGTTATTTAATTAATTTATATTGCATATTATCATTAGAAAGAGTCGGTGTGGGTCTCAATCTAATGTTACTTCACACATTGACAGATCCAAGGATGGCTAAGGAGGCTATGGTCTTCAAAGATTCGAAAAATCTAACTTTTTATTATTATTTTGTTTAAAAAAATTTAAAAATTAAGAATTGCCTCTAGAATATTTTGAATTTTCATAAGACCCTGCTCCCATAATTTTGATGCATATATACTCTTGTTTTGTAAGCATAATTTTTAAATCGATCACTGCATCCACATTAAAATGTAATTGTCACATTTTTGTATTAAAATTTATATTTCAAATGATATGACATTGAATTAGTGATATTTTAATATATTATTTAATATTTGATCACTAATTTATTATCACATTATTTAGAATATAAATTTAAGTTCAATAAAAAATAAAGGCCCTGCTTGGATACCAACTCAAAACATGCTTTATTCATTCTCAAAAATCGAGATCATGTTTGGATACTAACTCTCCCAATACAACTACGAAAAGTATTCCAAAATTTTGAGGAACATATTCATTTCTTTCGGTTGCCCAACGAAAAAAATCAAGGCATTAATTCTTTTAATTTTTCTCACAGTTTCTCAGCAATTAAGTAGAGCATACAAATGACTTAATTAGTGACAATATTAATTAAAGTTACCTCTTTAGTTTCGCTTTCATTGATGACTAATATCAAATGGGGACCTCTTTGATGGATAAGAATTCAAAGAGTATTTGGCTAGAAAGATCTCAAATAAAAATCACTTAAAAATTTAAAAACCACTCAATGTGGGTGGTGTAGAATTTCCTTTGAGCCATGCCAACGACAATGTGGTCTAAACACCGTCCCCGAACGCACACCGACTCACAAACGTGTTGAAAATTAATGGTCTCTGAGACTGAGAGTGGTCCTTTAAACACGCTGACAACGAATCGCTTGTTGGAACGCGGGTGGCATTTTCTGCAACCCGTGCTGGGTTGGCGGTCCAGGGCCTAGTCTGATCACGTGAAATCCACGTGGTTGGTTCCTCTGCAATCCCATTCGAACCGGAACCGCTTCCGGACATTGACTTGAATTGTGATCCGGTTAGAGGGAGACAATGTTGTCAAGTTCGTTTTGCTTTTTTGTGTTGTCATTATACAATTATTAAGGCCCAAAACCTAAACAAAAACACATCGGGAACATATATATGTTTCTTTATTTTATTTTATTTTAATTTTGTTGTCATTCCTATTGTTTGTACAATCTCTCTCTCTCTAAAAGAATTAGTTTATGATTAAATAAAAAAATGGAATGGCCTCTAGTTAATAGTGTACATGTGCATGGACTCATGGACACATACATATATACATGTTGTCCTTGTGAAAAAAAAATTATCAATTTTTTTTTTTCAAATAAAATGGTAGATTATACATTAATCGCATAATTTGTCAATATTTAATTAACACATTATTTTTTAGAGAACTTTCGATAGATCGTTTTAGCAAGTGTAGCATTATGTGTGTATGTGTGTGTATATATATATATTATTATCAAAAGTGGTTGTATTAAATAGGTTGACAATATTGTGACATTTAATTAATAAGATTTTTTTTAGAATAATTTATTTTCACTCTCCTTGGGCTGTAAAATGTACGATTTTGATCATTAAAAAATAACATTTTGAAGGTCAAGTGAACAAATGAGGGAAAAAAATCATCAGTAAGAAGATAATAAAAAAAAATTATTAGTAATATAAATTAATTTTAAACAAGCGACATGAATGATGTTGTAATAATATTCTAATTTAAAATAAATCATATATTTCATAATTTGATTTGTATTGTTATTAAATTTCTCCATATGCTATTTTATCATCACTTTGTATAATTCATGAATAAAATTTTCCTCCTTCTATCTTTAAAATTTTACTTTTGAAAAATGAAATGAATAACTTTGCCCATATACATACATATATATATATATATATAATAAAATGATGTCTGTGCATGGAGTTGAGAGGTTATAAGATGTAATCTTTCAAAAAATCTGTTAAGAGTCAAGAGGAACCCAAGTAAATGCCAGCAAGCAAACACACAGTCCAAGACATGTCGTTGAGATGGAATACAATGAGTTGAAGTTGGCTGGACCCAACAGGGATAGTTGGGTTTGACTATTAGTCTACCATCCGACTAAGATGTGCAGACTTTAAATCAAGTGGACCCTACTGACATTTAAGAAATTAAGTATGGTTTCAGTCTCACTCTCAAATGGACTCTGTGTAATCATCAAATGCTTTTACTCTTCATGTCTATATTATGGCTTTCTTGGAATAGTGGGATAAAATTACACGAAATAGATATTAAATACGTTCAATTTAATGTCTAAATATAAGAGAAATTACCCAAAACAACTTACTAATAGTAATATTACCTCTTATTTTTTTAACTTTTTTCTTTTTCTATTCTATATTACCATTAAATAATTTTTATAAAATACTAAAATATTTATTTTAGAATTATGATTTATAACTCAAATGTTGATATTCAAATGATATCTAAATACTTAGATAAAATGAAATCTATTATTATAATAAATTCATTCTATATAAATATTTAAGTATCATTTTTGAGTATTCTAATATACTCTTTGTCCCAAACATCCGTTTATCAGTTGTTTATTTCTTAGAGCTGAATGAGATGGGTACTAAATTAGGGAATGAAGCAGGCGTGTAACACACACGCATCGGGCGCGTTTGGAAATTCTAAAAATAAAGAGAAGTGATGAATTTAAAGAAGGCATCGTGTCGGTTACGAAGTGGAAGAGCAACAGCAACAGCTGAACAACTGTACCGCAAAAAGTCTAGCAATGATACGGACACAGAGAAAGCGTTGCCCCCAACACACACGGTTGTCGGCTACCGCCATCCCTCCTCCCCGGCCGGCTCTCTCCCTCCTCTTCCCACCCCTCCCCACTGTCTTCCTGTCCCCATCCATACTCTCTCTCTCTAGCCCCCCTCTCTCTCTATATATATAAATACACGCATATTAAATATTGGGCTGTGTTTGTATTGTTAGTGTTGGATGGAATGGAGCTTCAACTGGGTCTTGCTCTTCCAAGCAATCCGATTAAGGGGTTCGACCTGAATAGCTATGTTTACGAGCCTAAGGAGGTTCTGAGCTCAGACTCATTGAACCATCTTGGTTCTTGTTTCTTTACCAAAACTAGTGCCATGAAGTATAACAAGAACAAACGTTGTTTTGATGAAGCCTTCGGCCACAACATTGACGTGATTCAAACTTTGCCTCTGTTATTCTGCAAGAACCAACCAAACGAGGAAGATGATTCCAAAGAGCTTGACAATAACTCTTTCATCACCAACAAGTACTCTCTCTCTCTCTCCCCCCTTCCTTCCTCTCTCTCTCTCTCTCTCTGTGTAGCTATCTGTGTTTATGTGTGCATGTCCTTTTTAGCTTAATTAAAAATTAATAATATTTGTAAATATTTGATTGATGAGTAAATCCGGCGAGTATGGTAGAGTGTTAAATACTTTAAACTACGCCCTTTTCTAATAACTTAATTATTTATGTGAATTTGTTGTTTAATATCCTATCAAAACACGCATATAAGATACTAGGTTTAAATCTCACCACCATCTCAATCCATAATTAAAATTCATGCACATGCACTCGTGTGATTTAATCAACGATATTGGTAATTTGATTTGAGTAAAGCCACTCTCTATCTATCTATATATATATTATATGTGTATATATGTTTTGGTTATAATACTTCAATTACCAAAAAAAAAAAAAAGTATATATATGTTTTGATCGAACACTAATAGTGTAGCTAGATTGACAGTTTCATTAATTTGATTTAATAGAAGTGCGACTGAAGTAGTAGGGTGGCCACCCATTAACTCCTGGAGGAAGAAGCTTTGCTACCAGAATCACGGTGGTGGTGCTGCCAACAATCGGGTGGTGGATAATGGCTGCGGTGGTGGTAGAAGATCAAGATACATGTACGTGAAGGTGACGATGGAGGGAGTGGCAATTGGAAGAAAGGTTGACTTGAGTCAACATCATTCTTATCAGACACTCCAAGAGACTGTGATTGGCATGTTTGGGAAATGTGAGTATAGCTGTGTTAGAAATTATGAATGCCCTTTTTTTAAATCCCAAAACAAGGTTCAGTGTGACCTTGGATTGACATGTTCCGATGTTATCGGGGGCTTGTTTGGGCACAGGTCTGGAAAATGTGAAGGCTTACAAACTCACTTATCAAGACAAGGAAGGGGAATTGGTTGCTTGCTGGAGATGTACCTTGGCGGTATGTATACATATTACTATTTCAAACTACTTTCTTCACTGTAATTATATATATATATATATGTGTGTGTGTGTGTGTGTGTGTGTGTGTGTTGCATGATCATTTAGTATGGTAATATAATTGTTGGTTACAAGATTAGATCTGCCCATAAAGGTTTTGACTCTCTAGAATGGGACATTATCTCTTGTTTGGTTGAAGGGAATGGGGAAAATTAAACTGATGGCAATGCTGCCAAACCAGAATCTTCTCCTGGCCATCAATCCATCCGTCCGAAGACCCTTTTTTTGTAACCTCTTTATACAATTAGATTATGTTTTTTTTTTTTCTAAAAAAATTCCTAAAATAATTAATACCAAAAAAGTTAGGAAAAAATACTAAAAAATTTCTAAAATAAATTTTTTAATTCAAAAAATTTATGATATATATATTTTTTTTAATTTAAAAAGTCTAAAAAATAATTTTTATAAAAGTCTAATTGTTAATTTTTATCTTAACACTATTAAAAAATATTATTGAATATACTAAAATGGTCTTCAAAATATATTTTTTAAAAAAATACTATATAGATAATAAATTTTTCAATGTAAAAAAATTATAACATTTTATAAAGTAAAAATTTATTTTTTAGGCATTCTAGATAAATAAAAATATTATATATATATATATATATATATTTTAGATTGAAGAATTTGTTGTACTTATTATTTAACATTTATTAAAATTTATCTTAAATGTTATTTTGATCTAATCAATAATATTTTTTGACGATGTTAAGATGTAAGTTAATAATTAATTTTTTTTATATTAAAAATTTATTTTTTTGAATCTTTTAGATAGAGATAATATATTAGAAACTTTTTAAATTGAAAAACTTATTTTAACTTGAAGAGTCTCTCGAGTTGCTATAATCTTTTAGACACAAATGAATTCGTGAAAGTGTTACATAAGTCATTATAGTACAATTTTGAAGAGTTTTTTAAAAATATTCTAAATATTATTTCAGTTTCATCGTAAGTAAACTCTCTTACTCTCACAAGTTTTTCGTCTTGGAATGCATCGACTCGAAAGAATTTACACTTAAGAGGTCTAATTAAGATTTGTTTGGTCATTCATATAATTTGTAGCATACGGGTCATTGCCACGTGCAATGATAAATGGTTGAGCTGCTCCAGAACGTGATTTGGAGTCTAGCCTTCCAACATCTTTTAGTAGCAGGATTAATACTAGTTAATAGACTTTTATATAATTGGTAGTATGAGGCACTTCTTAACACTAATATTTGGAATTTGTGGTTTTGCAGATCTTTCATCCAGTCCGTGCGACGTCTGAAATTGCTTAGGATCAATGTCTAATTTAGTTTTTTTGTAACGCAATGCTATAATAGAACCATATGGTTTTTCTTAATCTTATATGTAATTGATGTATGTAAACTTAAGTTTTTGTGTAGAACAACTTAACTAGCATTATGATCACTTAGTACAATCCTTTCATATATGAATAGTGCATTCGGTGACGGATTTAGAAATTGTGTTTAAGAATGTTGGATTGTTCCATTTCGCCCGTCTCTAGTTTCTCTGGTCTATCTATAAGGCCTTCTGATCTCTGTCCTTAAAATCATGGTTTTAAGGAGTTGCATGGGTTGGACCTTCATTTCAATATGGTATCAGAGTCAAGCCAGAGCCTAACCTTGGGCTAGACGCACGGGACGGTCTATTTATAAAGTTTTCTGACCCCTCTCTTTAAAGCCATGATTTTAAAGAGTTGCATGAGTTGGACCTTTATTTCCAATAAAAGAGTTAAAGTGTATATATTAAATTGTTGAGAAAAATTATTATAAATATTCAACAAATTTTGGAGGAACGAAGAAAAGTAAGAAAAATAATAGTTCAAAATTTGAATTTTACAAAAATTGGGAGGCCCATTTTGTTGCTCTTTTTATCACCCCTTAATCCCCGTTGGGTGCATTGGATTTTTTTATATTTTTTTTATTAAATTAATAGTTCAATAATATGTTTATTAGAAAAAATTTGATAAATTAATTTTCATAGCGTATTTAAAAAAAATGAAAATAATTCACTAATATTAATAAGAGTAAATTTAGCTATAACATAAAAAAATAATATAAAAAAAGAAATGAAATTCTTAATCTTATCATTATTAATAAAAATATAATTAATTCATTTATAAAACCAACATGCCCTTATCCTTCACAGAAAATTAAATTATATTACGAAGGTAAAATAATCATTTCACGCTACTGTCCAAACACACTGCCACGAATCCAACATTTGAAAACCATGTGCACCGGTGACTCCAACCCATGCTAACACGATTACGTCTAGTATCAGTATTATCCTACATTGCACTCATCATACTCTGTTGAATCAATCCAATCAGCATTCGACACAAACTTAAAATTAGGAATGAGAATATAGCTGGTTTGAGATAAGACCTTACTCAAATTAAACTCTTTAATAAAAAAGTTTATAAAATAATTCTCTATTAAGTCTTTTTATATTTTAAAAAAATTAATATTTACAAATTTTTTTTTATTATTTTATTTTTTATAATTACACAAAATTGAATCGAACCAACAGGATGAAATAAGATGCCTTACCCTAAACTTCAAAAGCCTAAAGGGTGACAAATGATAATGTCACATTGCTTCTTCAAATTTGTTTTATTAGGTTGGGGTACGACGGATTTTCATTAAATTACCAACCTGGTCATAAATTAAATACGTGTTCAACTAGATAGGCAAAGTCTACGTAGTCTCGTGGTCGCAGCTGCAGAGGATAACGACAACCCCTTGGAAGCCCCGAACTTTTCTCCTGCTGCCATCGCCGAAGTCCTCTCTCTCCCTCTCTGAATTCCACTATTCGCCTCTTTAAATTCTCTCATCTCTCCCTCCTCCCGCCATTCTCTCTCTAGTTTCTCTCTCTACATTCCGCTTCTTGCACGAGAGGGGCGATTACAGAATACAGCATATATGTATACATACTTATATTCACCGTCTAATCTTCTGTTTCTGCAACTTCTGAAAGGTATGTAATGTATATTCATTCTTTTGTTTTTTGTATTGGCCATCCTAATTGGATCAACCGTTGATTAATTTTGAATTTTTAGGGTTTGGGTATCAGATTTTGTTGCTCTTTGTGTTAATTAACCTTAATTTTTGGAAAGAATTTGAGTTAATTATATACTTGATGGTATGGTGAATTTGGTTACGGTTTCTATTTCTTTATACATTTTGAATTTCTTAATACCTTTGAATAGAGTAAATTTATATGTATCACTTTCAATCTCAATTATTTCAGTTAATAGTGTTGGATTACTTTTCTTATTGCTTATTCAAGTGTCAGTAGTTTATTGAATGTGAGGGTCTTAGTTTAGCTGTTATCGTCTCATCATCTCAAGTGATTTCGGTTGAACAATGTCAATGTAATGCACTAGAAGGTTATTTACATGAGACAAGTCCATAAGGTGTATTGATATATCAGTCTGATACAATAATTGGATTTAACTGAAAATTTCCAGTTTTGCATTGGGGATTGTTTCATAAATATCATCTTGTAAGTAAATGTGTTTTCTCAATTGGGTATGTAGCTTCCAGTGGACACTTCTGCTTAAGTTTTCTTGCATTTCAGAAATATTGTCATGGATGAACTCAATGAAGTGTCCACCTCCTTCCAGTTAAATTCATGTGCAAAATGTTACATATTATATTTAGAATATAACATACATATTTTTGTGCTTGATCTAATTGATTGTTCCATACATATTAGGAATTGCTTTCTATACCCTGCAGAACTTATGGATTCATGTATAAGAAAAGGATTGAGCATTTTGATCACCATGGATCAACCATATATGTTCAGGTTGGTTGAACTCAACATCTGAAAATTATTAATTTTTAAACCTTGTATATTACTTGTAAAATGCATTCCTGACATCCCCCCCATCAAAATAGATGTGTTTTGTGAAGATCTTTTAAAGTGGGGCTTATTTGAAATTGGTCGTAAGAATAAACTATTATATTCTGTTGTTTTTGGTGTTTTCCATTCAACTGTATTCGATTAGCATTGCTATTGAACATTTTTTGTTCTTTGCAGTAGAGACATTGACGTTGAGTATTGAGTGTTACTTTTCTACTGTTTGCTATCACTAGTTTATGATGTAATATATTGATTCATTTGGGTGTTGTTTTTTATTACATGTGCAATCACTTGTTTGTATTGTGATATATTCATTCATGTAATGAAAATAACAAATTTTACTATCGATCTAATTGGTTAGGAAGGATTCATGGATGATGGAATCCATGAGAGACTCAAAGAATAATAAATTAAAAGAACAGAAGAAATTATGAAATTTGATTGATTTCAAATCAGGCACTATTTTGGACCTTGCATAGTAAGATTTTACTCATTGTAAAGTCCTAGTTTAAGTTAGTTTGTCGTTAGTTTAATTTTATGTATGTTTTCTTATGGTTTAGAAATCAAGGTACTTTTGTAACTTCTATATTTGCTGGGCACGAGCTGTAGTGGTGGTCCAAGGGATATTTTGGGTCAAGTTGTGATATTGACTCTTAGATATGGTTTTTGGTGAGTTTATATGGATTTTACTGCCCCTAATTTTTTAAATATGGAGTTGAAATCTTATTAGAGTTAGGCTTACCTATTGTGTGTATAGCCATGTAATATTTTTTATTTTCAATTTGAAGAAATTATAAGTTTTAAGAGTTTTAAGAAACTTTTGAAACTCTTTTGGGATTGTATGATGCAATTCTAGTGTGACACACAGCTGCTTCTTTTCATTCTTCTACTCTTTTTCTTTCTTTGATTTTCTGCATTTTTATTAGCAATTAAAATCCGTAACTTCAACTTGTTAATTCCTTATCTACCTTCAGAGATCCTACTTTATGAGCTCTAGCCATTGTTTCTTTCAATCATTCAACTGTAGTACTGAAAGCAACACAAACTAGCCAAGGTTGCTATCCCAGCTAAACAACCCTTATGTCACGGCACATTTCCCCGCAATGTCAGAAAACTGTTTAAACAGCCATTGAGCAAAACTTCCAGCAATGTTTTTCTTGGATTTCCTGTTACCGAACACCTTTGAAACCTGGCCAACTTCGACCCCTCCCGTCCATGAAGCCTATAACCTCTCTTTAACATATTAAAGCCCTAAATATACCAGTTTTCTTTATTCTAAGCTTACCGTGAAATCAACCGCCGGAGGCTGTATAACTAGTTTTACAATGCTACCCTAAATCAGTTTTGTATCAAAGTTTGTAATGAAGTGTTTATTCGCATCTGTCCCACATCAATGAAATAAGTATTTACAATTATATATCTAATATATAGGTTTTAAAGTACAATGACATGAAGACAATTTTAAGAAGGATGAATGAGAACTATTACGGCTTATAGTTCTTGTTCTTTTATGATTAAAGTAACAAAAAATCTATAGAACAAGATGGACTTAGCACATTGTTTACCTCATAAAATGACATACAAAATTTTTTGATCCACCAATTCTAAAAAGGGCCCTCCTAGTACACGAAGTTGCCGCCACTGAGAAGTAAGGAGAGGGTTATATGTACGTACCCTTACTTCTGCAAGTAAAGAAGGTTGTTTTCTAGGAGTCGGACTTAGAGGTCACAATAAAATAACCTTACCATGGTGTCAAGGTCCACCCTTTTGAGATCAACCAATTTTAATGCACAAACATTGTTGTTGATATAGTGGTTAGCATCATACGATACGTATTGTATGATACATCAGAATACAACTATAAAAATGATATGACTCGTGTTTTTGTATCGTTTTCTACCGTATTTGTGATACTAGTAATCTGATAAACTTACACAATTTTAGCTTTTTTTAGGAACAGAGAGAGGAGAGAAGAAATTAGTGATTTTGAACAAACTTGGATAGAGAATGATCGAAAAATTGACAAATCGAAGAAATAATAAACTCAAATCATCGATCAATTGCCCCGATCTCGTCGTCATCAGCCGATTGTGTGCCTCGTCATCAATCTCTTCCATTGAGCTCGTTGCCTATCTCTTCTTCCATTAACAACGACATTAATCTCTTCCATTGAGGTCGTCATCGATGATCTTCTGCTCTCGAAAATCTTGATTACCATCTTGGAAGGTCACGAGGAGGGAGTGAGAGATGAGATCGTGAAATAAGAATGAGTCTGGAAACTTCTATTTTTACAAGAGAGTGACCGAGAGTGGAGAATGAAACTCCTTGGGCTGGGCAGTTGGGATTTTGTTTAACATGTTATATTTGACATTTTAAAATGGTTGTTGACTTCTTGTATGTTATACTCTGATTTGATTAATGTTGGGTTGTCCAGCCCAATCTTCTAATATGTTCTTTTTTTTTTTTTAGATCTACTAATATTTATTGGTTTTTTTAAAGAATTTATTATATATTTATATGCATATACTGATTATAAATATATATTTAAAAAAATTACACGTATCTACTATACACGATACGGTATGCCCACCAAGCAGGAGGAGCACTCGTTATCATTCCTTTTCTCTTTGTTGGGGCTCCCTCCCACATTTTTTGGAAATTGATATGCCCTCCGACACACGTTTTGACAATTATGGTTGTTGATGCTTGCATATGGTTAGCCACAATCGAAAACTAGGAATTTGTGGAAAGGAAATTGAAATTG
Organism: Nyssa sinensis; assembly: GCA_008638375.1. Classification (NCBI taxonomy): domain Eukaryota; kingdom Viridiplantae; phylum Streptophyta; class Magnoliopsida; order Cornales; family Nyssaceae; genus Nyssa; species Nyssa sinensis. Next base: position 5,073,498 of record CM018047.1, read on the forward strand.
TCCAATTAAAGGCGGCAGTTTTGTAGCTGCCATGGCTTCTGACTTTTAAGGGAACCTTGGAGCCTGCATCCCATATACCTATTTGGACTATATGAGGTTGATTGTCAACATATACCTTAAGAGTGACCATTTGTTACAATTTTAATAAACATTCATAAGGAAGACAAAATTGAGAAGGATGTTTCAATGCAATTTGGTGCCTAAACTGAATCTGTATCTTCAAAAATTTCTAGATTTCTTTTCTAAAAATTTTTCGCAAATCGAATCACCTTCTAAAGAAGTCCCTTTTTGTATTCCAACCCTTCGAATGCTAGGGATTTAGAATACTTCTAATCAATAAGGTAGGAACAAAAGAAATCCCAATGCAATGGAAGCATTAATCCTAAACGGCTGCAAAAGAGGGGCAATAACTTGACGAATGATTGACAGCTTTCTTGCTTGCATTTCCCAAGAATAATTAGGGATTGTTCATCTTATAGTTACAAGTTGAGCAATTCTTAAAATTTTATCCAATAAAAAATCTTTAATTAAACAAAGGAGCCGCAAATTTGTGGAAGGAGATGCATCTAAGGATCTCTAAGAATTTTGAAGTTTTGAGAGTAAAATAACTCAATTTTGCTAGCATCCTGCACTCTCTTCCACACAACCCCCCCCCCCCCCCCCCCCAAACCACAAAAAAAAAAACCAAAAAGAAGGTTCTATTTTTTTTTTTTTATGGCGGAGACCTTCCAATCACAGTTTCTTTGGGCACGTGGCTGTTAGAGTAAACTTTAGACGTACAAGCCCACCCCTAAGAGCTGCATATTGGGTGAGACGAGCCACGCTTTGGCGCGGGTCGAACTGGGAACCTTTCGGGGAATTATTTCTTTATCCTCAAGATCTTACCAGCTAAGCCCCGGGGTGTTCATTCTTTTCTAGTATTATTCATCTTCATGTATAAGACAGCTTCAAAACTTTAAAGAATACATCTCTTATGACACATTCAACCAAGAAAATTATACCTAGTTGCAAAAGTAATAGAACCTTAACAGAGATTGAATGGCCTTTACCAACCCTGCATTCTCTAACCTTAAGTTGAGCGTAATTGAAGCCTCCACTGTTATAATGAATGGAAGTGAGAATTAGGAAGTACTGAACATAATACCCATTGAGCTCCTGAAAGATATGTCGCTACTCTACCTTTCAAGATTGAATAAGTAGGATATGGAGCAGTGGTACAACAGTTTGCCAGTATCATGGCAATTAATGATTTGAATTGCGCTGTCAAAATTCACTCTCTCTCTCTCTCTCTCTAAGACACTAAATGTGGCCACCTCAAAGATTCTGGTTATTTCTTTCCTTTTATGAGGCAATATTGCAATTAAAAACCAAAACCTCATAGATTATATTGTAACACATCAAGAAACAAAAGCATGTAAAATGTAAAAGGCTTCAAAAAACAGACCTAAGCTGAGTATCTTGTTGTTTAAGCTTGGCTCAGTCAAATTGGGTAAGCTTCACTTAAATTCAAGTCACTTGGTTGGGTGACTACTCACTAAGCTTGCTACAGTCTTGGTTCTTGTACTCCAAGATTTAAATGGTTGAATCTCGGTCAATTATATGTCAATCCCTAATTTTAGCAATTGAAAATTTGATATTAAAGTCAGAGGTCAAATGTTATATATGGAAAGATGACCTATGAAGGACAGATGCTCTATTTTGATGCACCTGTCCTTGTCAGACACCTGACACTCTTGGACACTTTCTGAACACGCGGAAAAAAGGTAATCCAATTTTATTTATTTTTCTTAATTTTGGACAAGTTCAAGACACCTTATGGGCACGTTTTCTATTTTTTTCTTTTTCTTTTTTGGCTTTTTCCTCTTTTTCTTCTCTCCTCCTTAGTTCTTTTTTTGTTATATATTTACATATATATGTTTTATGTAATAGTTAGTAAATTTGTTTCAAAACTTGAATTATGGATGTTAATGATTAAATGAAGAAGTTCTTGAATTTTTATTTAATGGCTTTGTTATTTTAATATCTTAATAATGTTTTGCGATTTGTATGTTTTTATGCTAATTTTAATTAAAATAACGTTAACTTTTTATTATATGGTCATGTAAAAAATATAAAAAATTTACATATATTCAACGTATCTTTGACGTGTCTGTGTCCTACTTTTTTGAGAAATAACGTGTCTGCGTATTTGTGTCGTGTTGTATCCGTGTCTTGTGTCCATATCCGTGCTTCTTAGCATGTGACATAATTATGTTAGCAACTATCAAAGAATGTATAGGTAATCCTAAGTACAAGTATTTGGGTTTTACAAAAAAGTGATCATCGTTTGATATATTTTCCTAATGATTATTGCAGCCCTCAATCTATCACATGCAGCTTTGAACATACTTAATCAGTTGTAATACTCGACGATGCCTAATAGACCCCTTTACATTACAAAAATACAACCATGTTTCTTAGCCTAACGAGCTGTGCTTGGCTCAGTATGTGGAGACCTTAGAACTAGGTTTGAGCTTGGTGTTTTTGTCAAATAACTCAGGATGATTGCTTTTTGTTCTATAATGGTAGTGTGGTGTAGAGTCCTACATTCAGGAGAGCTTTCCAAGACTGGGACTGGGAGCTACATATAGTTTCCAAGTTCTTGGTGCTCCTTTACAAGATGGATGAGATTTGGGTGAAGAAATGTGGAGCTCTTGAATTATTTATAAGAAATAAAATAAAATAAAATTGCAGCACTAGATATAGGTTATCAGACCTCCTTGTTGCTTTATCAGGTTCCATTTTATATTGCTAACTATAGGTAAAGGATTCAAAGGCTTGGTCGAGAGGATAGTAGTATTCTTATTCCCTTACATGTTAATTTCACTTGAAAACATTACTCCTATGGTAAAGGGAAGGATAATTTCTATTTGTAATAAAATAAGACCAGCAACCATACCAACACCAAATCCTATCCATTAAAACTAGTTAAAGAGCTGTATTATAATTCAAGTAAAGAAGAAGAAAAAGACAATAAAGGCCTTACAATTCTCATGAACAGAGTACAGGACTCTTCTCAATTGCCATTCCTGCATTAGGTTCCAAGACTATGCTTCAGATTCTATGTAATAATTGTTTTAGACCTACCTTAGGACTTGAAGCAGTTAGCAGTATGTTTCTTTCGACAGATTATTTTATTAGCAGTCCTTGAAAATTTGAATTATTTCAAGGTATTCAACTTTAAAAACATTTATGAAGATATTTCTTTTGGATTTTTTTTATTCTGCCCTAATACCTGTACTTCTGTCATGTCTCTTTTTTGATAAGTCTGCTTCTGCCATAGTCTCTTAATCTACAGAATTCTCTCTTCCCTTCATTATCTACTCTCCTGACCTTCACCCTTTTAAAAGTTAAAAAGAAAAGAAAGTTCTCTCTTTAGTCCAGGTCCTAACCCACTCTTGAAATTGTTCCAATGATTATGACAGGCAGAACCATGATCCTGGACTGCCATTTTAGTTGCTTGTCCTCGTGATCATCATCCTCCACAGCATGGCTCCACAACCTCTCCACCTTACCTCCAGAAGAGCTCCTCTCAAGTTTCTTTTAATTGTACTGTTGGTTATTGTGCCACTCTCTGTTTTTTTAATCTTCACCCATGGCCAAAAGATCTCCTATTTCTTCCGCCCACTTTGGGATAACCCCCCTCCACCTTTTGAGCACCTGACACATTATTATGCGGAGAATGTCTCTATGCATCATCTCTGCCGCCTCCATGGCTGGACTCTTCGCTCCCAACCTCGCCATGTTTTTGATGGCATCATATTCAGCAATGAGCTGGACATGCTAGAGATTCGGTGGCATGAACTCCATCCCTATGTCACAAAATTTGTAATCCTGGAAGCCAATACCACCTTCACCGGTATCCCCAAGCCTCTTTTCTTTGCTTCGAATCGGAAAAGATTTGCCTTTGCTGAGGGGAAGATTGTTCATGGTGTGTTTCCTGGCCGGACTGCTCCCATAGGGTCACATGAAGATCCATTTGTACTTGAGTCAGAAGCAGCATGGGGATATGAATGGATTGCTTCGCCGTGCAGGTATTTCCAGTGGTGACATCCTCATTATGTCAGACACTGATGAGATCCCAAGCTCTCACACCGTGAAGCTTCTTCAGTGGTGTGATGGGGTGCCTCCTGTGTTGCATCTCGAGCTGCGACACTATATGTACTCGTTTGAGTTCCCTGTGGACTACAGCAGCTGGCGAGCCACGGTCCACATTTACAGCCCAGCAACCCATTATCGACATTCACGCCAGACTGATCTTATTCTCTCTGACGCTGGATGGCATTGTAGTTTTTGCTTCCGGCGTCTACAAGAGTTCATATTCAAAATGACTGCATACAGCCATGCAGACCTGGGTGAAATGCAGAGAATTTCTAAATTATTCTAGGATTCAGAAGCTCATTTGTCGTGGTGATGATCTTTTTGATATGTTGCCTGAGGAGTATAGTTTTCGGGAATTGATTAAGAAGATGGGATCAATCCCTCATTCAGCTTCTGCAGTTCATCTTCCAGCTCATCTGATAGAGAATGCAGACAATGTACAAATTCCTTCTCCCTGGAGGCTGTTTACGCTCACCTGAATGAGATTCTTTCCCCATAAGATGGCTTGAAATTGTTTAGATATTTGTTACGACTCCTTAATTCTTTTAGGTTGCCCTTTGCGCCCACCCTTCTGGTCTAGTTTCCGAATCTTTTGATGACTGAAGTTCCTTGAGGAATTGAAGAGTTTAGAGTGTTAACACCAATTTTTGCTTCCTTTTCTTGGTGTCTTATGTTGGGAAAGCATTTTGTGAACAGAGAAAGGTTGATGTTTTGTAGTGGATCTTGTTGTCTAATTCTAAATGCATGATAATTTTGTCTCCATTGTGGTGGGACATCACCATCACCAGTATGGTCTTACATACGTGTCAGTGTGCAGGCATTTCCATCACTGTCAACTATATCTAAGACCAGTCTTAGTTTATCCATTGATGTCTCTGAAATTATCGAAGCAAGTTGTAATTGTCAATATTGATATCTTACTCTTTTCTTCCATATAGATTGTTGTTCTTATGGCTTTATCTGAAAAGAAAACATTCCACATTACCATTTTATGATTTAGAAAGCAAGATTTTTTTTGTTAGTTGTTGGGTCAGTTGCTTTAAAGAAATAAACTCCACCTATGTGGTGTTTAAATCTTTACATAGGCAATCCAAATTCGGAAAAAAGAAAAGTTACCTTAGATAACTGCAGGTAGCATTAAAATTTGTCAACTCATTATAAACATGAATCTTGATAATATTCAAGTACATACGATGGCAAAATATTATTTATTAATTGATTTCAAATAATTGAGATAAAGATACACAATTAGTTAGAGTGATTATATACACACACAATATACATACAAATAGTGTAAAATATATTTGAGAAAGCTGCAAGTAGGTTAATTAAGAAAAGAAAGTTATAAACGATGATGCCGAAACCATTCACACACACATACATACATACATATATATATATATATATATATATAGAGAGAGAGAGAGAGAGAGAGAGAGAGAGAGCAAATGCAAACTCTAAAGTTGACTATTACCAGACCTTCAACTCAAGCAACGAAAAAAAACTCTTAAGAGATATAAGAGCAAATGATGTACTACGGTAGAAATGACATATTATTTGATTTTTGAGAATACGTCCAGAATATTACTCCTTAACATGTAGACATTTAATCAAATGGTAACCTTTCTCAGCTTTGTTGTTAGACATCACTATCCCAACATTAATGCGTACACTCAAAAATGAAATATGGTCTCATTTGAAATTGACTTCTTCATTGATTTTTTCAACATTTTGAATGTCAATCAAATCATAGAAAGAGATGTAATGCTCTGTTTGAAGTTTAAACCATAAATGGCTCATTTAATCCACCTTTAATAGGATTTTTAAGCCCTAACGTGGAAGATTCAAATCTGATAACTTAGTGAATCTGCCTCTCTTCAACTTAATTTTATCAATAAGTATAATTGGGTTTTGATGTAATCATGAGTTGCCCATCAAACTAGACTATGTTCAATATAATTACTAATAAATCTTCAGTTGGGTTTCCTCAATTATTAATTAATTTTAGAGAGTTTGAACAAAAAAAAGTAATAATAATAATATAAAAGAGGTTACCATTTGATCGGTCTTTACATGAATTTTTCACCAATTTAGTGTTGTTTTTAAACTTTTTTTATACTAAAATAGAGTTATTTTCAACTTATTTAGCGGATTATGATATTTTTGAGAAATTGTTTATTCAAAAAGTGATTTTCTTGTTGAAAGCGTCTTTTGAAAAAACGTTTTCTATATAAAATTTGATTTTTTAAAATAGTTAAAATCGTTTTTGTAAAAGATAATTTCTTCTTTAAAATGTAATTTTTGAAAAAAAATGTTTTCCAAACTACCTGAATATGAGAAATAAGATTAAAACAACTATAAATTAAAAATTAAGTTTTTTTTCAACATTAGTCTGTCTTTACATAGTATTTTAATCAAATAGTTATTACATAGTATTTCACTTTTAAGGGTTAGGCTTATCATTGACTTTTAGCATTAAAAATACTCTTATTAAGTGTAAGCACGCAAGTTTGAATATGAGAACAACCACTTGATACAAAAATAAAATATTTGAGCTATAAACAGCCATTTAAATATTATCACATCACTTAGGCAATACTTTTTGACCTAATCTTAACCAAAATAGCATACTCTATTGACTCACATGCTTCTTCAATCACATTTGGGAGATAGTTAAGTCATGCCAATGAAAGCGATAAATTATTTCATATCACCGTAAAATCTTTTGTTTTTAGCCAATGATAAAAGAGAGAAGAATTAAAATTCATGCCTCCTATATAATTTTTTTTGATAATTATAAAGACTTCTTCTAAGATTTTTAAATTAACACTGACATTTTTTACTTTTATTGACAAATTAAAAATAACTCTTCTCTAGTCTAATTTTTTTTTTTAAAAAAAAAAATAAAAGTGCCCATTTCACTATTTTTTTTTTATATAGTTTTTCAATTTTGAACTTTTTTTAAAGAATTATTTATTTTCTATACAAATAAATTTAAAATAAATAACTTATATTTTTTAGCCAAATAAAGTTTCAATTAATATTTTACTTGAAAACAAAAAAAAAATTGGACAAAATTTAAAAGACGTAAAACAAAAAAAACATGAAAGGAGAACTTTGGTCATTTTGAAAAGAAAAAAAAATTAGACTGGAGGAGAATATATTTGTAAATTGCCAATAAAAATATAGGATATCAGTATCATTTTAAAAATTTTAAAAGAAATATTTATAATTATAAATTTTTTTTAAAAAAATATTAATGTAATTTATCAATTATTTTCAATAATAAAAGAGAAAAAAAAATAAAACTCACGCTTGTACGAAAAATGTGATTCTCAAACCAACTAGAATAGTACCTTGGTATTTATGGTGATTCTTAAACCAACTAGAATAGGACCTTGGTATCCTCCGAATTCAATACAAATAATTAACACCATTTGGGTATTTATGGTTCTTACCTAAAACTTACAATCAGTTAGAGAAATAATAACAATAGTCACGCCAAGATATCATTCCATGGTACAAATTCTTCAAATTTAGATAACTGTCACATCCCTAGTCAAAGGTCAAAACTTATAATAGAGACATCATGCTACTCTTAAAAAAAAAAAAAAACTTTATGGCATCAATACAAGATGATTAATGCTATTTTTAGCTCACAAACCATAATACACAAGTATTATTAATTGAGACGAGACAGATAATCTTGTGGGTAAATTTTAATTTTTTAGATTTTCTGTGAGTTTTGTTGGATTCAAATATATGAAGTCTTGAACATGTGTATGTTTTACCCTTTTAATGTAATTTATGGATAATTGCATATAATTTTTTTATTATTATTTTAAAAAATGTATAATTCTTAAATTAATATCAGTTAGATTTCAATCGATCAGATTCATTTTTTTTATTATAACGATAGGAGAGGAAAATTCTACTTACGTAACCGAATCTCGAACTTAAATTGCGTATGTTAAAAAATAATACTTTGACATTTCGAATGGAATCTCGGTCTCGTTAATCAGATTCGAAAATCGTTTTGTTGTGTTCTTTCTCAAACCTACATTCACCTTACTTTTTTTTTTTTTTTTGGGGGGGGGAGGTCTTGTAATTAGGTTATTCAAGGTAGCCTTTTTCTTATTTATGAACCTTCTCAAACTTTAAATAAAGGCCACATTTAAGCTCAGATCTGTTATTTGGATATCAAAAAGACTTTATCAAGTGGAATGGAAAATACATTTTGAATTGACTCAATGAAAATTTACAGTTTTGAAACAGCTCTTACAAATACAAACACACAAAAAGTAGAGCACAAAAGCAGCCCAAACTGGAGAACATATTGCTGGCAAGAAATCAAGTGGCCCACGATTCACCATCATAAACATTAAGCCATGTGAGTGCCAAGTGCAACATTTTAAGAGTTTCCACGCATATATCTGATCTCAATCAATCTTGGCCTGTAGGTCACTACCATGGACTCGACCGCAGCAGATCCTCACTCACCGAGAAAGGTACAAAATGTCTAGAGTCGATAAAAGAAACAAAACCGTCTTGCGTCACACCAACTTGACAGGTCACATGCAGTGATGTTTTCGCGATTAATTGAGACGATACGTATCGTGATACGATAAAGTCAAATATTAAAAAAAATTAATTAATTAAATATATATATATATATTTAATTAGAATGACTCTATTTTATCCATTAATAGGATGTCTGACGCACACGTGTTTTAAGTAAAAGCGTTGATGAAAGAGTACAATATTATCTCCACTCGCTCAAGTATGGAAAATCATTAAACTAGGCACATGCGTGTAAGAGCTGGTCACTATAGGTGGGCTTGACTCTGTCGTGGAGTTTGAGGTGTATATTTTTGTTACGTGCCCTAATATAATATAAATAGTAAATGTCACATTTCACACATATTAAAAAAACAAAAAAATTAAATTGAATGGTTTGAAAATTGGGCATTGTTATCTTTTCTAAATTTTGCTTACACGATAATGAATCATTGTTAGATTATTAATTAAGTGTCTAATACATGACCGAACATTCTTATATCACATTATTTAAAATATAAAATTTAAAACATTTAATATTATTATTAAAATAGTTCAAGCATTTGAATTCCATTATAACTTTTTGATAATATTTAATTTTAATGGGTTTTTTTTTTTATATAGAAATATGAGAAAAAAGTCAAGGACTTAATTTTAATATATATATATATATATATATATATAAAATAGGGATAAAAATGAAATACTGCATCATAAAAAAATTAGTATAATTACTCAAATAATAAAAATAGCAATAAAAAAAATATTAGTATGACAAATTGTTTTCCTCCCACCTTTAGTATTCATTGGATAACCATGGGTCCTAGTCATCATGTACTTAAAAATCATATTAGTACAATGATTTAACTTAATTAAAAGAAACTAATGTCTTTATTGAATCCCACCTACCGTGAATCTTTTCTCTCCATTCAACTTCATCAAAAAACAATGCGCGCCACCCATTCCTTGGCTTAAAGAGGTATCCTACGCATAATTCCATGTGTAAAAAGTTTAGGGCAGTGCGCTATAATTAAACAACGTATAGTCAGTGACAAATTCAAAACTTACGTACAAGAAAATAAATATATACCAAAAAATTTGAGCGATCAATTCTTCATTTAATTTTGTTAATAATAAATTTAATTTTTCAAAATTTGAGAGGCCATTACCCTCTCATTGCTAGTTCTCGCATATATATACCCTTATAATAGCTAAAATGAAAAAAAGATTCACATTTACATTTATTGTACAGAGAGCGTTATATGTTTTTGTGTGTGTGTGTGTGTGTGTGTGTGTATATTTCTGATTCCATCTAGCCCATTTTTCTATCCTATCATCATGATCAAATTGTTTTAAGTTATAGAGTGAAAAAATGGCCATGTCTCCATTTTAAAGATGTTCATTTCATAATCAAATCATAATAACAGTCACATAGGTGAGAAAAAGTGATTGCTAAAGTTAGTCCCATTGGTAACATACGCTTGAATATGGGAGTCAGCACAGCTAGTATTATTACAATAAAAATGTTTGTCTCTAATTATTATTATCATCCAGCCCCATTTGTTATTATCAAGACTAGTGTTATTATCAACAACTTTTTTTAGTTGTATTGTGAACTATGCCTCGTGTGTGTATATATACATACACACACACACACATATATATATATATATATATTTTAAATACAATAATGGGGAAGAGGAATCGAACCTAAACTAATTGTGTAAAAATGAATACTCGAATCATTCGAATAAAACTTCGGTCTTTATGTCTCGTGTAATTGATTAACCCTTTTTTAGCTATATTATAAACTACGTAACTCATTATAGAATTTTGCATTCATTTGCCAATACTTTACTAGTTGGTAATTAGAATACTAAGTTTTTTTTAATACTACTAAAAACTAATATGATTGTAAATCTTTCCTTTTTTGTCAAGTAATAATTACACTTATTTACATTGAAACTATCATTCTAAAAGACAATTTTAGTATTTGACAAAATTTAATACTAAAAACATTTCTTAAAATGAAAATTTTTACTTTATGTAAGTGACAAGTAAGTTTTATGATGTTACTGTTTGATATTTAATTTTTTATTTACATGAGTGGGGAAGAAAACTTAAAGATACTCTTTATGTATTAATCTTTATTTATTTTTTATTTTACTATTTTAAATTTAAAGCATTTAATGCTGCATATTAGAGCCCATTTGAACACATTTTCATTTTTTTGTTATTGAAAATAAAAAATGAAAAAAAATTGGAGAAAAGTAAGAAAATTTTCTAGAAAAACCTATTTTTGGAAAAGCTTTTTTTTTTTTAAAAAAAAAAATCATTATTAAAACATAAAAGCAATCTCAAAACACATGTATTTTTCAAAATTTTCATCATTATAATCTCAACACACAAAAAACCCAAAAAGAAAAACGGTAACAATAAAATGCACCCAAACATGCCTTTAAATTTTTGTATTAAAATTTATATCTCAAATCTTCTTACCATAAATTTTTTCTTTTTTTAAAAAAACTTGATCAATTATTAGGGTCGATGATCTTAAATTTCTACTGACTTTCTCGTCTTTATTTATGTGAAGATTTAAACCCTATTCATTTTTATTAAAATGAACAAAAAATATTATAGACCAATGCCTATTTTAGCATTGCTATGAATTATTAACAAAACATTAAGTGATTGTTTGAAATAACATGAGAGGGACTATAAATTACTATAGTAGCGGACCATTTTAGCAAGTGTGGCCCGTAATATCTTACTCTATTATTGAGATAATTTAAGTTAGCTTATGTTTAAAAATTTTAATAATTCATTAAAAGTAATATTTAAATATTAAAATATTAGTGTTTTAATAACATCAAACACTCACGTGGAATGAACTTCATTAATGCAACCCATGATGATAGACCCATTACTTGTAAGTGTTTTGCATCATTTGGACATTGTATGTGAGTACATAAAAATCACGGGGACATAAAAAGAAAAATAGTCAGATATTATTCTTAAAATTTTTATTGAAAACGATTGTAAATATAAGATTTTTATAATTTGATTGATACGTATAATACACGTGACAACACTTATATTAAACAACCTAATAAAGTGGTAAATATCCAATCTATTACTCTTAAACCCACATCAGCGGCTGGCAGGTGTTAGGTACATTCATTGGCCACCCAAAATTATTTCCCTTTTGAAAACAAAAATTCAACGCGCCTCTCACGAGCGTAAAAATAACAGTCCTCTTATAAAAGCACACGTATGCATATTGATACTGTCACGATCACATCCACGCATGTGTAAATCACTCGGAAATGACTCAAAATTTGTAGCCGAGCATTTGTCACCGTCCATTTCAGTCAGACAAACTCTTCCCCACTCTACTTGTCGATCGATCTTATCTTTTTAGCGCGTGAATACACTCGCAGTACGGTCGGATCACTTTCCGCTTTGAAATGGATGACTATACTGAGCATTTCTACAATGAGAGCAACCTCATGTTATCATGGTTATTTAACCTATTTGATGTCAATATACCTGCATGATCATATGTAAGAGAGATGAGAATCCATTAACCCCTCACGAGGGTGCGTCTATCTTAGCTCTTTCCCCGACTAAATACGGTAGCTTCTCCTTGAAAAGCCCGCATTTCCAGCCGAATATAAATATACAAATTAGACGTGCTAAAGACGTATATAAGTAGTTGGACTTATCAGATTTGTACAATCCAACAACTTATCATTTTTATATGTCAGCGCACTTATCATTTTTTTTTTTTTAAAATTTATCAATATCATCTCGTAATCCTTTCTACTATTTATTTGTCCTGAACCATTTGGTTCTTCGCTTCACATTTATCTCTCCTTCAAAATCCCTAGAGAGAGAAATACTGGTAAGGGCCCCTGTCTTCGTCTTCGTTTTTCGTCTTCAACAGACCCTCCGATCTGTTATTTTCTCTCTCATTCAATCAAGGTAAGAGCACTTTGTTCTCGATTTTCGGACTAACGTGTATATATATACATGGATATAAATATGTATGTTTATATTTTATATATTTGATTTTTAGGTTTTTAGAAGTGAACAATTGGGACTGAGAACTCTATTGCGTGATGTGTTTGCTTGTAACTAAGGATTTCTGTTTAAATTTGTTGGTTTGTATCGATCTGTGACAGGTTAGATCTTTTATTTCAGCTTAGGCAGTTGAAGACAAACATGTCGTCGCTTAGCAGAGAACTTGTCTTTCTTATACTTCAGTTTCTCGATGAAGAGAAATTTAAAGAGACGGTTCACAAGTAGGCTTTAATTATCTTTATTTTTAATTTCTGTACCATTCCTGTTCTATTTGGTTGCTCAGGAAATGAATGATATGGGAAGAACTTGCAATTCAGAGATTTTGATTTTTCATTATTTTTTATCCTGGTAAACTCAAACCTAACTCAACTTAATCTTAAACAGCTATTTGGATTAGATAAGTTCAAACATTTTTTGGACGTTAAAACATCAGACAATATACGATTTATACTCTGTTTCCTTATAAACCTCCATTTTCTGAGCAACCAAACTGAGGGTTATTTTGTAGATATATATTTTGTCTAATTTGGTGTGGTTGGCTAAGTTTGGCTATCCATTTATTTTTGTTTATATGGTGGAGGCTGGAGCAAGAGTCAGGGTTTTTCTTCAACATGAGATATTTTGAGGAAATGGTGACAAATGGTGAATGGGATGAGGTGGAAAAATATCTATCTGGATTTACAAAGGTTGATGATAACAGATACTCCATGAAAATTTTCTTTGAGATCCGAAAGCAGAAGTACTTAGAAGCCTTAGACAAGTAAGTGGTAAATTGATGGAATTGAATACATGTTTGTTCACATCGCATCACATTCACTGTATTTTTTTTTTTCTTGTAGTTTATTTCAAACTGAAATTCGTCTTATAATCGCCTATTCCTCTCCCCTTTTCAATTGTAGGAAGGATCGTGCTAAAGCTGTTGATGTTCTAGTGAAGGATTTGAAGGTGTTTTCAGCTTTTAATGAAGACCTATTTAAAGAGATAACACAACTTTTGACCTTGGAGAACTTTAGGTATGCGAGAACTTGTCTTGAAGTGTTGTTTTTGTTGGTCCCTTGTCCATATTTTCTCACTTATCAAAGGTTTTTTTTTTTGGTGGTTTCTAATGTAATTATACTAACTTGCAGGGATAATGAGCAACTATCTAAATATGGAGACACTAAGTCTGCCAGGGGTATAATGCTTGCGGAACTTAAGAAATTGATTGAGGCAAACCCCCTGTTCCGTGATAAGTTAAATTTTCCTAATTTGAAGAACTCGAGACTACGGACATTAATTAACCAAAGGTCCTTTTCTTGTGGTTTTGTAGAGTTGATATTATATTCAAGTTGAGATTTTTTTTTTTGGGTTGACATGCTTCTGTATTATGTTGCAGTTTGAATTGGCAGCATCAGCTTTGTAAGAATCCCAAGCCCAACCCTGACATAAAAACCCTGTTTGTAGACCATTCTTGTGGACAGTCACAGCCAAATGGTGCACGGGCCCCATCTCCTGTAACTAATGCTTTAATGGGTTCTGTTCCTAAAGCGGGGGGCTTTTCCACCTCTAGGTGCTCATGGTGTAAGTGAAACTAGAAAAGATTTTTTTATTTTATTTATTTTTATTTATGGGACTGTTTTAAACTTTCTGTTTCTAGAAGTCTGACTGGGGCTTTTTATTTTCAAGCCCTTTCAGCCAGCACCAGCTCCTCTACCAACATCTCTTGCAGGATGGATGGCAAATCAATCTCAGGTTCCTCATCCCTCAGCTTCTGCTGGGCTCATTGGTTTCACTGCACCTAACAATGCAGGTATGTATAGTATGGTAAAAACGCTTTTCTACTAGCTACTTGTGGAGCATTTTTTGGTTGCTAGAATTTGGTAGCATATACTGAATATATTTAGAGATGCATGAGTATGTTATTGATAAGATATATTTCAGCTTGTGTCCAATATACTAACAATGATTTATGATTGTTATTATTATTGTGGAAATTTTTTCCGAGAAGGATGTTCATGATATAAACTTACTCATTCTTTGTTTCCAGATGACCTGGGATTTGTCAATACTGATGCCTTTTACCCCTCGTGTGTATGTTTTATAGCAGCACTTTTAAAGCGCCCCAGGACTCCTCCTACAAACCCAGCTGTTGACTATCAAACAGCAGATTCTGAACACGCGTTGAAGAGATCAAGGCCTTTTGGAATATCAGACGAAGTACTGCATGACCATTCCTTTGTATTTTCCATGGATTTGGTGGCAATCTAAAGCTCTTTTACTAGATTTAAGAGATCTGTTACCAAAATTTAGAGCTTGGTTTATTTGATTTCTAACATATCTTCTTGCATGATTTGTAAATGTGTATGATGCTCATGCAATGAAGCTCTTAGATGCGTGATTAATGATATCACTAAAAATTGAGGCTCCTTGTGTTGGGACTTGATCTTTTTTGTTCCATCATTTAACACAATTTTAACTTGAAAATTGAATAGTCGTGGAATGCCTCTTATCACTGAACTGAATGCAATGGTATAGGTTGATGTAGTTGGTTTAGTTCAAACATGTGAGGGAGTTTTGTTTGTTTATTTATTTATTTATTTTGGGGTTTATGTTCTACTATGGAGGAGGGGTGGTTTCTGTTTTTGCCGGCTTTTGGGACTTGTTAGGAATTGGGAATCTTTTTCCGAGTTGAATTTGAAGCAACTAATTAGGAGACTGGAAGATGTTTGATTTATGGAAAAAGAAAATGTGAATGTGAGATAGCATGCTAGAATTAGGAGATTAATTGAACTGTTCCATAAAAATGCACTAGTGTCCTGTCTACATTAGATTTTATTATTATTATTATTATTATTATTTGTAAAATATGAATGACAATACCACATTCTTAATGTTTTCAATCGTAGAAGTAAATTTTGTGAGGATATCCAGCTACACCAGGCAACCAAAGTGATATAAGTATAATATGAAAATTAAACATTGAACGCCTGAATTTGAAGCTGAAAAAAGTAGAAAGAAAGGCATTGACTTAAGGGGAATTTATTTTATTTTATTTTTCGGTCTTGAAGCCTAACATATACTTTATGTTTTGATCTGACAGACATTTTCATGATGTAAGTTGAGATCAATTGATTTTTCATGTACCCGTTCTCCTTAACAGGTCAATAATCCGCCTGTTAATATGTTGCCTGTTGGATATGCCAATCAAAGCCACGGTCAAAGTTCATGCTCTTCTGATGATTTGCCTAAGGCTGTTGTTATGACTCTAAATCAGGGTTCAGCTGTCAAGAGTATGGATTTCCATCCAGTCCAACAAATTCTACTTCTTGGTTAGGCTCCCACTGGCTCTCACTTCTTGTTGCATTATTATTAGCTTTATGGATGCTGGATCCCAGTTGAATATCATTCTTCCATTTTTTTTTTCTCTACTGACATGTGGTTATAAATTTTAGTTGGAACAAACACGGGAGATATCATGATATGGGAGCTAGGTAGTCGGGAGAGGCTTGTGATTAAAAATTTCAAGGTTTGGGACCTTGCAACATGTTCAATGGCTTTGCAGGTCTGGCTTTAAACTTAAGTGAACATAAATATATTCGATGCTTATAAAAAAAAAAATTACATTTGATGCTTTCATAGTCACCAATTTGAGTTTTCTGATTTTTTGTTAGGCATTTCTGGCCAATGATTATACTGCATCAATTAACCGTGTAATTTGGAGTCCTGATGGCACCCTATTTGGTATGTTGAGCTTTGAAAGGGAATTGTTTTTGGTATATTATGCTTTCTTTCGTATTTCATTTCACACGTAGAAAGTTGAAAATGTAGTACATCACAGTAGAAAAGGGGAATTTTTAAGAATGTCCGTGAGAATGGTACTAGTCCTGATAATTGTCCATACATCAGGTGTTGCATACTCCAAGCACATTGTGCATATATATACCTATCATGGTGGTGATGATCTACGGAACCAGCTTGAGGTTCGTGTCAGCAATCAATACCTTGGAGACCATTGATTTCTTTTTAGCTGTTTTATATATATGTCCAGTGTTCAGTGCACTCTTTTATTATTATTATTATTTTTTTCTGCATATCTCTGGTATAGATGAAAAATACTGAAAGGATTTTTTATTTCATTTTGGTTATTTAGATTGAGGCCCATGCTGGCAGTGTGAATGATCTTGCTTTCTCTTATCCGAACAAACAACTCTGTGTTGTCACTTGTGGGGATGACAGGCTCATTAAGGTTTGCTTTTTTATGTCATTGCTTTTTTTTGTGGGATGATGAGGGTTATACTTCAATCATACAGTTTTAAGCTTCACAGGTGTGGGATGCAGTTACGGGCACTAGGCAGTACATTTTTGAGGGTCATGAAGCACCTGTATATTCTGTATGTCCCCATCACAAGGAAAACATTCAGGTATTACCTTTTCATTATATCCCATTGATAAAAGCATGCAACTTGGATGCTTATGGTCCTTTTTTAATTTCTTTTTGGCAAAAATAAGAAAATTAGTAAGGACTCTGGAATATAATTACCATAATCTAAACCTCTCTCCCTCTCTTCACGCTTTAAGTTTTCACTAGGAAGTCGGATTATTTATTCTCTGTTTTTTTATTAGTAAAGTATCACCAAGAAGGGCGCCTGAGGCGGGCAAACGCAAATGTACAAAAAAGGGACCGGCTACAAAACTAAAGCCTAAGATCCCCCAAAAGATCCATAAGCTTTTCTAAATACATAGGATATTCTTCGTTGATCCAAAAGAAAAGACTATGCAAAAATTTATCCTTAAGTCTCCAAGGGGGGGATTTCCACCCCTTCAAAAATTTTACTATTCCTTTCCTACCATAGGCACCATACAAGACAAATAGGGGCCATCCTTCAAGCAATACATAACTCCTTCCGGATTCTCTTGCACCATCATCCTGCAAAAACCTCTTTGAATGTAGTTGGCATAACCAAGTACAACAAAAGATTCTAAAGAGCGTGTTTCACTACTTTATAGTCATCTTACAATCTAAAAGAAAGTGATCTACACTCTCACACTCTTCCTTGCACATGATACATTGGCTAGGGAGGTGATAACCTCTCCTTTGCAATTTTCGGCCGTAAGAATAGTACTCCATGCTGCCGACCAAGTGAAGAAGGCTGCTTTAAGTTGGACCCTCGATTTCCAATAACCTTCCAAGGAAAGTCTCTACTCGCCCAACCCATCAACCTTCTATAAAAAGACTGTACAGTAGAAAAATTTTCTCTTCTCACCTTCCACTCAATTGCATCCTCCCTTGCTTCCCTCGTCCCAAATATATATAATAGCTTCAAGAGCTCCTCCACTTCCCCAAGCTCCCAATCAAAAAAATCCGGCCTAAAAGGACAGCTCCACACCCTAATCCCTCCCTCCAAAGAAATATAATCCCCTACCGTAGTTTTTTTTATCAACTGCAATGCTATACAAGTTTATAAATTTCTCCTTCAAAGGCCCTCACCACACCACATATCCTCCCAAAACTTGACTCTTGAACCCTCCACCATTAAACTGGATATGCTTAAGAAACTCCCCTTTCCCTTTTTGAATTGCTCGCCAAATACCACATCCATATGCCTCATGGTTGTCCTTCGAGAGCCACCTTACCTCCTCGCACCCATATTTTAAACCAATCAGCTCCCACCATAAAGAATTTCCTTCCACTGCAAAACGCCACAACCACTTCCCTAAGAAAGCTTGATTGAACACAACCTTGAGACCTTTGAATTCTAGCCCCCCTTCCCTCAAGGAAAGTTTGACTTTATTCCAACCTAGTAAATGCATCTTCTTTTCCTCCCCCATACCACCTCATAAAAAGCTTCTGTGAAGCTTCTCTTAAGCTTCTCCAACTTCTTCTGCACCTTCACAAGCATATGAAAAATAGACATATAATAAGTAGGAAAATTATCCAAAGTACTCTTTATAAGGGTTATGCAAACCCTTGTAGAAAGATACTCTCTTCCACCCTGCCAAGTGTCTCTCAAATCTCTCCACTACTGTATCCCAAACTCTGACTGCCTTTACCAAGGCCCCCAAAGGTAAACCAAAATATTTTGCAGGAAAAGACCCCACCCCACACCCCATGGTTGTAGCGAACTCTCTTACGTCTTTCACATCACCAACCAGAATAATTTCAGTCTTAGCCAAATTATTTGTTCTCTATGTTATATCGATGCTTCAAGACATCTTAAGTTCCTTTGGCAGAACATGTTCAATAAATATGGATAGATTTGCAACACACCTATAGTCAACACATGTACTTAGTAGATGTATTCAACAAAGGGATAGGGGAGCATATTTTAATTTCCACATATTTTTGTTAGAACTTGTTAGAGTGCATTAGGATGAAGGATTTAGGGGTTGGAGTGAGGGAAGAGTTGGTTTTGTACCACTAAGCATTAGCTTGAGTGGTATCTCTTCCACCTCCCAAAGAGGAGGTTGAGGGTTCAAGTCCTAAATGGGAAAAAGAGGGCGTGTGTCTTACTTAACACACACACACAGAGATGGTTTTGGGTCCCTCAAATCCAAAAAATGTGTTTGGGGTGCAATCCTCAATTTAGCCCGGAAACCCATGAGCTGTAATGTTGCTTCCACCACCACCTCCATTACTTTGTTGCCACACTGTTTTTTTCCCCCCTATAGATATGGGCCTAAGAAGCACGGATACGGATACGGATACGACACGATAAGGACACGCAAACACGTTATTTTTCAAAAAAATAGGACACGGACACGTCAGGGACACATTATTTTTTCAAAATTGCCATCACAGTTAACATTGTTGTTATTACTCCTCACAGCTGCCACTGCTACTTCTGTCACCACTGCATAGTTATTATCTAGAGTCATGCATCACCTCCATGTTTGCTACCACTCTATGACCATCACTATCAACACTCCAATGACACCACCCGCCATATTCAGCATCTCATCCCTGACACCACCAAATGCCACCTTTAGACTCTAATGGTATTAATTAAAAATAAGGGGAGAAGTACAAATTCAACTGTCATGTTCAAATCCAATTCTAGGAATAAGTGGATCTCAAATGGCCCTTTCAGACAGTGGATGTAAATTCCATGTATTTACGAATTTTTCTTAGAAATCCAAGGGTCAATTCCTTGTGCCTATCTTCCTGAACTTAGAGTATTTTATTTACCAAGTATATTATCATCAAGTTTGTAATTAGAATTTTTTGAAGTACCTTTGTTGAACTTGAATCCAAAATGTTAGAGACTTCATTCTATCCAAGGGTATAGAAACAAAAAAAAAATTGTTCATTTGACAACTCAGCTGTGCTTTTTTGTCCTAAAATTTTGAAATTAGATGAATTTGATGCCAAGATGCATGTATTACGTACATTTGGATTTTTTAGTTCCACACTTCTAAAATTAGTATGTTATAATTCTGCCAGAGTCTCATTACTTATCACGTAGAATTATTCTCCTCTTTCCTGCCTCACATGTAAATAATACGTAACTTTTCACTTTGCATTATTCTCCTCTTTCCTGCCTCACATGTAAATAATACATAACTTTTCACTTTGCCGGCACTAAGGCTCACTACAAGCTATTCTTAAACATTCTGTCTCCTTCTCTCTCTTTCTATATATATATATATATATATATATATATATATGTATCCGTGCACATATATCCCTCTCTCTTGTCTTAATTTATGTTATTATCCTCTTCTTTTTATAAGTAATATTTTATTCAAAAGCGCTCAAAAGGGGAGCGCACCCATGTACATGAAAGATGTACAAAAAAATGAAAACAACAAAAGACAACAAATCCTCATATCAGTCAAAAAATCTAGTAAAGCAGCTATTGTAAAGGAAGAACATTGAGTATCCCAACAATACAAAGAGTGCACCATCAGAGATTTGAGTGCAGTTAAAGAACTATCAACCCTTAAAAAATCCTCCAATTATGCTCTTTCTATACACATCACATCAAGCCAAGAGGAGCTGTGTGCCACAATTTACCACCCTTCTTCCTTCTTATGACACCCACATACCCGCCATTGTAACAAAAAATCTATAACCGATGCTAGTAACACCCAATGCACACCAAATAACTAAAAAAGCACGTTCCACACCTCATGAACAGTGTAGTTAGTGGCAAAATGTCACTCTTATTATTTGGTACATGTGCATCAGAGAAGAATTTCATTATATGACCATTTTGTTTTATTTTATTTTTGCCTTTTTTTTTTTTATCTCAGTTTATCTTCTCAACGGCAACAGATGGGAAAATAAAGGCATGGTTGTATGATAACACGGGATCACGAGTTGACTATGATGCACCAGGTCATTCATCAACCACAATGGCATACACTGCTGATGGGACAAGGTTCGAATAATGGCTTCTACCTTTTACTCTTCTGATTCCTTTTTTTTTTTTTTTTTGTTTTTAAGGAATAAGACGTTGATATTTACAGCCTATGATATCTTCAACTAAAGTATCTGTTCCATAATATAATGGCCAACTTATAGATTGTTCTCATGTGGGACCAATAAAGAAGGAGATTCATACCTTGTGGAATGGAATGAAAGCGAGGGATCTGTCAAGCATACATATCATGGTCTTGGGAAGCGATCTGCAGGGGTTGTCCAATTTGATACCACAAAGAATCGATTCCTGGCTGCTGCTGATGAATTCATTATTAAATATTGGGACATGGACAATACTAACTTATTGACAACTACTGATGCCGAGGGTGGATTACTGGTAATCAATATCTCTTAATGTTAATCTCTCTTACAAATTCCTTGCAAACTAAATATCCTGGTGTTGTATCTATAGGCTTCTCCTTGTATCCGATTTAACAAGGAAGGGATATTGTTGGCTGTTTCAACGAATGAAAATGGCATTAAAATTCTGGCAAATACTGATGGGATTAGGCTACTACGGACTGTGGAAAATCGCTCATTTGATGCTTCTAGAGTTGCCTCTGCGGCTGTCATGAAGGTAAATGGCTTCTTAAGCTTATCAGTTTTTCTGCAAATATATCACTGAATTGCTTCATATAAACAGGCCCCTACAATGGGCACGTTTGGTGCTGCTAATGCAACTGTTGGATCAAGCATTGTAGAACGAGCTGCTCCAATTGCATCCATGGTTGCAATGGTGAGTGTTACTGTCTTTATCATGGGGAATTCAGATTCTTAAAGGAGCATCTTTTTTTATTGATCTGTGTATTGATGTTGTTATATGTAGTTAATGTGTTCTGTTTCAAGTGATTGTGACTTGTATACTGCATACTTGGATGTAGATTGATTAAAATACTTGTGCATTCATTGATTTAATCTTTTCGTTTTGAGTTCTTGTAGAATGGGGATAATCGAAGTTTGGCAGATGTAAAACCCAGAATTGTTGATGAGTCGGTAGACAAAACTAGGATCTGGAAACTGACAGAAATCAATGGAACATCACAATGTCGGTCCCTGCGGCTCCCAGACAATATATCGGCAATGAGGGTACGAGTCCAGTTATGCTTGATTCCTAATATAATAGAAGAAATGCTGTATACTTTTTTTTTTCTTTTCAAAAATTTACTTTTCTCCATTTTTCATCTCCCCCCGCCCCCGCCCCTCTCTCTCTCTCTCTCTCACACACACACACACACACAAAAATACTTGCCTAATTATGCTGTTGACGCGATAACTTCATCTTTTTTCCATTCAAAGAAGGGGGGCGGGGAGGAGCATCGTTGAGATGAGTTAATAAAGATACTATTACATGCATTACTATGCAATTATAACTTTTCTGGTTCTTGTAGTTTATTTTTTACTTCACTACCAGTAATTAAATTTATTATGAACTATATCTTCTGTTCTTGAGGTTTTGAAAATAAGACAATTTAGTTAATAATCAAGATGCATTGTACAAATGGGCACACACGCGCATGCACAGGTACATGTTCACCAGACTTGACTGAACCATTGCTACTACCTCGTATGATGTGCAGAGGTCAATGGAACAAGAGAGGGTAGTTTCAGTTTTGGCTGAATGATCTATAGACTAGGGAAAGACTTAAAATACATTGTTTGAGAGTTACTTTGTTGCACTTGACATCTTTGTCCTACTGGCGACAATTTCTATTTGAGTTCACCTTGTGTGAAATTTTCTAGGAGTTTAAGAATTTGATATTTACTTTGAATTTTTCATTTTCTCTGTGATCTCGCTTGCCATATACTTTTTAATGATTCTGTCCATTTCATCGGCATTTCAGGTTTCTAGGTTGATGTACACAAATTCAGGACTCGCCATATTGGCACTAGCTGCCAATGCTGTGCACAAGCTCTGGAAATGGCAGAGAAATGATCGAAACCTAACTGGGAAGGTATTAAGTCATCCGAGCTAGAAAGTTGCATTGTCATTCGGTCATGTTAGCGTTGCTTCTTATACTCAATTTGCATTTTGTAGGCAACTGCTAGTGTTGCCCCACAACTATGGCAACCTTCCAGTGGAATATTGATGACCAATGATATTGGTGATACAAACCCTGAAGATGCTCTTCCATGCTTTGCACTTTCAAAGAATGATTCTTATGTTATGTCAGTTTCAGGAGGGAAAATCTCCTTATTTAATATGATGACATTCAAGGTGAATGGCTTTTTCACCACCTCTCCTCTTATCTTTAGCACATTCGATGTACTTGGTTGATTTACTTATCATGAATTATTGAAAAGTTATTGATATGAGGAATTTGTGTTTGTTTAAGGAAAGTTAACTGAGCTCTTTGTAAAATTATTTTTTCTTTAGATACATTTAACATCTAGGTTCTATTCTTCATTTGGAAATTAAATTTTATGATTTTATATCTGTTTGGGATGTGAAAATTATATAAAATTAAATGCTGAAATCATAACCCAAGCTACGGATTTTGGCTACTTTTCCCAGTTATTATTACTTGATTTTGGGTTTACATCGAGGTTAAATTGTCAAACTATTTTGAATTGAATGTGAAATAAATAAGTGAGAAGTTTGGTAGACTTTCACGGTGGACAAAATTTTTATACATATGTTGCCTCATTATTTTACATTCCTTGATGCTTGCTTTCTTGTTATATTTACCGTTTCTTCTTTCTTGGAGGACTAGTTTTTCTAAATTTTCTCTCGATAAATTTTCCATTCCTTTCTTTTTCCTTTCTTGTTATATTTACTTTTCTGCTTTCACAAATGCACAGACGATGACAACATTCATGCCCCCTCCACCTGCTGCAACTTTTCTGGCATTCCACCCTCAAGATAATAATATCATTGCCATAGGCATGGAGGACTCTTCTATCCAAATATATAATGTCCGGGTTGATGAGGTTGTCCTCAGTCTGAACTGAAGCCCAAATTTGTGAATCAAATGTGCTGATAGATATACTGAATAACATTCTGGATGCTCCATTTGTGCAGGTTAAAACCAAGCTCAAAGGCCATCAGAAAAGGATAACAGGCCTCGCCTTCTCTAATGTTCTAAATGTGCTTGTATCTTCAGGTGCTGATTCTCAGGTAAGATATCAGATGTGATACGTGTATCTAGTTTTTTGATGCTTTTACCATAAAAAACTAGAGTGACCTTCAATGAAGAAGCCAAAAGGGCAGTAAATACCATGTGAGCCTTGAGAGTCTAAGGCACTCTACTATTTCTACATTGCTGACATTTAGCTCTAATTTAGTCTCTTGACGTGATACATGTTGAGGCCACCTAATTAAGGACTGCAAGGGTAGCCCTAGATTCGGGATGATTCTTTAAATCAATACTAAAATAAATACTTATATGAATTCTGTCAGAGCTTTGTCGGTGTTTCAGTTATTTTGATCTTCTAAAAGAAACCGAATATGGTATCCCTTATTATTTTTCCCTGTGCATCCGTGCTCTACATTTCGACAAAAGCATGTATAAGTTGGCAAAATGTTGGATATTGGAATTACCTGGATAGTGATGCCCATTTTTTTTCTACAGCTGTGTGTCTGGAGCACAGAGGGATGGGAGAAGCAAACAACTAAATACTTGCAGATTCCAGCTGGGAGAGCCTCATCTCCTCTTGCAGATACCCGTGTGCAGTTTCACCAGGATCAGATACTTTTACTAGTAGTCCATGAAACTCAGATAGCCATATATGAAGCACCCAAACTGGAATGTCCTAAGCAGGTATGGCATAGAATTTTTTTGTTAATAGATAGATAGATTAAACACAATCACTACCCAATGTCATATGATGCATAAATTTTATCACTTGGATTTTTCTGGTTGAATATTTGATGAGCCCATATCTCAGTGCCTGCATAATCTTCTTTTGTCATCAGCATTTATGGGTACTGTCGTGTAAATTGTTTTGAAAAAAAAATGTCATTGTGGTGGCGGTTTGGTTCCATGTACTTTGACCAGGGATATCTATTGATATTTCTATTGTCAATTTGTATTTGTCAAATAGTGGGTTCCCCGAGAAGCAAGTGGTCCAATCACACATGCTACATATTCCTGTGATAGCCAGTTAATATTTGTCAGTTTTGAAGATGGAAGTGTGGATGTTCTCACTGCTTCAACATTACGATTGAGATGCCGTATTCACCCTACTTCCTATTTACCTGCCAATCCAAGGTGAGTATTTCCTTTATTATAAAGGGTGGAAATATTCTTTTACCTTCCTCTTTGTAAGTATCTAACAATAGCATTTAACAGCTCGAGAGTGTATCCACTTGTCATCGCGGCACATCCATCTGAACCCAATCAGTTTGCATTAGGACTTACTGATGGTGGAGTTTATATACTTGAGCCTCTAGAATCAGAAGGGAAATGGGGCACTTCCCCACCACTTGAAAATGGTGCCGGGCCTAGCACCACCTCTGGTGCAGCCAGTTCAGATCAACCTCAAAGGTAAAGAGTATCTTATGCTTGCCTGCTCTTTATCAAGAATGCCGAGTGTATCTATATGTTTTTGCATCGTGGTCCCACCCTACTTTATTTTCAAGGGGGAGCTGCCAGATTTAGGTGTTGTAGTTGTAGGATACTTGAGTTGAGCCCTGCTTAGTAGAGTTAGTTCAAGGAGCACTGGTGGCATCAAATCAATTTGAATCCAATACATGATGCTAATTCTGCTCATTTAGAATGTTTGAGAAAGTTTGACTCCATGGTGTAAATTATAGGAGGCGTTGTTGAAGGAAATGCGAGGCCTGTTTTTGACTTCAACTCAAAAGGGAATGATGAACTGGCTTGGCTAATGGCCCTGATTTTTATTTGTTGTTCTTTTTTGTTCCCCTTCAGTTACTCACAAAAGGGACATTGTTAATTAATTTGTTCTTTTATAGTCATGAGTTAGCAATCTTAGCTGATATCTTCTCTTGTTATGTGCTCTTCTCAGTGGTATAAGATATTTTTAGTTGCTTATATCTGAACTTTCTGTTTTACCCTGAAGTTGGTATTTTGACCATGCTGATCTCATGGTGGCCATTGCATGTGAAATCAGATGGCAGGCTTTCTGCATCTTGCATGCACATGCATTGTTATGAAGTTTCCAATGGGTGTTTTAGAGCATTTCTGGTTTTTTGATCTCTGATGGGGCCTGTTGTATACTTGTATATATGATTTTTCAGTTGTCTGTTAATTCCCACCCTCCCCGTCTGTGGTGGTTTTGTCATAGGTCTGCTGGTCTTGAGACAAGACTGATAACTGGGCTTGATTTATGGGGACATTCAAGTGCATCCTCAATTAGAATAAAGAATAACACTGAAAAGGCACTCAGCTGTGCACAATAGAGATTGATTCACAAGGATTTGTATTCTCTCCCCTATTTTTTCTCTCCCTACCCTTTCCGTCCCTTTTTCTCTCTTACATAAGATAAGTTTCATTTAAATTAATGATTATTTATGAAATGGATCCCATATCGTGTGTGAAAATAGAAAATCCAGAAGGGAATAAAGAGAAGCTGGATCCGGTTCACAAGGCAAGACTTGTCACCTATGGGCCCACCTTGTAGAGAAATGAACCCTCTCCATTT
The DNA here is from genome assembly GCA_008638375.1 of Nyssa sinensis. Lineage (NCBI taxonomy): Eukaryota > Viridiplantae > Streptophyta > Magnoliopsida > Cornales > Nyssaceae > Nyssa > Nyssa sinensis. The sequence continues at coordinate 5,100,283 of CM018047.1, forward strand.
GTATGAATGGGGAGTGTCGGAGTTTCTCTTTTTTATTTGAAATAGGGACTTATCTGCGTGAGAGAAATGAAGGGCTTTGTATGGAACTGGAACGGAGACGCCCCGGATTCATAGTCCACTACCATTTCCCCTGGAGCAAATGGAAAAATTGGCAATGCAGTAATTAATAGGCAGCACATGTTAGCAATCATAATATTTTCCCCTGCCATAGCATGATTGGAAATAGACATGGGAAAGTTACTTTCCAATGATTTGTTGAGACATGTAATAAAGAAAAAAGAACTAGGGTTAATAAAAAGACAATCCAGTCATCATTTGTTAATTCTATATAGCAGGATTCCATTTCATAGTATGTATATTAAATTTTTTAAGGTAAACTTTCATTAAAAAACACAAATAATAAAATGAATTAAGTTTTGCTTTATGTTTTTTTCTCTCAAATGGTTTACTGATGATATCAATTGATTTTTGCAGTTAAAACTCAACATATTGGTCTTTGGTTCAAAAATTCATAAGAGAGTTTCCAATCATGCAATCCCTTTTGCAACCACACTTGGGCAGGATGAACATAGATTATAATCATGCCAAATTAATCTACAATCCCTTTTTTTAAAAAAAAAATAGTATTGTAGAAAATATAGTGAAGATAATTATTTGTCTAAGATTATATACTCCCTATGTGAGGATTTTGTATCGATGAGATATTATTTGCCTCCAGATTGGTCCAAAATCATGACATATATACGTGTTTATATGTGTGTCTGTGTGTCTTTTGGCTTGTTGCATTTTCCATGGTCTAGTAATATCAAAATCACATCAATACCTGTGAGTAAATAGTCATGTGGATTTGAGAAAAAATGACACTGTTAACATAATGGGAGGGATGAGATAGTGAGTGGACAAAAACTAATTCCCTTTTTCTTAGTTTTCTTTTACTTTTTATAATTAAAAATTTTATTATTTTTAATCACAATTAAACAGTCAGTTCTATTGTAATAATAATATGCTAAAGGTTTCTTTGGATGTTCCTTGAATTGAATGACTCCATTTATTTTATATAACATCTCATCGTCTTAAATGGATTCATTTGTAATTATCATTTCAAAAATGATATTGAAAATTACAAAATTTTTCTTAATAACTTTATTGACAATGATGGACATACATCTAAATTAAATGTTATATATAAATTATAATTGGACCAGACAAATTCAAGGAACCTCCAATGGGGCCCAAAGTAGATTTCATTACAAGCTTTGATTTGGAATATCAATGGCTTTCAAAAGATGGAGACAAAAAGCTATCATTTCCATTATATTTCTTTCCTAACAGATATGAGTCTATTCCATCAATTTTAAATGGGAAAGTGAGAAGGAAAATGGAGCATTGGATGGGTTCATATCCTTTACCTTTGAAAAGCCCCCACTACATACAATATCTTAATTTTATTGTACTATGCCTAAGTTAAATAAATTATAACTTTACCCATATTATTTTTTTTTTTTATAAGTATGAGTTTACCCATAAAATAGCAGACATAAAAGCAATTGTAAGGTCCCATAATTGTACAGATTATGAATCCACTTTAGGGGGGCCATCACAGTTGCTCTATTGTCTTGTAGAGTTCTTTTTTTTTCCCAACTCCCTAAGAAAACTCCCTTTATACCATTGGATTATTGAATCATAAACATTGTGTCATTGGACTAAGGTAAGTTTATATATATATATATATATATATAATTATTTACATTTGATTTTTAAAATTAAGCAACATATAACATTTTGATTAACTCTCGAGTGACCTAATTAAGGATGAATTACAAGAATAATTATAAATTCGATTCTCGTGAACAAATATGAAAAAAGTTTTAGGTGAATCAATTTAATTGATTAGATCAATGCATCAGATAAAAAAATTTGATTTTTAAGAGTGCAATTAATTTATTTTCTTGTGTTAAATTAAGTATAATTTTTTTAAATTATCGATTGTACTTATAATTTGATGTTTTTTTTTTTTTTTGTATATTTGATTAAATAAGGAGGAATAGAGTGAAACCCACGGGAGAGTTTAGATAATTGATGTTTCTTCTCGATAAAGAATCTTCAAAACAGCAAGAAAGTGTCATACTATCAAACTCACGCGGTTTGGCTTTCCTTCCCACCCCGCGCGGCTTCTTTCGGACTTGGTAAGGAAATAGATATAGAGAGAGAAACATCTATCTATCTAGAGAGAGAGAGATCGATCCTGCTACCACCGCCGTGATTGCTACATTTTCTAACTCGTGGAACCGTATCCGATCCTACGGTCACCTTCTCCGCCATTGATATCAGTCGGCAGATCACTCAGATCAAACCCGCCTCACCTTTGATCAGGCAAAAAATTCGAAAACGGTAACTCCATTCTCTCTCTCTCTCTCTCTCTCTCTCTCTCTCTCTCTCTCTATATATATATATATATATATATATTCACACACACACACACACACGCATATATCTATATCCATTTATGCTGTGTACGTTAAAATCTCATAGAGCTCACATTGATGATCACGGTTACTGACCTTAATATCAGACCCAAACCACAAAATTCAGTAACAGATAGCAGTAGGAGGAGGTGGTGATGGCACCGAGCACGATCCGAAAGGCGATCGGCGCTGTAAAAGACCAAACCAGTATCAGCATAGCCAAAGTCGCCGGCAATGTTGCGCCGGACCTCGAAGTCCTGATCGTGAAGGCGACGAGCCACGACGATGAACCCGCTGACGAGAAGTACATTCGGGAGATCCTAAACCTTACATCATATTCGAAAGGATATGTTAATGCGTTTGTTTTCGCCATTTCGAAGCGTTTAAGCAAAACGCATGATTGGATTGTGGCGGTGAAGGCTTTAATGCTTGTACACAGATTGTTAATTGACGGTGACCATGTTTTGGGGCAAGAGATTATGTATGCGAGTCGGAGAGGGACTCGAGTGTTGAATATGTCGGATTTTAGGGATGAGGCACACTCAAATTCTTGGGAGCATTCAGGGTTTGTGAGGACTTATGCGTTATACCTTGATCAGAAGCTTGAATATTTGGTGTACGAGAGGAAATTGATTGTTGATGATCGGAGGCGGAATGAGGATGGGTATGGAAATGGGGAGTTTAGGGATGAACCCAGTTATGGGATGAATAGGAGGTCGAGGTCTTATGGAGATTTTGGTGAATCGGTGAAGCAAGAAGAGAGAAAAGAGGCGACCCCTGTTAGGGAAATGAAGCCTGAGAGGGTTTTGGAGAGGTTGAATCAGTTGCTTCGGCTTCTTGATCGGTTCTTGGCTTGTAAGCCCACGGGAGTGGCAAAGAACAGTAGGATGGTGCTTGTTGCCTTATACCTAGTCGTGAAGGAGAGTTTTAGGCTTTATGCTGATATATGTGAGGTTTTGGGAATTTTATTGGATCGATTTTTGGAGATGGAGTATGCGGATTGTGTTAAGGCTTTTGATGCTTATGTTGGTGCAGCAAAGATGATTGATGAGCTTGTGGGGTTTTATGGGTGGTGTAAGGATATAGGGGTTGCAAGGTCATCCGAGTACCCGGAAGTGCAGAAGATAACTGATAAGCTTTTGGGGACGCTTGAGGGGTTTTTGAGGGAGAAGGCAAATAGGACCAAAGAGCTCTGAGAAACGTAGGGAAGACAGTTCATCAGAAGTTAGGGAGGAGGCAATACAGGATATGAATGAAATAAAGGCTCTTCCTCCACCAGAGAGTTACACTCCTCCGCCACCGCCACCGCCACCGCCCCAACCCCAACCCAAACCACAGCCACGGGAGGTGACTGAAGACTTGGTGAATTTGAAGGATGATGCAGTTTCTGCTGAAGATCAGGACAACAAACTTGCATTGGCTTTGTTTTCTGGACCACCGGTTACCAATACAAATGGCTCATGGGAAGCATTTCCATCTAATGGAGAGCCTGAAGTTACTTCGGCGTGGCAAACACCGGCTGCTGAAAGTGGTAAAGCTGATTGGGAATTGGCCTTGGTGGAGACGGCTAGTAATCTTTCGAAGCAGAAAGCTGATTTGGCAGGCGGGTTTGATCCATTGCTGTTGAATGGCATGTATGATCAGGGGGCAGTTAGGCAGCATGTGAGCAATTCTCAGTTAAGTGGTGGGAGTGCAAGTAGTGTGACATTGCCTGGGCTGGGCAAGAGTGCTACACCAGTGCTTGCATTGCCTGCCCCAGATGGTACAGTCCAAGCAGTGGGACATCAAGACCCATTTGCGGCATCCCTTGCAGTGCCACCTCCTTCATATGTGCAGATAGCAGAGATGGAGAAGAAACAGCAATTGCTTGTGCAAGAACAGCTGCTTTGGCAGCAGTATGGAAGCAATGGCATGCAGGGCCAAGTGGGTCTGGCCAATATTGCTGGTGGTGCTGGTTACTATGGCCCTAGTCTGCAGCCAATGATGCCATATGGCATGCCACCAGTCACCAGCATGGGTCAGCCAGGCGGGTACTACTACACGCCCTACTGAATTGGCTCTTCATATGAATGATTTTCTTGCTATAATATGTATAAAGTATGCCCCTCCCCCCTCCTTTTTGGACAATTTCTTTCTTTTCTATTGTTTGCCATTATGTTTTGTTTGTGTACTTAATATTTGCATAAGGGAATGGAACACAGATCACAGCGGCCATATTATAAAAGATGAGCAGTTGTTATAGTTTGTTTTCTATAATCATTCAAATGGTTGTGAAACATATCATAAGTTTATGTATTTCTTGGCCCACGTAGTCATTTAAATTAATTTTTGGGTTGAGACAAACTTCATTCAAACTTGTCATTGAGTTTGTGGGATTAGAACAAGAAATTTGAAGATGAGCCGTTTGTTTTTTTTATTATAAATTGCCGTCTACTATCAATAGTATCCCCTGGTTAGGGAAAAAATAAAAGGGGATCTAGAAATCTTGTTTGCAAGTTCTAGTCTTTGTTGGGCTTTGACAGGCAAGAAGGATCAGATCAATCCATTTACCTCGCCTCAGTCGCCTGACCAAGACCTTCTTGTCATCTAGCTCCTGGTTTTGTTGGCCTGCTATGACTTGTTCAAATTTACTGGGTAAATATATTATATACCAAACAGTCTCGAACCTATCCAGCACAACCAGTCATGGGGCATCTGAATGTCTTGCGTTTGGAAAGGTGAATTTGGGTTTGGGACTTCAATTTTGAATATAAGGATTTGAAGTCTTGCGTGTTTGAATTCTTTAGATTTCAAAATCAATTGTTTGGGCTTTGAATACTAAAAATTATTCAATGAATTTGAATTTGAATCTTGACTATAATTAGTTATCATTTATATGATAATGCATATCAAGGATTGACAAGTGTTATATGTTTCATTTTACAACAATTAGATGACATTCAGATTTAATATGTATTATTATGAAGTTTTTGGGTAGTACCTTTCCATGAAGATGATGATGATGTTTAACATAAAGCGAATAAAGTAATTATTTTAGATCTTACTTAAGGAGAATGTCTTAAATTTTATGTATTTATAATATGATCAAATTAGAAGTTTAAAATTAGTAAAAGTTTAATTCTATAAAAGGGTCTAAATTTTATAAATTTATGGTACAATCAAATTAAAAGTTTTAATCATATTTTACTCTAATATTTTATTATTACTATTTAGATAAAACAAGTTTATATAAAAGTTCTATTATTAGAGTTTTATTTAATATATACTTTTTTTTTGTTGGAAAATAATTAAATTTTATATAGTAAAAGTAAATATAATATATATAGGAAACAAAGTAAAAAATTATATTAATATTAAAAAAAAAGACTTATTTAGAATTGTCATTTTATCTCTTTAGGTCTTTAATTGTATAAAGCTGACTTATACCTATCTTAAACCTTGTTCACAAGTTTTGGAGAAAAAGTCTTAGTTTTATTGTTTCTACAAAAATATTCTTAGACCCTAAGGAATTTGATTCACATGATTTTATAAAATTTTCAAAAATCTTCAACACTAGCATTGAATTTGTTACATTTGAGGATAGAAATGCATGGAGCCTGATTGGTCTCTCTTTGAATGATTACAAAGTGGCTTAATTGCAGGGAAATTACGCGCTTGGGTTTATACATTCAAAATAAATTGAAAATATTTATTATAATTTTGGAAAAATTCTAGCATATTTAAAATGTAACGATCACATTAAATTTGGAATTTTTTTCGTGAATCTAACTAATCAGATTGTGTACGGGCAAGGTATCAATTTATAGATTTATTTTGCCAACATTTTTAATTATTGGAAAATATTCCATTAATTTGATCACACTCATATTAAAATTGCTATTAGAAGAATTATACTGATCAGTTTTCAAAATTATTGAATTTTTTTAGTGCTAGTTGTTACCTTAAGTACTCTTTTCTTTTCACTCCCAAAGGAGAGGTTATTAATAATTTGGGTCAGGGTTTTGGATCTATCAAATTAAATTTAATAAAATAGTAATTATTAATTAATTTAACTTTTTTTTTTATTGGATGGAATAAGTGATCCTCAAAGTGGGAGTTGAACTTGAAGCTTTGTAGATAAAATAAAGATAGATGCCTCATCTTACTTGTTGTATCTTGTAACTCATTCTTTGAAAAATAGGTCCATGAATAATGAATATCACTCTAGTGAGAAAATAGATTAGAGGTGGGATGTTTATAAAAGTCTTCCCATGGATGATAGGTCCCACCATGATTGTGACTTTGGCCAAGAAAAGGAAAATTCGTTTCTCATATTTTCTTAAAATAAAGTGTTTTTAAAGTGAGAAAATGAAAGAAAAAAATTGTTAACATTGACTTTTCCTTCATTAAATTTACTAACCAAATAGTCTTAATTTCTAATTTTATTTAAGAAAAAAAAAACTATTTTCAATTTTCATAACCAAATCCCAAATGGAACTTTGTATTGAAGCAACTGCCTAATTTGTTTATAAAGAAGAGCAAGGTTCAAATCCCTGCAAGGACAAGGGAATGGGAGGTTAGTAACCTTAGCGATTGTATGAGCTTTCCAAAAAAAAAAAACAAAGAAATGCATCCCAAGCTCTCATACGAGTCAAACTTTGCATCACAAAGATTATAACCTTGGCTAAGTTAATACATACCAGTTCTTGGATCCTGAAATAACCTTTACTCAACAACTGTAAGAAGACCAACAAATCTTCTTTGAAACATGAAATATTATATTCTGAGTGGACAAATGCCCTAAAAAATGTGGCTGTATCTACATACATGTATATATAGAGATTTTTGAATTTGTCCAGTCTGGTCAGTATACTAATGTTTGATAAATGAATGAATAAAGAGCACAAGCATGAGACCTACCAAAACAAACCATGCAAGGGTATTACAATTATGCAGCAGATGATCTTCTACATGAGCAGCAACACTATCACTCTTTTAGTAACATTTCGACAACAAAATCTGCAGGTAGCCACTCGTTCAAGTTTGCTGCAATGGGGGAACATTCAGATTTTTCAAACACGATATTCCCCTCACCCGAGTGGTGTACTTGTATTGAAGAGCAACTAGCAATTTACCATTGAGGTAAAACGTGCCAGAGATTTGTGTTGGAAGATGGAACTTAAAAGGAACCCTTTTCAACAGGGGGTTTAAATGGTTGCTACAATAATGAATTTACCAGTTTTGATAAAACGGAGATGCTGAACAGAGGGAGACTAATGATCTGAACAGGTCAGGTAGCTCAATCAGAAAATGGCTGCGAGTCCATGCACAGATGCACGAGTTTTCGTTGGTACTGCCCAAAATACTCGCCAACTGCAATAACATCTTCATTGTCCAGGTTCAATGCTGGCAAACTTAATTGTTGATCCTTGATTGAAGACCTTGATTCTTCGTCTGAATCTAAGCTGGAGATGATTTCAGCATGGATTTCACGGCAAGCAAGTATGAACATGGCAGCTGTGTCTGGTTGCTGTGCCTCACGAAGTGCCGCCAATGCCTCTTGCAATGCCCCAGCTGCAACGTACAATATCAGAGCCCTGCATGGACATAATTGAGCTTCAGAAGAGATTCGAAAGAGATCTTGAGATAGAGATGCAAGAGAAGAAAGTTATACCTCCAGATATTATGTTCTGTGCGAAGAACATGATCGCCCCACCTTTGCAACACCCTGCAACATCACATAATACAAAATCAAGGTCTGACCATGCTGATAGATAGTTTCGTCACACGGGGATCCTGCACCTTTGAAGCCCTCTTTTTTTATAAGATCATGGTTGTTAAAATCCTGACCATATATCCAGATCCAACAATCCTATGATCTGAAAATACCAAATAAATCTGGATCGCACAAAAAAATTCTGGATTGCAGAATCCTTGTGGGATCCCTACAGGATCCCAGGAACCTCAAATCTCCCCTATGATATCAGTCGTTATAACTTATCACATCCTCTCATCACCATTGATAGAAAAACTGTAAATAATCTCAAAAAAAAACAAAAAAGAAAGAAAGAAAAAGAGCATCCATGGACCCTAATTCCCAATCCTGAAAACCTCAAGAAATGAGGTCCCCACAAAACCCAATTTTCAGGGGGAAAAAATCGAACACATTGCCAAACAACACCCTATCCAGTTTTTAAAAGGGGAATCACCACACCATACATCATGCCAAAATCTAATCCCCAAAGCCATTTCCCACTATAAAGCCAATATCATTAGAGGACCCCGATCACCACCCCCCCCCCCCAAAAAAAAAAAAAAAAAACCCCTTGCTAATGCTCTTCCACAAACCAACTCCATAAGAACAAAGAACCTCTCCAAAAGTCCATCCCCTCATATTTAGTCCATACTTTCTTCTATGACCGTCCTCTATAAAAACAAATAAAAATCAGGCTACCGTAAACCTCCATTGTCATTTCTCTAGACTAAACTTCCTGAACAATCTCATGTAAAGGAGTACATATCTTCTTCCAAGCAACAAGATGATATTTGAACTCCTTCCCAAGACCAACCCATAAACAATTCCTTAATATATTAATAGTGTATCCCCAACTACAGTTGGAATAGAGAAGATGCATGTAAAATATGTGGGTAAGCTTGTAAAGTTCTCTTTGTCAAGGTTAACTTGTCCAGTTTAGAAAAATATTCTCTCTTCCATCTCGCCAACCTCCTCCCATGCCTCTCATCATTATATCCCATAAACAACATTCTGAATCTAAAAAAAATAGCCCACCACACTAATCGGTGGTATAATGGTAACTATTTGGTTCCCTAATTAGAGGCTCTAGTCTTACGAGAAGGACTGCTAAGAGTTGATTTTCAGGATGGCAATATGATAGAGATCGAAGGTGATTCAAAGTCTATTATTAATTGTTTATTGGGAAAAGAGAGGTGCCCCTGGAAGGTTTAAAGTATTTGAAAGGATTGTGTTAATATTCTTAGAAAAAAGGGTCTTCAAGTTACGTTTAAACATATTTTCAGAGGAGCAAATTGTGCAGCTGATTGGTTAGCAAATGAAGCTCATACAAGGAAATAGTATGTTGTATGGTTGGATAATTTTCCTGCAGTTTTAAGAGGTATTATTTTAGATGATATTCGAGGGAGGACCTTAGAAAGAATGGTTTAGTCCTAACCAAAAATAAAAATAAAAATAAAAAATTCAAAGTTTCCAGTTAGGCACCAAAGCAATGAAGGAAGCATTCAAGCTCCTCTCAAATTCTCCATTCTAATAAAAATAATGCATCATAACAGTAACATCCCCTCATATAATGTCCCAGCACCACTGGAAAAAAGCCATGGTCATAATGCATCATAACAGTAACATCCCCTAGTATAATGTCCCAGCACCACTGGAAAAAAGTCATGGTCATACCAAATGGTCCTGGTGCCTTATCCCCATTGCCACTCTTCAATGCTTCTGCAATCTCCTCCTCCAAGGCAGCCTTTCCAACCACTACCCTATCTACCTCCCCAATAGCCATTAAACCCATTGCGAAAATTAATGGTCTCCTCTCTTGGGATTGGAATAAAGATTTTCATAAAACTGCAAATCCCCCATAAAACTGTCAATCTCCTCCTCCAAGGCGGCCTTTCCAACCACACCCTATCTTACCTTCTCTCCATCAATCTGAAGCCTGCCAATGTGATTGCATCTCCTGTGGGCATTAGCTATATACAATGAAAGAACTTGGCATTACAATCACCATCCTTCAAGCAAACAACCCTAGACTTCTGCATCCAGCTAATGTCCTCCATCAAAGCAAGTCTCCTTAATTCCCACCTTCCTCTCCTCCTTCCCAGAAACAGCCCATGCCCTCCTTATCCAACTCCTTAATCTCCTCCAACTAAGGATCAAAATTTTGTTTCGTAGTGTTGTTTCAGTCACCTAAAAAATGGAAACATATCGGAAACATAGTGAAAACGATGAAAAAAATTAAAATATATAAAAATACTTGAAAACATAAAGTAAAATGTATGAATGTGAAAAGATAAATATTATGATTAATTGGAAATGTTTTAGGGTATATGTCCATTCACACAAAAAGCTACTAGGGTGAAATTAAAAAAAAAAAAAAAACGTAAATATAAATTAGTCATTAATATCAAGTAACTCTTTACTTATTAAAAACTAGTATAAAAGATTTTGAACTAATTTGTTTATGTAATATGAATTTATTATATATTTGCTATAAAATATGTAAAATTATTATTATAAAATAATAAATGTATATTGTGTAATATCTACAAATTAGACAATTTGAAACAAGTTACATATAATATAATAAGTAAAAATATAGTAATTTAAACCTATTATAATTAGTAACGAAGTCTTAAAATAAATTATTTATCAACATTTTATTATCACTACTTTAAATTTTCATTGTCTATTATTTTTTTAGGAAAAATAGAAATATCTTCTTATAATTTTGAATTTTAATCTTTCAATTTCCTCCTATTTAAAAACAAATAGATTTTATTTTTTACCAACTTCTAGAAGTATTGCTCATACCAAAAAAATGTTTCCACTATTTCGGTATCTTTCTATGGAACCAACTTTGTTCCATGAAAACATGTGCATTTCTGCATTCTACTAGTGTTTCGTTTCAGTTCACTAGGAAACGAAAACGTTTCGATCGTTTCAATGGAAATGAAACAAAATTTTGATCCCTGCCTCAAACACCAAACTCTTCTAACTCCTATAATAACAAATTCCTTTTCATTCCATTTCTTTACATCCAATTTGTGACATTGCAGTTGGCTAACAAATAATTGGGAGTTCTTTCCGTCACATACCCTGGGACTATCAGAGAAATCCTCCTCTTTAAGCCACAGTCTCAAAGTGAAAGGGACCTTTCTCATTCCAAATCCCACCACAATAAAGAGGAATAGGGACATGATCAAAGGAAAGAGTGCACCACTATCGAAAAATGTTTTTCTCCGTGTGCAGAAATAACAAATGTCAATGTATCAAATAGAAAGCAACTTCTTACCATTGGACCATGTGAAACTAGCATCCAAAGAAATATCCATTAACTCATAAGCCTCAATAAAACAAGTGAATTCTCACATCACAGTAGAGATACCCATACCCCCCAATTCATAAGAAAGCAACTCCTTACCATTGCCAATGTGAATTAGCATCCAAACAAATATCCATTAACTCATAAGCCTCAATAAAAATAAGTGAGTTCGCACATCAGAGTAGAGATACTCATGCATCCCAACCTCTCCCAAGAATATAGATGACACTGAAATCTCCCCCAAGCAACATGATTTACTCGTCGCGGTCATAAGATCCTCCCACAGTTTAGACCTCCTGGAATCAAGCAGTGGCACATAAACAACCTAAAACACTCATTCAAAACCATCATCAGCATTGGAGAACAAACACGAGTATGAATGCATCCAACCCTCTCATCCATTTTACAAACAACCCTCTTAACACACATAAGCAAGATGCCCCCCGCCATAACTTCCACATTCAATGCAATCCAATCCGTAAATCTGCCTCCCCACAAGCTGTTCACCTTCTTCCTGGACATAGAATTCATCTTAGTTCCTTGAAAGCAAACAATAAACCCCGAGTCCCTCGTCCAATCCCTCAACAAAGACTTAATCACCTTTCTCTTATTCAGATCATTCATCCCCCAAACATTCCAAGAAATAATTTTAAGCTTGTGGAGTAATACTAATAAAACACTGCCCCTTGCCTCTTTCAACACCCCCATTACTCCTCCCATCATAATTCACCAAGCAAGATACACTCTTTCGCTCCCTAACCCCTCTACTTGAAGATACCCCCCACCCCCCCCCCCCCCAATTCTTCCTTCTAGCCTCCACATTTGCCTGCATACTTTTTCATCAATATTTTCAAACAAAAGGATCCACTTATAATCGATCATCCCTCCCTCGAATCTGTGTCAAGAGCAATGATAGCCAATGGAGTAGGCTCCATTGGCGAGAGCAATTCAGCTTACTCAAAATCCCCAAAACACTATACAAACAAAATCAAAGTTCTATTCAAGGTTGACAACTTGAAAGAGAGCTTTCTCACAATTGTTTAACCATGTTCTGTATGCTCATACTCAGGTTAGGTAAGGTACAAAATATCATGGTTTCAATCAAGACTGCAAATAACAATTGGAAAGGAAGGAGGAAACGAACTCTTTAAATAAATCATGAGGCAATAAGAGGGGACAAGCACGAAGGATTAAGATAACTGATGACAAGTTAGGCACATGCATCAAAAATCACACTATAGGGGACTACTATAAAATATTATTTAGTCAGAAATCCTGTCATGCACATGGAAAATGTGCTTGCAATATTGAACCTGTGCTAGTTCAGTAGTCCTTAAGCTACCACAATTCCACAAAGATAGACAACAACTGTGAAATTTAAAAAGGTTAAAAAACAAAACAAAACTAACAGTGAATGCGCAAGATGCAGAATATGTCTTGAATATAGTCTTTTATTGAGATAATAAATAAACCTTGCATAATCAGATCCCTTCAAATGTGTTGCAGCTAAGGTCGCAGCATCTGTCCAGCATCCAGCATCTTGTAGCTGCAAAAAGATGAGATAGAAATCAGCCCAGTAAGATTTGAGCCTAATGGCAATTTTCACCAGATTTTCCTGTTTAATGTTTTGTTCAAACAAGTACTATTCTTTATAAAAACCATGTACTCAATGCCATAAATTTCCTCCAATTTCCATGTACCATTTTCTGCCCATTTTACTATTTTTATATAAGCATATGTATCACCACGCAGCAGCTACAATACTCTCCTTTGTGCTTATGGTGGTATCTATGGAGGAAATGAAATAGGTCTTTTGATGGGGTAAAATCCTTTTTTTATTTTGGTTAAATTTATCATGTCACTCTCCATATTTTTATGGGAACGGAAAGCTATACATTTTTTTTTAGATTCTTTTGTAAACTTTTTTCTTGTACAAACAAGAGTATAACATAGACTGTATAGTTTTTGTGTATACTACCAGTGTATAAGGGTGCACCACCCTTTGGTGCCTGTTACTGATAATACTTCAACTTTTCAAAAAGTACAAAATTAAAAAATTAAATTACTTCTTGCTTTCTACTTACTGGGAAGAAATATATAATATGTGCTTCTTGGCTTCTGATAGCCTACATTTCTACAACAGATTCCTCATAAATTAGGATAGCATTATTAATTTATCATAACTATGAAAGCATACCCTTTCTAGTCAATTTTCCTAGTCAAACTATTTTAATTGGTTGTACTAACTATTCTTTAGTGATTCAATAGCTGATAGAAAATCCAAGATCCATGAATCCATAGGGATGGCATTGGTTATTGATAATTCCTTGTTCTCATGCATTTCAGTACTAATATATTAACACGAGATGAAAGATAAGCCCATCTAGGGCAGCGGGATGGATCAATCAACTGAGGCCAGCAGTTCTGCTAATTTAACTTGATTGTAGATGTCACATATATTACACTAAGAATTGAAAGAAGAAAGCTAAAAATTAAATGTTACTTGAGATTCTATTTTATCCAGTAGAAGTGGAAGCACAAGTGGCCATAAGTAGCCCGCACTTAAATACCAGTACCAAGAAATGCATAAAACAAAGTGGGATTGAAAACAAATTCATAACCTCTTCCTTTTTCTCATTTCATCTCCCCTTTCCAATAAGTAGAGAACCTTCCTCCTTGTCTTTCCCATACATGCAAAAATACTTTGGATATGGATCAAGAAATTGAAACAACGAAACGAGTTCATGTAGTGGATCAAATTTATTTGGAGAACGGTTCCAAAAATGACCATAAACCTTCATCCCAAACCTAAACAATGAAATGCAACACAACTCAAGCAGAACTCCCCAATGGAAAATGAAGCCTCAAAAAGTTTAATATTAGCTTCCTAATTAGTTAGAGATCCTCATGCAATAATCTTATCAGAGCCATGGCATCTAATGTCAGGCAATCAGGCTAACCCCTTCGGCCCCATCAAAGCAACATGCTCACTGTAGAAATAAAAAACAATAGCAAAGATTTGCATACAGACGAGAGAGTGGCGGCTCTCCAGTTCACATCAAAATTTCATGTAGTAGGACAGCAAAAGATCCAGGGAGAAGCCCGCTAGAAACTGATTTCTAATTCATGAGAAATCAAGGATTGCATCCTGATGTAGAAATAAAGAAAATCCAATATGACTTGGACCTATGACTCCCACCCACAATCAAAGATCAATTGTGATGCATAATAGCAAACCGCATCAGTGCAGCAGATTGGCAAAACCAAGAGAAAAAGCATCTTCCAGCAAGTATCAAACCTAAGACCAGACATGGACTAGATATGACATGAACACATTGACATAGAAAATTCTTAAAATTGAGACAGAGACATCATGAGGACATGGAAACCTATAATTTAGATTGATTTATTCAAATTTTCTATGTTAGAAATAGTATAACTCAGAAGATGAAACTCAACAAATATAACAGATATAATTTTTTAATGTATGCTACCATTACAACTCCCTTATAATATCTTTTTTCTCAACAATATTCATAGGACCACACCCCAAACAATTGGAGTGTGTCAGGAATGCTGTTTGGCACATTGTTGGACACGAACACCACCACTCCTAACGGGTGTATGTGCTTCATAGAAGATGTTAACAACCAACCTCTAATGATAGTAATTTAGTTAACTGTCTTCGACATGCCCCTTCTTATGTGGCCAAAATCCCTCCATGAGTAGACCAAAACGTGCATATATTATAATGATAAGGGTGGTGATGGAATTCAAGCACAAAACAAATGCCATGTTAACAACCAACCTCTTTAAAAGCTTAAGCTGAGAGAGATGGCTGCAATGACTATTTTACCTATTTTTTTTTTCAAAAAAAATAAATCTATTTCTTCCACAGTTGAAGACTCTTGAGAAATGGATACACATGCAACCAGCATTTGTTATAGTCCCTTCGCGAGATGTTGTCCAAGTGGAAGGCCATAAATTTAGTGGGAAAAGCAGACAAAGTTCCAGAATGTGAACAGATTAATCTCTAGAATTTGATAGAATTTTTTCATATATTTTCTAATATAATATTCTCAAATTTGACCTCTTTTTCCTCAAGCATGTGAAACCTCAATGAATCGATGGATGTGCCTGTGTATAGTTTGACAAGCCACGACTCCAATAATTTTTTGAGAGATATCAACTTGAGAACATTTCAGATCAAGTTGAATTAACAGAGTTCACAAGCTAATTGTTATTAATGCACATTCACATACATTCTAA